>JAHLSL010000013.1:1672340-1765914 GCA_025920805.1 Petroica traversi | reverse complement strand
CGGCCCCGCCGCCCGCCCTCGCTGCTTTCTTTCCCTGAGGAGTTTTCTGTCCCGGGGAGATCGGGCCCGTCCCGTGGGGAAGATGAGCGGGCGTTTCCCCGGCTCCTCCCGTCACGGCCAGTAAGGATGGGAGGTAGAGCAGCCGATGGCCGGGCAGCTGCCGCCTGGAGATGGGAGCTGTGAGGAAAAGTGCTAAAAATTCACCTTTGCGATCAGCATCCCGGGAGTGGGTGATGTGACAGGAGAAAGCGAGCTGGAGAAGACGTGTTTTTCCCTTTGTCACCGACTCTGGCTCTGTGAGGAGTTTGAGCACTCGCTGCGGCGCTGGGCCGGGCTCCTGACTCTTAATTTCGGTTTTTGGCTTTGCCACAGAGCTGGTGTGATGTGACCCCGGCGGTCACTTCATCCCCATCCTTTCATCTCCTGTTGGGCTGGTTTTTTGTTTTGTTGGTTTTTTTTTCCTTTTTGTTTGTACGGTTTTTTTGGGGGAGGGACGGCATGGGGGGACGGAGGTTTGTTCTGTTAAAAAATTCCAGTAAAATAAATTCAACACTTAAAGCAGTAATGATTAAACTAAGCTGAATCCAATCGAGCAGACACTGTGTCAGTTTATGCTGACAGTGTATTCGTGCCCCCCTTGCATGTACATAATTTCCTTAATGTATTGGGATATGTGCCCCTTGAATGAGTTTATTCCTTTTCTAAAAAGTGCCTGTGGCTGTTTTTGTGCATTAAAAATGTATTTGTATTTCAGTTTAAAAGCTGGTATGGATTTGCTATAGAATGTTCTTGATGATTCATGGATCAAAACTCAGTAAAGCCAGAATGATGAAATGTAGGCTTTTTGTAGAAAAAGATCTATTATGAGAGTTGAATCTTGAGAACAATTTTTTAAAATTATGTCTAAATGAATGACTAAAAATACTGTATTCTTTTAATGCCCATTTTCTGTGTTATAAGTATGAATTAGATGTAAAATATTAACAAATACCAAGTCTGAGAAAATGCTAGAAATCCTATGATGCTCTCCAAACTTTAGGAGGGGCACTTCTGTGGCTCTGGCTTTTTCCCTCTTTTTCTTTATATCAAAAACTATTTAAAAGCACTTTTTGGTACAAGAAGAACGTGTATGATTTTGTTTCCTGTCACATTTTAGCTTTGAAAAAGGCAGTGTAGAAACTACTCAGTCACTAGATGACGGGAATCAAGATTAATAATGGATTATTAATGATGTAATTGTGATTATCTTTAAAGATGTGGCAAGTGAGGAAGTCAGCCAGTGATCCAGAATAGCTGCTGAATGTGCCAGTTCTCTTTTTAACAAGATGCTAAAAGTTTAAAGATAGTGAAAGTGAAATAGATACAATTTTACTTTGTACTCAACTTTGAAACAGTAAAGCTTACATTTTGGATCTTTGTGTCTACTGATGACAAAGTCTGGTAAACTGGAAGCCTATAAAACACTATTTAGATGCTAATTGTAACTTTGTGCCTCTTAGGAGCAGGACATACTTGCACCATTAATCATCGTTCTCGTGATCTGGTGTTAAGTTATTCTCAGGTTTGTGGGAACGGATCAGCAGCACAACTGAGACATTTTGGGTGTCCTTGCTTCATTCTGTAGCTTCCCAGCTCATATTTTTTGTCTATCAATGCCAGAGGAAGGGACAGAGATTTCCTAGTGTTGGGAGAGTTGTGGATGGATGCTCAGATACAAGGGAGAGGCCAGATTGGAACAGTGCATGTGCTTGTTGTTTCCATGTTCTGATGTGCAGCAGTGTTTTGGAATGTGGGAGAGGAAGCTGGTCCCTACCTCTCTAAGTCTAAGCCACTCTTCCTTGCTTTTGGATAATTTGAGAACTTTTGTTTTTTTAACTGCAACGAAAGAGTCCTGGCCTTCTGGAGAAGAGGGCACGAGCTGCTTTGCCTTTCCCAAAGTGAGGTCTGGGGAGTTGTGTTTGAACTCCTGCTCTCTGCAGCACTCCTTGGAGTGCTGATAAGGGCCCTGTGCAAGGTGGTGGCTCCAGCACAGGGGTGGGAATGGGGTGGGCAGCCTGGGGGGACACTCCTGCTCCTGCTTGTGAGGCCTGGCTGGGCTGGGGATGGACACTAAGGGCAGTAAGGCCCGTGCCATCATGGGCTGCTATTTCCTGGGCTTGCTCCATTCCCTGTAGGTTCCCCTTTAAGACATGAATGTAATGCATTGTTAATCCAGCACAGTACCAAATTAAAAAGTTGGTCATGGAAAAGTCACATGCCCAACAAACAGCTCTGCTGGCAGGGAGCTGATAAGCCCTGGACGCAGGCGACACGCAGCCGCTTTTCCAGTGCGTCCAGACAAACGTTTGTCTGGCAGGGGATGCTGGCATCCTATGGAACGTGCTCTGTTGTTTCCATGAAAGTGCTGTCAGTGCTTGCTGTGCTTTTTCCACTTGCTGGTTATTAATCCTGCAGGACGTAACAGTGACGGGAGTCTCGCTGTGTGCTGAAATCACTGCGAGTTCCTTATCCCTCCAGCACAGATAAGGATCCTGAGGCACGGCATGGGATACTCAACACGTCTCTTCTTACACTGATAGTTCTACAGAGTTACTTTAATTAGTTTGGCAGCGTTTAGACAGTGATCTGGTGAATAAAGATGGAATTCCTGCTGAGCATTCCCAGTTCCCATTGTTATCGCTGGAGCTCTGTGCTTGCTTGATGAGCACTCAAACTTCTGCTTTCATGGGTTTTTAAAGTTTCAATTCTGGTGAAACTAGAGTTCCAGAAGGTGTACAGAACTATGGGACAAATTTCTCTGGTGATCAAGCTTTTCCTTTTGGTTTTTATTGCAGCTGTGAATGAATTAATTCAAATTGGAGCTGAATTGTGGTCGAAAGGCCTTTGTGTAGCCTTGCAGTCTGCTGAAGTGCTAGAATGAACAGACAACTTTCCTACCTCATGATTCTGGTGTGAAAAACAGCTGGTAGCTCTGAGCTGTTGGTGAGACATTTGTGCTGTGGGACAGATACAGCTCCTCAACCCCCCAGCCAAGCACCATCAGCCAACCAGGTGGTTTAGAGAGGAGGTTCCTTTTTCCTGGAGTTTTTAGTGGAGAGTCACTCCTTTTGCTTCAAATTTGGCTTCAGATGTAAAATGAGAGCTAAGCAGTGCTTTCCCTCCTCCTCCCTACTCTTGAGCAGTAGACAGGGTTCAGAGCCGAGCAGTTATCTCCTGATAAGCTGTTGTGTCTTTCTGCAGGGAAGATCCTTAGTTTTTCAGAAGCGAGCTGGAAATCCTCCTTTGGAGTTCTGCACTTTAATCAGTTGTTTGCTCTTTTAAGGACACTTAACACTTCATTTCAAAGGGCTTCAGTAGATGTTTGTAGAAAGTAGTGTAAGCAACTCTAGGAATAATAACTTGGATTTCCCTTTGCTGTTGGAAGTGTGCTTGCAGTCTGCAGATGCTTTA
Organism: Petroica traversi; assembly: GCA_025920805.1. Classification (NCBI taxonomy): domain Eukaryota; kingdom Metazoa; phylum Chordata; class Aves; order Passeriformes; family Petroicidae; genus Petroica; species Petroica traversi. The sequence goes on along the minus strand of JAHLSL010000013.1, from coordinate 1,762,464 downwards.
TGAAGTAATTCCTACTGGCCTCTGCTTTACTTCTTGTGTGTTGGGGTACCGTGGTAATCAAAAGCCTAATTTTAAATTACATTTGAACATTAGACTTGTGTTCAGGGTGAGTGTGGGGAGGTGGAAAATAGGAGGTATTTTTCCCCCAGCATGGTTTTCTTTCAGTGAGATGGTCTAGAACAACCTTGGCATGTGCTTGCAAAAGATTGTGGTTTATGACTTCTCATGCCTGGATTGTTAGTGATCATCTGCTTCATGTCTTGGAATGTTTGCAGCTCCAGCAGATATCCTTGGGTTTTTGTACAGAACTTAATTAGTAAATGCATAAACAATCTCCAGAGCATCTGTGAGCTTACAAGTAGGAAAAGGGGAAGCAGGGGAGATGGAGAAAGGTAAGTGAGGCTTAGCTAAGGAGTCTGGATGAGAGAGTCAAGCCAGGTAATCAAGACTGCAGAAGATTCTCAAAGTCGGTGCCTGTAGTAAACAAATAATATCTGAGTTTTCTCTGTGATATTGATTTTCCCTTCAAGATCTGTGTTAAAAATGGAGAATGCCCCAGTGCTGCTTTTGCAGGCATCCTTCCCAATCCTTGTGCTGAGTGTCCATGGGATGTAATGAGCAGAGGTGCTGGGATAGAGGGTGTCTTGTGTTTTAGCAGCAGTCTCTGATTTCACTGTGTCTGTGGTTGCTTCTGCTGGCACCTGCATTATGATGACTGCAAAAGGTGTGCAGGAAGTTGCTTTCTGCATAGAGGGGAGAGGGACTTGGTTTGGGATTTTGAAATAACTCGAGAATGGGCTTTGTGTCAAATCAGGGTAGATAATTGTTCCTTATAATGCCTTTGCATTATGAAATAGTTTTCCTGTGGCTGGTTGATTTTGTTTATATGAATAATGACAAATTCAGTTTTGTTGCAATAAACTTGAAGAGAGGACAGGATTGTATGTTTAGACAGAAGGATGTTGGTTGGAATACCTTAGTTATCTGCAGCCTTCCTCTGGTCTTGTTTGGCAGAAAGGGATGATGCTGATCATTAATTGCTGTCTTGATGAGAGAATCTTCTTAAGGTGACTTTTCTGATGATGTAATTTTGTACAAGTCCAAAAACTTGTGTGTCCTGTTTCTTCTGTTGTTTTTCTGTGTGGAGTTGCCTGGATCTGTTTTGTGCTATTGAAATTTGTGTAAGCACTGATGTCCCCCAAACTTCCAAATTGTTCCTGAGAAATTCCAGATCCCTGACTATTAAGCAATTTTTTTTTCAGTTGTGTTCTGATTGGTGTTTTTTTTTTCATTAATATCTATGAATGTCTTGATTTTGTGGAAATATAGAACAGGCTGCTGATTCCTGGATTATAGAATCTTTCAGTTAGGGAAATTTTTCTGTTCTTGTGGTTATAACTACAATATTATTAATGGCCTTCTCTGAATATTGCTCTGATTTAAAATATGGCCACATTCTCCTCTCCCACTTCTTTTACAGAAAGACACTACCAGAAAAGGTAAAATGCAGCTTGTATTTGTTGAATTTTATTTTGACTAATGGGAAAGGCATAGTTTTGGTAAGAGTTGAACTTAAACATTTTTGTCTCCTTGATGAGAATCTTCTATTTTCATTCCAAATTGTGAATTCCTGCTTCTGATGGATTTGGGAATCATGGAATGTAGGGAGGAGTTTTGCATCTGCTTCTGTAGAATTTTCTGCCTCTTCTGTGTTTTTTTTTTTTTTGTTTTTTTTTTTTTTGTGTGTGTGTGTGTGTGTGGTGTTTTGTTAAATTTCATAGGGCATTTCTTTGACCTGGCTTCTCCAGCATTGTTTTTTTGGGTGTGTGCATATCTCAGCAGTGTCTAACTCAAACGTTGTTTAGCTAAACCCCCATTCCTGCACACCTTTTGCCTACTTAGACAAAAGGACTGGAAATCAGCTTGGTGACTAAAGGTACTAGTCCTTCTTTCTTAGTTGTCATGGCTTTTTAGTTTTTTATTTTATTTTCTTATTGTTAAAAAGTAGAGGAGCTTCTGCCCAAATTGACTGAAACAGCTATGAAAACCAGCTGAAAAAGCCAAGAATGTGATGAGGGTGTGCCTTCAGTGAAACTGAAAGGAGGAGATGCCTGTCTTGACGTGAACAACAACGAAATTTTTAGGAACAGAGGGTGATCACCAGTTCGAGATGGAATTTGGGAACTTTGTGGCACCTGTATTAAACTGTGTGATTCCTTGCATTGACTTTGGCTAATTGGTACTTAGATACACATCCTTGGTCAGTGGATGAAAAGAGTCCCAGTTTTGGATTTGTTTCTATTTAGTTCCTTGGCTCAACAGGTACAACTGTTGATGCCATAACTAATTGAACTAACTCTGCTTGAGTACAATCTACAAAGCTTTTGCTATAAACAAAGAATTAAAAGTTGAAAGTACTTCCAGTTCTGTGAATTAGCTGTGAAGCTTTTTATTGACACGCACTTCCCCCAAGTTATTAGGTTGAGTCAACATCAAGGAATTTGAATTCTGTATCGGGATTTCAATTCCTTATTATACCAGTAGTTAAATTTAAAATTTTCTTGTGTTTACCAGGTTTCTGCACTGAAAGGATGCTCTGAATGCAGAGCAGTTTAGTGTCTTCAATGAAGTGAAAGGGAATGTGGCACTGGGTAGCAGGGCTGAATGTAGGGAGGACAGAGAGCAGAAAGGCAGCAATTAAACTTTCCTTATATGAGAGCCTTAAGTTTTGTAGATGCAGATGGGAAAACACAGCACGTGTGTGGATGGGGATGGGAGACAGAAGCTCAGTGCTATATGACAGCCATCATTTAACTGCAGCAGCAGCACCTCTCCTGCCTGCACAATACTTGTTTCAGAGGTGCTGTCTTTTGCTAATAATGAGTGTTGGAGCAGACTTGTCTTTTGGTGACCCTCTTTGGAAATTTAAACTCCAATTTGGGCCTGTTTTTTTCTTTTTTTGAGTGACTTTTGAGAATGCTGAAGGCTGTATCCAATGAAAATGTAAAACAAAACCCAGTTTTGCAGTCAAGCTCAGGAGGTCATTAGCCTTGATTAAAAATAATTCTGTTTTTTTCTAGTTGGGTTCAGTGCTAGCTGAAACTTGAATGAGTTCCTTTTGCAATTGAGATCAAGTTGTTATCTTAAAATTATTTCTTTTGTGTCTATTACAAGTGCTTGTAATGCAGTGCTGGAGTTTCTGTGCCTTTTCTGTGCTGCTCCTGTGTCTGCCCTCAGCTGACAGCAGCTGTGGGTTGCTTGCTGTGGGTAAAGCAGCCTGGCTGACCCAAAGCTGTGTAGGAGTGCTCAAAGAGCCTACTTTGTTCACTCTTTTGGTTCTTGCTCCATCCCAGCTTTTCAGTGGCTGTTCCTTTTGCCTCAGTGTATTTGTCTGTGACATGGAATAGTGTCAAGGAGGTGTTGTGACCTTCTTGAACTGCCCTCCCTGACCTGCTTTTACTGGGGAAGGAACAGAGTCACTGGGTTCTACATGAGCACAAGGCTTGCTTAGGTGCCTTCCAGCTGAGTTGTTCTGGGTGCTGAGAATTACTCACTTGTTCTCACTGTCCATTTCATTATTTAACGTCATTCTAATCCCTCTTACTGTTTTGTCTCTTTATTTCCTCCCCCCCATTAATAATTTCCTGGAACGCCTGGTTTCCCCAACATAACATCAGATGACTTGGCAGCTTAGTGCTGGGAAGTGTGTGCTGCTGATAGAGAGGGCTTTAGGGCAGCTTAAAGGGAGGAAGCTTAGGACATGTTTTTATGTTCTGGTTGGTACAACTCACCTGTTTGACAGATGGACGAGGTATTTGATATGCTTTTAAATGTTCAGGACCATTTTTTCCTCGTGTTTCACAGCGAGGATGGCAGGGCCGTGTGCTGTGCTACCCAGACAGTGCTAATGCAACTGAGAGCCAGGCATCAATGGGTTTATTCATCCTGTTCTCTCTCTGGTGTGTGTTTCTACCTCGTACCAGTTGGGTGTATCACTTGATATCATTTCAGGTACTCTGATCAGCTGGTTTGGCTGAAGGGCAGGCAATTCCTTCTCACTCTTGCAGAGCGTAATCATTAAATTCTCAGAATTGGTACCATCTGTGTGTTGCAAGTTTATAGAAGCTTAGCTATAAAGTGAAACCTGAGGTAGTGCTTAACTCCCATGGGAATTAACATCATAACCAAGCAAAAGAAAAAAAATTGGAATGAGCACCTGAAGTCTGATGCAAGCTGTGAGCTCTGTGCTAAAGAAAACAAGTGTCATGGGGGTTTGCTTTCAAATAATGGTTTGCCATACTGAATGGTGTCAAGCCAGATGCCACGCCAGAAAATCCTTTATTCATGTTAAGAAATAAAACCATTGTTCTTCAAGGACTCCTATGCTAAATAAAAGAGTATTGTTCCGATTTCTGAATGCTTCTTTGCACTATGAGTGAGCAATTGCTAAACTTCCTCCATACTGGCAGGAAATGTAGCTTTCCTCACTTTGTTTTGTGTGATCTTTTCCACCTTATGCAGAACAAAACTGGGTGGGAAAACAATTGTGTATGATATTACCAGGTGTAATTCAAAAATTACATTTCATTTCATTCAAAAGTTGCAGAATTTTCTAGCACTTAGTTTGTTTCCGTCTCTCTTCCCTTCATATTGCACAGCACGCTGACCCTAGATGAGGAGACCTTTAAAAATGTCTTGTGTTGAATATCATGAAGGTAAGATTGGCTGAAGTGCCTGGGCAGCGTGGTGAGAATGTTTTCACCGAGTTCTCCCAGCTCCCAGAAGGAGAAACTCTGTCACTGTCTCTTCTGAGATGTGACGGTAACACTTCTTTGTCCATTTTTCTCCTGCCCAGAAATTGCATTTTCTGAATAGAAACCATTGTTTTCTGTTCAAATCCATCAAACTAGAATTCAAATTGAAGGCGTTATGGGATGTAGATTTGGAATTAAAAAAAAATCAAAATAATTTTTTTAGTTGACATATACTGCATGCAGCTGCAGTTTGCTACTGCAGGGATAGCTTAATATCAGCTTAATAATTCCATAGTTCATGTTGAGTACCCTTGGAACTGTCAATAATCAGTATTTGCATATCACCTGGTTCCATTTGTCTCCCTCCCTTGGACTGGAAATTAGATAGAATGTACTTTCTGTAAATCCACAATGATTAGGTAGCACTGAATAACCGAGCTGTGTTTGATAAGTTCTTGGTAGCTTTTCAGGATCAGCAAAAGAGTGAATTAAACAACCAGTTACAAAGAAATTCAGAGCCTTTACAGACACTATTTTCTCTAAAATTATTTGACTTTGTATCTTCATCTCCTTTGCCAGTGGTTGGTGGTGGTGTGTGAAATTAATTGCAAAAAATAGTAGAGTAAGAATTGTAGAGAAGATTTGTTACCAGTGTTGAACATGGTTTCCCCCCATGCTTATAATTGTAAACTTGTGACTTTTATACGGGCAAGTTTAAAACAAATATGGATTTTCTTACTCCATTTCTGTGTTGTGTGCAGGTAGGCAACTTTGTGATGTAAGATTGCAGACAGTGCTTGCGAAAATACGAGTGAGTTTTGAGATGCCTGAATTTATGAGGTTGTGTGGAGTGAGGGAGATGGTGGTTGTGAGGGAAGAGGGGTGGAGTTCCTTCTGGGACTTAAGAAGTTGCTTCTCAGTGTCTTGTTTTTTACCAGTAGGTCCTGCAGTTGTGAACACAAGCTGGAAATCAACGAGATGAGAATCTTCTCCGGTTGCAGGAGATGTCAGAGTAGTGCTTTGCCTCCAGACAAAAGCAGTTAATGTGTTCTGCTTAGAATAATAATAGAGTAATAACAGATGACGTGAACCTGCTTATTTGGAAAAGGAGAAGCTGATGTTTCCCAGGCTTTGTGTTTGGATAAGCTAATTCTTTGTATTTTTGTACAGAAACTGATTTTAAACCCGTGTGAGCAGAGCGAAAATACACATCTTTCTGTGTATCTAAGCAATTTTACCAGCAGTTGAGCTAATTTTAATATAAGTTTTCCTATTTCTTTCACTGCCACCAGTTCTTATCTAGCTTTTTGTTACTAGTGTAGCAAGAGACCTGGAAAAAACCTCCGTGATGCAAACGAGGTTGTTCCCTGAAGGGGAATATCAAGATTATAGATTTGCCCCAGTTGTGTTTAACTTCTGAAAACTCTCCAGTTCAGGAAGCCTGCATTTTATGACAGTGAGGTCATAGAATAAGGTCAATATCAAACACCAAGCTTTAAAGGAACAAATGTAAGCTTTTATCCTGGTTTCATAATGCTGCTGCCTAATCCAAAGTACCTGGATTTTTGCCAGTCATATTTTGGCCGTGCTAAAGGATTACTTTGTTTTTTGGATTTTATTGAGTAAGATTAATATAATAGCTGTAGTAACTGCTCCGGAGAATAAAAATTCTTACAGGTAAGCTACTGGGGGCTAAGGCCAGAGCACTGTTTTTTTCCCAGGACATACGAGGACAAGAGCTGTGTGTGTTCACATCCCGCTGGTTCTGTGATGCCGCCGACTCTTGAGTATTTTCACAGCTCCTTTTCTCCTTGTTGGAAATCCTTAACTTTGCCCTGCTCTAACCCAAACAATTGTTGGGTGATTGGGTTCTAAAGGAGTTTTTGCCTTTCTTGGTGGGGCTGTAAATTGCCGGCTGCAGCCTCCAAAGGCTGTGGTTTGGGATCGAGCACTTCTGGTTCCATCATCTCCGGCCCAGCGCTTGTGGATGAGTTTTCAGAGGCGCGAGTTTTGCTGTCCTTGTTGCTAGTGTTTGTTTGTAGTTTTCCATAACAATTGGAAAGGGTTGTTGTTGCAGCCCTAGTATGGTCCTGGAGCCACTAAGAACATTGTTTGTTATCTATCAAGCTGCTCTGCTCCCATGTGAGAGTTGTCCTTAAATTCCTTATTTGAGAGTAAGAGCAGTCATGGTTGATGTTCTGATGGGTTGGTTATTTTTAGTCTTTTGTCACTAAATGGAGACTGAACAGGGATTAAAAAATATTGCAGCGAATTCTTCCTTTGAATTAATTATTTTTCTAACTTATCTTAGTTCAAAAGATATGAAGCCTTTTAATGCTTTATGTGTAACGTTTGCCTATATCCGTGCATTGTTTTTTTTCCCCCCTTCTGCTTGCAGCCTGCTTTTTTCATCTTTTTATCTCTCTGGGACTGTTTTCCAGCTAGCAAAATACTCTGATGGTGAAAGTGCCTGGATGGAAATGGTGTTAGGCACCTCTGTAAGCCCTTCCACTGGCTGGGGAGAAGGAAATTTAGGGAGCATTAGGATTTAGTTGATCTGACTCTCAAAGTGCTGAGGAGTAGTGACAACCTCTTCAGAGATCTGTTCCATTTAGGATTTGGGCCATTCTCGTGCATGCAGATAAATGTGGTTCATCCTTGGTGTTCAATCTGTAAATATAAAAAAAATTGAAGGCATTTTAAGATAACTGACAATAAAACCTCATGGCAACAACCACCCACAATATTTCCAAGTAAAGAATCAGCCAAGTGAATCAGAAATGCAATAGCATGAAAAATGTGGGCCAATATTTTTGGTGGTGACACTTCTTGAAGCAGTTGGCATCTGAGACATCTGATGGGTTAACCTTGGTGCTTTGGTATTGAAATGCACAAAGGGATGGATATAGATGAAAACTTCCCCCAAAATAGGAAAGAAGTGTTTTGAGGGTATTTTTGAGATTTGGTTTTGGGATGGTTTGTTGGTGGTTTATTTTATTTTATTTTAAAAATATTTCCTCTAATCATCTAGTATTCTTACTGTAGTGTGGGCTGGCTGGTTTAAGTGCATCTGTGAAGTTTTGTTTGAATACAAAAGGCTGTATTTCCTTTTGACATCTTTAGACCAGCAATATATTCTTCTTTGCCATCTATAATTTTGGTTATTTTGCCAAATCAGAAATGATTTGGTGATGAATAGATACTGTCCCAAGTCCTGTGAGAGCAAATCAGGTTTTCCAGAGCACTGGTTGGAATCTTGGCTGGGAGCTGCTTAAAAGATAAACATCTACACCAGCCTTGAAATACTACAGAATCATGTTTCTGAATGGATTAGAAGTGATAATCAGATCACTCCATCACTGATCCACTTGCTTATGAATAATTAATACAGGGGATCCAAATGGTTGAAACACTAAGAATAACCCAGTGCACACAGAGCCACAGGCCTGGGCTCTGTTACCCATGCAGGGCAAGGGAGAAAGGGAGGAAGTGTCACCAGGAGTTTTGTCAAACCCAGGTGACTGAAATTACCACTCTGGTGGTATCTCCTTTGTTGTTGGGACACTCACCTTGCAGGACAAGTCAAATCAACAGCAAAATATTCTTTTATGTGAGAGTGTTTTCCAGATGTGGGTGAACAACGAGATCTATGGTGGCATGAGACTTTCTGGGTCTGGAAGGGGCCATGTCTGGGTTTCAGTGGCAATGACTGAACCTGGGCCTAGTTTTCTTATTGTTTTGGTTGGCACTTTGTCATCAGTTTCACTTGTTTTCTCTTTCTCCCTCTGTTAGTAATTAAAGATATCTGCAGCTCTCTCCCACAGCTTTCAGCTCTGAAATACAGAATAGATCTGGTGCTGTCATGCTTTGTGAAGTTTCTAATGGGAAGTAATTTGGCAGGGAAAAAGCTTGGATTCCATAAACCTGCAGTGCAACTGGGACATTTTGTCTGCATAGTCTTTGTCAGAGAATCCGAGTGAACTTCTTTGGTAGTTCTTTAAATGGAATATAATCCTTTTTGGTGTGTCTTGGGAAGGTCCAAAGGGGACAGACTGGCTGAGAGAGAACTCTGAAAGCAGCTGTTTGTCTCTGCCTTCTCTGGTGCTCAGTTGTTTGAACCTCCATTGTAGCTGACTAGGCTGAACTGCATCAGTGGGAGTAAATATCTCAAGGATCAGATATTTAAGCAGACCAGAGGCAGGGCTGTGTTTGCCTTTTAAGGCTGTAGGTTTCTTAACACTGTGTCAGACTTTAACATGTGAAGTCTCGAGCCTTTTTAATTGTTACAAAACTGATAAAAACCTGTAAAAATTACAAAAACTAATGAGTTTCTCTGTGGTTTTAAGGTAAAATTACTTGGAAACCTGCTATGTTTGTTCCTGTGTTATGTATTTACTTTGTGGAAGTTCAAGTAGCAGGGTTTAGTTTAAAGTCCAGCTGTGTAGGTGCTGCTGGTGGTAACTGATGTCTCCTTAACAATTTGTAATGCTGTGCTGATATTTTAAGTGGAGTGGGCCTTGTGTCTCTTTTGGGGAGCTTTGGTGCAGAAATGCCAGGGTGGGGGTGTTTGTGATTCCATGTGAGCCTTCCCAGGAGTTCAGGGCAGTGCTGTGAGGGGGAATTTCCCTGCTGCACTTGGGGGCTGGAAATGCAGAGTGGCTGCCTCGTTCAGCTGATGGCAGAGCTGGCAGCAGACATTGCTGTGTTTGATTTCAGCTTGTGTATTTGATTTCAAGTTGAGTGAAATACACAACTACTAAAATGTGCTTTTCTGGTTTTTTTTTTTTTTTTTCTTAATTTCTCAGAGAGGTAGATTGGGGAATCAGACAATTGTGCTGTTCATCAATGCTAATGAAACCTTATTCTTTCCTATTTTCCTCCAGCGCTGTGTGGTGCTGCGGTTTCTGAAGTCCCCCCCCAACCAGAATAAGGTAAGATTTTAACATGTCCTGTTGCTGAAAGCCATTGGGTAAACTGATAGCCAGTGTGAGGAGAAACAAGAAACCCGTGAAAGAGCTGTGACTGGCAGGAGGGAGAACAAGGAGATGTTTTGAAATGTGCCTGTTTGCAGGGGGTTTGGCGGCAGGAGGAAATTTGAGGTTGTCTTATGTAACTGGGATGATGTGAGGGCTGATACCAATGTGAGGCTCCCCGTGTGAGAGGGCAGAGCTTTCTGTGAGGGCATGGTGTAAATGAGCCAAATCCACATGGATGGGAGCACAGGGATGCTGAGGAAGAAAGGAATTTTACTGGCTGTAGCCAGGTGGGGCAGAAGAGGAGCAGCACAGAGCTGGGGTCATGGTCAAGGTCTGCTGTTCTCCACCTGTTCAGTAGCTGAAAAACCACAGAATCTGAACAAACACATGAAACATTCACAGAATACCCTTTGTCAGTGGGTGATTTTCGTGTCTGTGGCAAAAACAGCGTGGCAGGACACAATCTCCCAGTTTCTTCAATGGCACAGTAAGGTTTTTCTGTCGAGAAGGAGCTGAAGTGAGTTACTTTAGATTTCTTTTAACAGGGATAAAAATGATCAAAAACCAACAGTGGTGCATAAACGCAGTGCTTCAAGGAAAAAACAAGTAAGAAAAGAGAGCACAAGGTTCAAGTTCTTTCATTTCCTCTACTCACAAGGAGTCTTTAGGGTGTGTTACATGAGAGATACAGGAATGGCTTGAGTTACAGCAGCTCCTGAACCACGGCTTTGTGAGGCTCAGTGGCACAGACAGGTTGTTCTGATGGGGGAAACACAAAAAGCATCATAGCTCCACTGAGAACTGGTGTGTGTGCTTAATTTTGGGAAAAAAGAAACAAGGATGAAAGCAAAGTAAATATCTAGAAAAGGCATTTTGTTGCTATAAATCATAAAGGTTAATGTGAAAAGCCTCCAGTTTAACAAGGGACAAGGGACAAGTTGCTAAAGTAGAGGAAGGCAAAACTGGTGAACACAGCATATTTGATGAGTTATTTGATGGCCTTTCTGCTACTATTTCACTTGAAAAAAGGTCTGGTAAAACCCAAGTATGATTCAGTAGGATTTTTGAGCTTCTTTTATTGGCAAGATTTCAAAAATGTATCTTGTGTTCTGTAGTAGCCCAAGATAATAATGTTAAGTGTTAACAAGAACAGCGAGGAGTCCAGTGCATCACAAGAAAGGAAACAGTGCTTATCTCAATTTTTAGTGTAGCAGGGAAGGACTAGACCACAACTTTATGTAAAAAGTCAGTCTGTTGCAGTTTATTTAAGAGAACAGAACACTGTTTGCCCCTTTGCCTTTTAATTTTTTTTAAAAATTTAAGATCAAAGAGATTGTTGCATAGTAATTGTTTTTAAGAAATGGACTAAGTATGAGAAAGTCACAAAGGAAGGCAGGAAATTACTTTTCAGTTACCCACCACAGCACTGAGGCTGGGCAGACACTGAGAGCTGGCTCCAGTGTTCTGCATTGGGAGTGTGTGGACTTTGTGAATTCCCTCTAAATAGAAGGTTTTGTAATTTGAATATATTTACTTATTCTGGTGATTGATTTTTTTTAAAGGACCATTTTTTTCTTGGAGCAGAACAGAATAAATATTTTAACATCAGATCAGTAAACAAATCTTGGAGAATCAGGGTTTTGGGATGAACTTGCACATAGCAATGTTTTCTTTTTTAGGAGTAATCTGTATTCCTGACTTAAGCAAAATGAGTTAGGCTCTGAAGTGTTCTGTGTCTGTGCATGACATCACAGGTCCTCCAAGGTAAACAGCACTGAAGGAAGCAGTTCAAGCAAAATATTTTCTAGTAATGCACACACTGAAACTCAGATTTGAACAAATAGGACTCAGCCTCTTCTGTTTAACTCCTTTGGGAAAAGTAAAGAAATCTGGACACTGCTTTATATTTTTAATTATCTGTTTGATTATGAATTTGGGATTAGAAGATCCAGTAGTTAAAAAAGGGAGTGTTATTGTGAATTGTAACCATATTATGATTGACAAATACTCAACAATGTAACTGAGGGGCTTGCATTGCTTGAATAGAAAGTCAAGTGTCAGGACTCCTGGAGTGCTTTTAATTGAATATTGCTATTGTAGTATATGATCTTCTTCATGAAAGAATTAAAAAAAAAATTGTATAAAACCTGTTTGAGTTTTCATGAATGACCTGGCAGTAATGATGAAAGCTTTTCATCTTAGTGGTTTTTGATGTTAAAAGATGATGCTCAAGTAGCCTGTTAGTTGTTTTTTGTTTCATTTAGATATATTAAATATACTTGCTCTTAAAAGATGTTTTTAGCTTGTTTTATAATTTTATGATTGTATTCATCTTTTTAACTGGTGAGTCTTTCCATGTAGTAGAAGTGGCAGCAGTACATTTTTATTAAATACTTACTTCTCAGTATGTGAGTCTGTGTATATATGCTAAAGAATCCCAACCAGACAAAACAGAAACCTATGTGTGCTGTATACATCAATAAACCAGTATAGAACCATCTGTAATTGGGAATTACCTGAGATTTCTGTTACTCTGAGATGGTGTAATGTTCCTTCTCACCATTCAGAATTTGTATAAGTTAAAGAAAGGGCTGTGTTGTCATTTGAGATTAGTGCTGGATGTGGTATTTCCTCCTTTCTCCAGGCTTTGTCAGTGTCTGGGTGTTGCCCTTTAGTATTTTATTTCCTCTTACTCTGCTCTGTTTATATATTTTTTTCTCCTGCTCTTGTTTTTCCTCTCGGATTTTCTAATATGTACCCAAGTGTTGCACTTTCTTTTCCTCCACTTCATCTTATTGTGAAGTGGTTTTTTTTGTGTTACAAAAGGACAGAGTAGCTTTGAAGTTGTGTATTGTAACAATAAAATACATTGCAGAGAAGCAGAGTGTGCTGGAGTGCAGGAACAGGATATTGTTGCTGTAAAGCTCCTTTGGTCCCTCCTCAAGGAGCAGGAGCCTGTCCAAGTCTGACTGTGCAGTTGTCCCTGTCCCGCTTCCAGTACTCACAGAGCTTCCTTTCCAGCTTTTTGGCATTTTGTCTTGTAGAAGAACTTGATGTTTCCTTATGAAATGACAGAATATCAGATCAGAGTAGGATTTTTCAGTGTCTCAGGCAGGATTGGGGACAGAATTCGGCTCAGTCTTTGCAGCCATTCCCATCTCCATCTCCCTGAAGGATGTTGTTGCACTCCAAGCCTCTCCTGCACTGCAGCTCTTGGCAGGGAGGCACTTTGGGCACCTCTTTGGGAGTTCTCTGGGCTGTTTTAAGATTAATGGTCAGAGGAGGTCTTGAGCAATCTCCCCCTCCTCCACCTTTGACACTTTCTCTCTCCTTTTCCCCCTGAAACCTAAGAAGAATCCTCTTTTCTGACCATTTTTCAACCCCTGAGGCAGCAGTAGGAAACAAATTCCTCAGGTTTCAGTGTGCACTGACTTGCCAAGCTCATCAATTAAGTTTTTTGCTAAATCACTGACCAGGATGTGTGTGTGTTCTGGAGTGTTATCAATATTTCAGAGTTCAATTTCTGCATCTTTGTCTTCCAGACTCCAGAGGAAATACTACACCATCTGCAAAACATCGTAGACTTCGGGAAACATGTGATGAAGCAGTTCTTTGGGGAGAACTATGTTCACCATGGGGTAAATGATTTGTTTTTAAAATAAGTCACTTCTGCATTGTAAACACTGAAGTGTTTGGGGGAACACTGAGTGCCAGTGAAAGGAACTAACAGGGTTTGGAGGATACACAAAAGAAGCATTTGGAGGCCAAAGGGATCCTGCTCTGTGATGATGAGGTGATTGGATTGTGCTTGGTGCTTTGGCTGTTTGAAGCTGCTGAAGAGAAGTGTGGTCATTTCTTTGCTCTGTGTGAGAGAGAGATTTTCAGACTAATTGCAAAACAGGGGAAGAAACCTGGTTCATATGAATTGTTGAGGTTTCTGTGCAGTCTGAGGTCACCTTTTCCCTTGCTCTGCTCTGCAGGGCAGCAGATGTTGTTTGCTGAACATCAGATCAGTGAAAAAGTTACAGCTTCACCTGTAACTTGAGTTACACAGCTCAGCCTTGGAAGGGTGGGGTGTGAGACACGGGACTTTTTCATTTGTGGAAAGGACAAAATGGTGCAGGTTCCTTCACACACGTTAAACTTGCACTGAAAATGCTCTTTGTCATGCATTTATTTAAATTAGTGCTTGTTTTTTGTAGAGGAACAGGTGTTGCATGTGATTGCAGCTACAGGTGATCACAGTCAGAGGGAGAAGCTGCTGACTACAGAGTTCAGTGTACTTTGTGTAACCCACTGAACTTTGTTGTTCCATTTTAAGACTCCCCAACTAGGTATTAATTTTTGTGTTAAAATGTTGGTTTTTTTTTATTTTTCCCAATAGGAAATTATTCAACTGCCTTTAGACTTTGTAAGACAGCTCTGCTTGAAAATCCAGCCAGAGAGGCCAGGTAAGTGCCAGGGATGTCATTAAAAAGGGGATTCCTGAAGCTGTAAAGCATTTCCTTTGTTCTAAAGTAAAAAAAAGTATCACACTTCAGAATATAAGGAAACTTTTTTTAATATTTAGACAATGATAAGTGTAAAATTTGTTGTGGAAAAAATGGGTTGTGTTTTAGAATTTGAAGTACTACGTGATAACTCTAAAGTGGGCAAAGAGATGAGCCCTAGAGGTGTCTTATGTTGCCAAATGTTCCTGAGAATGGCCAGAAACTCCTGCTTTAGCAAAACTCCATGAAGATAAATATGGTGTTTAAGTACTGGAGTCAAGTGCTTTGATGCCTTTGATCCAGGAAAAAAAAGGAATTAATTTACAAATAGTGAGCACAAGACACTGCAGTGTTGATTTCTCCTCACCTGATTGAGAAGCAATTCCACAGTGCCAGGATCCAGTGAGGAAAGTTAATAGTATCTAATAAAAGTTAGAAAATCAGTGATACTCTGGTGGAAGTGAAGGATAGAATCGAGTTATATCTCTCAAAGTTAAACTCTGTGTGTCCACAGCTGCAGGGGATTGAAATGTGGTTGTGAGGAAGTGTCCAGGTGCTTCACAACAGCCAATCTCACTGTCCTTTTCTAACAGGAATTTTTTACACCTCATGGATTTTCTTTCAATGTTACCCTTCACATAAGCCCGTGTAACATGCAAAGGAGCTTCTTTAATACTTCAGATTTCTGTGCCTTTCTGATTTGGCAAGTGGCTTTTAGCTGTGAAGGTGTGAAAGATGTACTTTTGCTTAAATTTAGACAATGAAAACAAACCTCACCATTTTGCTGGAGACAGAAGGCTTCTTGCTCATCCTGTTGAAGCAGTATGGCATGGCAGGCTGGTGCCTGAGGCTTGCTTTCTCAGATTTATTTTTTCTATTGCAGTATGTGGGCATTTTTCCTAGCAGTGGAAACTGTAACAGAAATGTGTGTTCGGCGTGTCTGTTTAGTAACAGGTACTTGAAAATCTGGAGTGTGTGCTCTTGTTAACTTTGAACTAAAATCTCACAGACCTTTCTGTGTCCCAAAGGATGCACATGGGGACAGGTTATTCAAGGGGTTTTTATGCAGAATTCCTCTTAAGTTCATGATATTCCTGCCAGTTTTCAGATCCTTTTGACTCAAATGAGGGATGGTAGGTTATGCACAGTAAGCAAAGAGGAGATCACATCTTTGACAAAATACATTGAGTCACTTCACCTGTTGTTGGCCAATCCATTTCCTTGCTGTTTCAGGCCTCACCTTCCTTGGGATGAGCTGGGAGCTGGCCATTAACAGCAGCTCCTGGGACAGCTTTGAGGAAACTGAAACCAGGCGTTGATAATGGGGAGGGCAACTTTGTGCAAGTGCATAATTGGCTAAAGCTGATAAAGCGCGTGTCCCGTCCTTGTTCCCATGCCCCACCTGGCCAAGGAGAGGGCTCCAGAGTGAGCAAACAGCCCAGAGCTAATGTCCCTGTTGGTGTTGTTTGTCCCTGTGTCCCAGAGTGTCGCTGTGACAAGGACATGGACACGCTGAGTGGTTATGCCATGTGCCTTCCCAACCTGACGCGGCTGCAGAGCTTCCGCTTCGCCGAGCACCGGCCCATCCTCTGCATCGAGATCAAGGTGTGCAGGGGCACAGCCCCGGGGAAGGGGCTGCTTTGCACTTCCAACTTCAGTTTTCAAGGAATGCAGCAGTGGGAAAGGCACAGCTCACTGCTTTCACTGTGACCCACAGGATTAAACAGCCCCCTCCTTCTTCCCATTCCTGATCTTTTGAAACTTGGGAAATTCCCAGGTGTTGCTACACTTTTCTGTAGGCCACATGTGTCTTTATATTTTAAAGTAATTGAGAGTAATTCAGCTTTTAAGTGCTGGAATTTTAAAAAGTATTTTTAAAAATTTTCCTTTAACTGGAAAAATTTGCCTCTGTGTGCCTTTTTATTTCTATAGAGGGAGACATTTATATTCATGATCTTCTTTTGTTTGTTTGTTTTAGCCAAAGTGTGGCTTCATTCCTTTTTCCAGCCATGTTTCACAGGAGATAAAGCACAAGGTGTGTCGTTACTGTATGCATCAGCATCTAAAGGTAATTATTAAGTCACCCTGCTTTGCTTTGGCTTTACTGTGCTTTATTTGCTGTTCCAGGCTTTGCTTTCCTGTTGAAACTTGCTCAAATCTCTGATATGACTAAAGCTGGTAGGAGGATACACAGCTGAGTCGCTGGGTGTGAATTTGTTTAGTGAGAGATGGAACAAGTTCTGTGGGAAGCTGGAAGCAAACAAATACAATATCAGCCTTTGGGGACTATGAAGGCTGTGATTGGGTAAACTCTGATGTGGAACTTCCTTCCCAGATCAGCTCACAAAGTGCATTCTGTGCCTTACAACAAACAGCACGTAACAGTTCATGGACTCGTGTCTGCTGTGACTCCCTGGGATTGATGTAACCTTTCTCCCTTGTGAATGCAGTCAGAGTGACTCGAGTTAAAAATGACCAGGAACACCCAGGGTGGTCATGAATTATGTGCTCCAAGTGATTTACATGGCCTGACCTCTGAAGGCAGGATGGCAGGGCCACACACCTGGCTGCTAAAATGAGAGGGCAGCTGTTCCAGGCAGAGAGGGTAACAGCAGTGCTCTGGGTTTTCCACAGGTAGCCAATGGAAAATGGAAGCGACCAAGTAAATATTGCCCGTTGGATCTCTTCTCAGGGTAAGCATTCTGTGCTTTTGTGTCCCCCCCAAAAAAGTCTGCATTACAGATTTCTTGCTTGGATTACTTTCACTGAGGTGTTGTGGGTGATCAATGCTGGCTTCTCTGCACCTTTAGAGTGATTATATCTGGTGCTGTCTCCCCCTTCACACCTATCTCAGCAATCAGAGCTGCCTTTTGCTGCATAACATTGCACCCAAGAGCTGTTTAGTTTACTCAAAACTGAAGTTCACTTTGCCTTTGCAGTGATCTCAGCATGAGTAATGTGCTCAGTGCAGGTGTGAACATCCAAAGACTGTGATAAAACATTCTTGGCTTTATTTTGTTTTCCCTAGAAATAAACAAAGAATGCACTTTGCTTTGAAGAGCTTATTACAGGAGGCACAGAACAACTTGAAAATATTTAAGGTAAACAGTTAAATCTCTGCTTGCTTTTTTTTTGCCTTGGCTTTTAAACAATTTGACTTGAGCATCTAAACAGTCAAGATCTTACTACAAACCTGCCTAAGCAGCACCATCTATTGGACCACATCAAGAGAAGGAAGTGGGAAAGTTCTTAGTTAGATTCCAGGTGAGGATAAATAATAATTTCCCAGAATTCACAGACTCACAGAATATTCTGAGTTAGAAGGACCCATGGGGATCATCAAAGTCCAACTCTGGCCCTGCACAGGCACCCCAACAATCCCACCCTGTGGCTGAGAGCTTTTTCCAAACGCTCCTGAAGATCTGGCAGCCTTGGGGCCGTGACCATTCCCTGGGGAACTGAATTAGTGGGAAAGAATCACTGAGGAACAATTAATAGAAAAGGACTCTTAAGATGACCAAAGTTTTAAAACTTTCTGTGCTGCTTCAGGAAGAAGAAAATGGAGGAACTTGGCATGTTGCTGCAAATACTTTGTTTTAAATTCCTGTTTGAGCACTGACGCAGGCCCAAGGCACAGCAGGCCTCCCTGAGGAAGGAAAAGTGGCATTCCATGGCATTTATGTAGGAAAAGCATGAAGCAGTAACTGGTGATTTGTGGAGATTTTCAGATTAATTCTAGGAAACAAGATTCTTTCAATTTATTTCCAGTATTAAATCAACTCTTTGAATTACTTAAACTTCTATGAACTGCCCTATTTTTGTATTAGTACAGGTAGTTATCACACCTTTTCTGTCTCCTTTCACAGCTTCCCTTTGCCAGTCTGGGCTGGTAATAGAAGGGGGTTTCACACTGTGCTTTTTCACTCCTGACATGATTCAGAAAGAAGTGATGGAAAAATGTGCCGAGTATCATTCACCTGTATTGTTCTGATTCCTTAAAGTTCATTAAGTTGGAGAAATAGCACTTGATTTAAATGTTGCTTTTGGGTCTCAGAGGCTGTTACCTGCAGGTTTTGATTAGACTTAAGAGGATAAATCTGTAAGAGATTGGGAATGCTGTGTGTCTTTATGCAGATTAAGGTAATAAACTTTTCTATGCTTAAAATATTAAACCTGATGCTCTGAGTATCTCAGTATGAATAACTTGACTTCCTGCCGTGCCTGAAGACTTCTTTTTCTCCTTGTTGCAGAACGGGGAACTAATTTATGGCTGTAAGGATGACCAGGACTGTGTCTGTGACTGGAACGAACTTGCTCGCCACTTAAAACCTTTCTTTTTCCCTTCCAACGGGCTGGTCAGTGGCCCCCACTGCACAAGGACAATTGTTAAGGAATTAATCCACGTGATCACCATGGCTCTTCTGAGCAGCACCGACACCTGCAGGGCAGGAGACATGAAGACAGTTCCCGTTTCACAAGGGAGAAGCTACTGTGAAGCAAGTGCTTTTAACAAGGAGCTAGTAAGAAATGGTAAGGGATGATCTTGTAAAAGCTGTCCAGAATTAACTGTTCATGGAATCCCAGAGTGATGTGGGTTGGAAGGGACCTTTACAGGATGCCTTGTTCAGCCCCCTGCCATGGGCAGGAACAATCTCCACCAGACTGAGTTTCTCAGAGCCTTGTCTCATGTAAGAATTTAGATCTTTGTCTCTTGGTTATCAATACTGATATGAGAACAGAAACAGGGGAATTCCAGTGGTATTGGAAAGCATTCTGAGCTGTGTAGCTGCCGGATAATTGTTCTTAATATGATGTGAAGTTGTAGTGAGCACTTACATCACTGTATCTAATGACTGGGGTAAAAATAAATTCAGGAGGTGGTAGAGGAAAAATGGAAGAAAATACCAGTTTGAGCTGGTAACAATCATAGGTGTTCCACACGAGTGGGGAATTTCCATGTTGGATGTGATGAAGTTGGGCTGCTTTGGCTGGTTTATTACAACACCTGTACTTTGCCTTCTCCTCCTGTCAGGCACAGCTCATGTTCTTTTCTTCAGCTGCTCTTCTCCTGGTAAAGAGAGGTCTGAATACCAGAGGGAAAAGGAATGGGAAGTGAGAATTGGAAAACTGTAAATGATGTTAATTCCTCAGTTCATAAGTTCTGTAAAACTCTATAATTATTCAAGATGCTGCCAGTTATCCTAATTACACAAACAGCACATTTCTTACTCTGCTTTTGAGGAAGACCATTTACACTGCCTGTGGTTTGTTTTAGTGTTGGAGAAAGAGCTGTCTTAGAGAAAGCAGAGCAAATACAGTCTCTTGATATTGTATAAAAAGGACCCCAGAGCTGAAATGCCAAGTTACTTTCTGTCAGCAGTTGATCCTGTTCAAAGTGAATTTGTGGTGGCTTCAAACTCCAATGAGAAATTTCTCTTGTGGACTCAAAATGAGTAGATGGCAGTGGATGTGGGTGTGTTTTGATGTTTGGATTTTTAGGTATTTTGTAGATTTGAGTACCAGGTGTTTTATTCTGTGGTCCAAGATGAGCTGTTTAAATGTGCAGCTCAGCACCTGCACCTTTCACTTTGGTGTTTGGAAACAGAACAGTTTTAAGGTCTCCCTGTCCCTGTGACTGGACTAAAAGTATTTGGACTTCTGAATAAGCACATGTAATGGCAAATGGAAGCTAAGACTTGTGTCTGCCTTATTTTAACATGCATTTTCTTTTAGGTAAACATAAATTGGAAAGCTCTGGTTTACCGAGGGGTTGTCTCCTTTATAAAACCCTTCAGGCTCAGATGCTTGACATGCTGGATATTGAAGGACTCTATCCTTTGTACAATAGAGTTGAACAGTACTTGGAGGAATTTCCTGAAGAGAGGTAAGACTTGGTGGCTTTTCTTTCCAGTCCTGAGTAACCAGGACTGCAGGCAGGATTGGCTCTGTGCACACACACTGTTATGTTGTACAACCTTCCTTCATGGCACTGCATATTCTGAATTTCTAACTGAACTTCAACTGATGTTGGTCACTTTGGCCTGAATTTTTAAGTAATGATTATGGAAAGTTCACAATAAGCTAAGAGAGAAAAAGGCTCTCTTAGTAGTGGTTGTTACTTGCAGAAAGGTACAGTGAAATGGGTGGGTTCTCCTGTCCCCAGTACTGCAGAGCTGGGAGTGCAGGGATAATGATGTTTTGCAGTGAGGATTGCAAGCTGCTGTGTTTCCCTCAAATAAGGTTTTTTAGTGTATAATAATTGCTCCAAGCAACCCTCACTGGGGTGCTGTTCCTCTCCTGTGCTCACACGAGGGCACTCTGGCTTCACTCAGGAGCTGCTGCTGCTCCTGCAGCTACACAGGAAACAGAGCACTGGAAAATGTGTTCTTTGATCTGTGAGGGGTTTGTGTGGGACAAACCCCCCTGGGAGGGTTGAGCATCTCAGCAGGGGCCCAGCTGTTCAGAGAGGGGGAAGGAGGCCAGGACAGCCCCTATTAGCACATGGTGTTGGAGCAGGGCCCTGTCAGATGTGCCCATTCTCCCAGTTTATACTTTTTATGTACAAAACAATATAATATACATATAAAAATAGATATCAATGTATTAGTATCTATTTCTTATGTATGTATTTTCAACAAGGCTTCTGGAGCTCCTGCAGACTCCTACAGATTTTGAAATATTACCTAATTAAAAAAAAAAAATACTGTTCTTGGAGTGATGCAGAAGTGGCAGTGGATTAAGAATGATTCATGTTTATAAAACCCCAAACAACCCAGACCCTAAGCAGCAGCAAAATTTGGGTGATTTGAGAATAACAGGGGCTGTTGTGATATTGGTTGGCAGTGGGTTCATACTTGGACGTGTTTATCAGTGTTAGTGCTGGGCTGTTCTGAGTGTCTGGGCTGCTGAGGAAAGATCACACTGAGAACCAGTACATCATTTTGGCTGTCTGTAAATCTTCTTTTAACATTTATTTAGAAGTACATTACAGATAGATGGGCCTTACAATGAAGCTTTTTATGAGAAGCTGCTGGACCTTTCCCTGGAAGATGATGGGACGGTGGCCTTTGCATTAACAAAGGTAATTCTCAGCTCCTTGAGGTTCTTT
Organism: Petroica traversi; assembly: GCA_025920805.1. NCBI lineage: Eukaryota > Metazoa > Chordata > Aves > Passeriformes > Petroicidae > Petroica > Petroica traversi. The sequence continues at coordinate 1,741,136 of JAHLSL010000013.1, read as the reverse complement.
GGTCTGGCAGTGTTAATTACCCTCTGTCTCACTGAAAGGGCTGGATAATGGATGGAGGCAGCACTGCTGGCTGCTCAGGCTCTGCACAGTTACAGTTCTTCATTGTGCCAGGGTGCATCTTTATAGCAGTAGTTAAAAACAGGCCTGTAGCACCAGTTCCTGAGAGAAGAATTAAGCTGTTTATTTGCTTCCTAGACTGAGGAAATGTTTGCAGGAACTGGTGCTGTTTGGCCTTTAGGAACATGATCTGTAGGAAATAAACGTGATTCTTATACAGGATGCTGCAAAAGCACCAGCTCCTGCCAACCTTCTGTTACACAGAGAATTTCCAGCTCTTAAAGTGCCACCATGCCAGTGCAGGGAGTGCAGTGCTGCCTTTTGTAAGGGACAGGATTCTTTCCTTGGGTGAACACCAATCTAAGAGAAAATGTGTGTTATTTTCTGTTGTCCAGGTGCAGCAGTACAGAATAGCAATGACAGCTAAAGACTGCTCCATCATGATTGCCCTTTCCCCCTGCCTGCAAGATGAATGGTAAGAGCTGCCTGTACCTGCTTTGGAATGGCTCCAGTTGTTCAGCAATTGGGGTGTTTATACAGTTCAAGCATTTCAGTCACTTAAAAGAGTGTGGGATGTGTAGGGAAGGTGGTGAGCATTTTAGTACAGTTCTGATATAAGACATTTATGACCAATGTCTCTTTCTGAAGAGCTTTAAGTTGATCAAAGTTTTATGTTTATTCCCTTATTAATATTTGAATTGACTGTTCATAGTGTGATGGTTTTAACTAGGTACAATTTTTCTGCATTGGTATTCTCATAGGAGAGATTTTTCAAGCTGAGTTGCCTTTAATGGCCTAGTTAGAATATAACCAAGGCAATAATCAAGAAGTGACAGCTTTGGCTGTCAGGCAGTAGGCTTTGCCACATTATTATCCCTTTTGGCTTGTGTCAGCAGTGCTAATCTGTTCTTCTGCAGGGGGCTTTGCTTCACCAGAGCCCTTTTATTTTTAGAGAATGCTGTTTTGTGCATTTGTCCTGCAGTTCTCCAGGGAAGTGTTAGTGATGGACATGACTTGTGCAAAGGCTGATTCAGAGCTCCTCCATCCCTCAGCATGCTTGGAGAGCAGTTCCCATACTAAATGTTTTATTACCTTGAACCTAAATAGGAGTTGCAGCCACTTTTCTGCTTTTGCTGGTTAATAAGGCTGTTGCTTTGTACACACCACCTAGAAACAGCTTAGATTTACTAAATTCAGTAAGTGAGAGTCATGTTTGACTTCAGCTGTGTGGAAGCTGAAAGGAAAATAACTGGAAGAGGTGCCAGCAAGGTCCCATCAGGACCAGTAAAGCTGGAGCTACAGTTTCCTTAGTGCTACATTAGCTGCAGTTTATTTTCTTGGGCTCCCACAGAAGTTCTAAGACAAACATTAGAGTCACTTCTGTAAAGGAACACATAAATTAAAAATACTGGTTTCAGTGACTCAGATGTGCAGTGTGGTTTTATTTTCCAGCTCTGAGCAAAGACCTGTGGTACTGACATCCAAATCCAGATTCACCTTCTCTGTTTCTGTGCTGGACCTGGACCTGAAGCCCTATGAGAGCATCCCCCACCAGTACAAACTTGATGGTGAAATAGTCAACTATTACCTGAAGAATGTACAGGCCAAAGAGGACCCAGTTATGTCCAACCTCTTCAAGGAGAATGAAGACTGCACATTAGTTCTCCATAAAGTGTAACCATTCCCTTAAGGTTATTTTTATTCAAACACACGAGAAAGTGAAAGATTATTGGAATACAGCTATGGTGATTTTTTTTTTTTCTTTTCTATTGTGTTCAGTGCATTTTTCAGCTGTGAATGTTTTTGCTTTATGAAATAATTTCTAATGGGTAATGCCTTCTCAGAGCCCTGGGAAAGCACTAAGCCACATGTTTGCTAGGTAACCTTAATGAATGTATTTAATGTGACAGAACAGGTAACGTGCCATACCTTGGAACTAGAGGACAGATCAAATTAATATGAAAAGTCTACTTCCTTAGAATTGAAAGAGCACAGAATTAAAGGTTTCCTGAAGTATTGCACTAACATAGAAAGCCTAATTACTAACAAGAGAATTGCCTTGGAGCCTGTGCTTTAAGTCTCCCTCATCCCTACAGATGGAGGGAATGCTCTGGCAAAAGCTGTACAACACTTCAGCATTAATCCATTGGAAACACAACTGTGCAGTGGCTGATCTGTGCAACTGCCCTGGCACTGCAGAACACTTCAGTACTAATGCATGGATTAGGAACAGCAGGCTGCCTCCAGAAGCTGTGTGATCACCTTGTATCTACCTAAAGCTTCTGAAACAAAGTGCAGAGGGTCAAGGTAAGCAGCCTCGAGTTTTACATCATAGCTGGGCTGAACTCACCTGCCATGCTGGTTTTTATTGTCTCTATACCTTATATGCTGCTATTGAAGGTGAAACCACAGATTGCTCTTACCTAATTTAAATTGAGTTATAAGAAGAATACGTTCTGAGTTTTACAGATGCTTTCAGGTCTTTCAGATAGTGTCAAGCATTGACATTATTTCACTATTTTTTCACTATTTCACTATTATGCCCTACACATGGCATAGCATGAGCAGCTGCTTTCAGGCTCCTTTGCTTTAAGTGGCACAGAAAAAAGTGCCAGAATCCCATTTTCTTCCCTGCAGTGGGTCAGTCTCATGCCAGGGTGAGCTTGTGCCAGTGGTGCCCAGTGCTCTGCGCAGCTGAAGGCTGGGGAGATGCTGCAGTAGAGGCATCCTTGGGGAAGATCCTGAGCTGGAACTGAAGGCTATGTCCAAAGCTGAGGGTATGATGACAAAATCTGCAGCTCTTTTTCCCTTAGGATTTCACCCCCTGAATGGTGCAGGGATGCTTCTCCAGCCCCAGGGAGCAGCTCTTACCTGGATCCAGCCTGTGCTTACCAGTTATGGTGTTCAGGGTCATATAGGTTAACTCCTAAAAACAGATCCATATTGGGATCTCAGTGTAACCTTTGAGTTGTTCCACTTGACCTGAAATTCAAAAATAGGACCCCCCTGTACCTTGGCACAATTCAAGGAAGAAATGTGAAACACAGAGGCACCACTGCCCCTGTGCTGGAGACCTGAGCTGGCAGTGCTGGCACCCAGTGCCAGGAGCCCTTCTGGGACATCCTGAGATGTGAGACTGCAGCAGTGCAATGAGCAGGCAGCTGACAGCAGGAATAACCCCTTCCAAAAGGAAACCTGGAGAGACAGAGCGACTTGTAAATCCAGAAACCATCCAAGCTATTAGAAAGAGGAGGAAGGAAGGACCCTGCACAGCTGGGAAGTTTCCAGGATTTTGTGCTGTAAGTTTACACACATTTCACATGCAATTTCACATTTCATTTCACTGCATTTCACAGCAGTGTCTGTGCTGAGCAAACAGTTTCGTTTTCAGGCAAGGAGGAGGGAGCCGAAGATGAACTGAACTAAAGGTTACACAAAACCAGCTCAACCAGTTCTGTGTCAGTGGAGAAGTAGGAATGAATTTTGCCTGTGTACTGGATTCCAAACTTGAAATGAGCCTGCCTTATCTAACAAGATAAAGTTGCCATTCATCAAAACCCAATCTCTGATGTTGCTCAGCTGTTGAGTCTGGCAGAAGCCAAGCTCTGGTCTGTTGGTTTTTCCTGACCTATCAGAACAATGGGTCAAGTAGTGATCAGTGATCAAGCAGTGGGTTATTACATTTATGGGGTTATAAACATAAACTGTTGCTTCAGTTCTTGGTTTCTCCACCTATTTCCCCATTGCTGTGTGGAGGAGGTTGTACTGCTGGGGCTCCAGCAGCTCTGGCCTTGGAAAGGAGGGCTCTCCCTGTCACCTGAGAGCCCAGAGCTGCTGGGTTTGGGCTCCTGGTTCCTGTTATTCCCCACCTCAGAAGTACCTGAGTACTTCCAGTCCCATCAGTTTGGTTGGGGGGCAGTGCTAGTGCAGAGCAGGAGGTCCTGGAAACACAGAGTTCCTGATGGCAGTGAAGGGAGAGACAAGACATTGGTCTGATCCGTTTTGTTTCTTCAGGGATGAATGTGTGAAATGTGGTGTTTTGGTAATGAGTTACCAGGATTTCCTCCTGGCAGTGAGAAATGCAAAGGAAGTGCTGCAGTGGGCAGGAGGTGACTTGTTCACCTGTCCCCAGGGGTGTCATGGGCCTCTCTGGGTTAGGTTAATACTGTCCCAACACTCACATTGTGGAATAAAGTTACTTCATACAGTTACCTTTGGGGTTTTTAGCATTGTATGTCTGGAATCTTCAAATTGTCTTCTTCCACCCTAATTTAATGAGAAAGCTGTTTAACTCTTTGTTCTAGGAGTCTCTTACTGTTCTCTTGTCATTTTTAAATCACTGTACTTTTACAGAGCTGTGAAATGAAATGGATTTTTATGGACTTGATTTTGACAGTGCATGATCTTTTAACAATTTCCAGGTATCTAGAAAATGTTAAGAAGATAAACCACTCTGGTACATTAATGATTCAGAAAGATAAATTTATAATGAAATCACTCTGTACATGTAACTATTTTATTTGGCATTTTTGTATTTAAATGGCTGTATTTATTTTCATGTCATGACAATTTATATATAACGTGCCATAATTGTACAGATAGCATGTTTTATGAGTATGGTTTCTAAATGGAAAATAACTTAATGTTTATATTCAATGAAATTATAGACCGTGTAACACAGTATCTTAATTAAAACTACTTTTGAAATTGCTACCTGGTGTCAGAAATGCTGGCATTCATTTCCCAGCACTTGGATCAGGCTCTCGATGGCTGCCTCGATCCCGAGGAGCTGCAGAGCGCTCCGGAAGCTCCTGGGGAGGCTCTCCACACTCTTCCTCCTCTGCTTCAGGGCTGCAGGACAGACAGAGCAGGGCAGGTTATTTCCCAAGAGTGGCAGCAGTGCTGACAGCAGGTGGGTAAAGCAGGTGCCTGCACACTCAGGGTTTGGAGCCCTTGGGGATTATACAGAGGTGAATTCAGCTGCTGCTGAATTAGGGTGGGTGTGTCTGGAGTTCCATGGGAGTGAGAGAGATGCTTGCCAAAAGCTCAGGAACAGTCCCTGGAGCCACTGAAGTTACCTTGCTCTGGTACTTTGGGCAGCAGGTCCAGGACAGGTGTAGTGGTCCCTTCTTGGTCGAGATGGATCTTCCAGACAATCATCAGTTCAAACCTGAAACGGGTGCATAGGAAAGGCAATTCAGGTTAACCAGGTGCTGTCTTGAGGTTCCTTCAAAGCAGAAAGTGCAGAGGCTCAACCTCATGCTCTGCAACAAAATTCACCTCACGCAAGGCAATGAACCATCTCTGGATTCAGGAACCAGGAACCATTAACCGAGGAAAACCAGTGATCCACTGACAAGGAAAGGTTCTGGGTCCATCCAGTTTTGCATAATGCAGTAAAAGTGAGAGGAAAGCAAAGGAGAGCACTGAGTGTCCCCTGGCCCTACCCCTCATGTAATATCTCCCCTCAGGATGAGGTGCTGAGAACAGGAAACTTCTTTCAGAAGTGTTTGAGTTACTGTGAGGAGGAAGGTCCCTTTCTCAGTGACGTCTAATCCATCATGACTGCAAAATGTGATCTGTCAGCTTTTTGCCAATTCATTTTTACAAATCCTTTGGGAATTTGTCCACAGTTTGTTCTGGGATTTGGCAAACAAATTTCTATGCCAGTCTGCTTTCTACCAAGCCACTGAAATGACTTTTATATTCCTGTGTTTCATGACCGTGGGTGAGAAGGAATGAGAGTAATGGACTTGGCGCCTGGCACCTGAGGAGAAACTAAATAAAACAAGGTTTTCCCCACATGCAATAGTGAGAACAATGCATTCCTGCATCCCTAAATTAAAGCATTTAAAGGGCAGGTTTGGTGGAACGAAGCAGCATCATCTATTAGGGTTTGTTTGCTAGTTCCACACTCAAACATAATGGAGTCGTGCTTTATTTCCAATTGTAACCATATAAATTAAAGCCTGTTAAAGCAAGGTGTAACAGGGAAAGGGAATGGTCTGATCCCTTCCCAAACTGTTAATTTTCTTGGCCCTTTCAGAATTCCAGACAGTGATAGTTACATCATCTTACATTTAACTGCAAGGGGTTTTTTTCTCTGTTGAAAATCCCAATGTACTGGAACATCTCTCAAAAGGAGTCCAAACAAATCCCATGTGCCTGGTAGGTAATAATTTCTTTATCTACCTGATTTCATTCTAAAACAGTGGAAAAGTATAGGCAGAGTTGCTTGGCTTTTATTGCACAGTAGATGCCCTTTTCTTTCTGTTCTTTATTGGCAAGACACCAAGGAACTGGGATGGGACTGGGATGGGACTGGGATCCCTGCCCCTCCTGCCACAGAAGGAACTCAGAGCTGCAGCCCTGCCCGTGCAATCCTTCAGTTGTGTAAATACAGAAATGCATTTATTGCCTTACCCAGAAACTTTGGGGTTCCTCAGAATTATAAAATCTCCCAGCTGTCCTTCTGGAAGCGTCACAATGTCAGGATACTTGGTCTGTGAATAAAAAATTTTAATTGGTTCATAAAAATCACAGCAGATAAGGTGCTCCCCAGATCACAGTGGATTGTACTGACAGTAAAGAGCAACAATACTGACTCTGAAATTCACCTGTTGGGTTTCTTTTTTTAGACATCCTTGCATAAAATGCAGGAAACTTTGAAAGAACATTTTTATTTTAACTAAGTTTGTTAATTGGATTTAATAACATAATACATCATCATGTCACCCCCTCCCCTGTGTGCACTCTGGTTTGAGACAGACATCAAGCTCCACAGAGGGCTTTGAAAGACTAATTAAGGCAATGAGATTCCAAAATAATCAACATTAGCAAAGTATGGGACAGCAGCAATGTAATCAAACACAAAAATATTGGCTCCTATTAAAATTTCATATTTCTGGGGATTATTTTCAGTCACTACAATGTGCAAAGGTTGGTGGTTGCTCCATGACTTTGTTAGTCCATCTGATGTGTTCAACGTGTGCCTTGGGAATTACCCAAGCCCCAGAACTTCAGAGCTATTTTAACAGCACATAAAAGAACTGGTGGCTCTGTGTGGATCCTGCAGGTGCCAGGTTACCCAGAGAGAATGAGGGATGCACAGACACCCAACACCCAAGAACAGCATCCTGCAGGGATGTGCTGCTGGGATAGGAATGGAATGGAGCCACAGGCTCCAGGGCTGTGCCCTGCTTGTCCTGCCTCGTGTGCTGGAAACAAAGCTGTGTTCCAAACCTCGCAGTTTATAAAGTGTGAAAAGTCTCCCAGCCTCAACCATTCCACAGAGCTCCTAGGACAAGCAGCAGGTCTTATGGAAAAGGAGCAGGAGAGCTCAGCTTCGAGCTGCACTGGAGAAAATGAGTTTGGTTTTATGGGATTACGCCTCATCTGGCAGAGCAAAATTGCTACCAGATGTGACCTTGCTCTGGTTTAGGAATTTCTGACAAACTGAAGGGGGGCTGTGCAAGATGCCAAATGACATAAAACACATGGAATTCGCTCATTTTAATTTCTACCCAGTATCCAGTACTGTATTTACTGCGAGGATAACAACCATGCTCTATCCTGGGAACACAGACACAGAAGGGAGGACACTGAGCAGGGCAGTTACAGTGTCAGAAGTGTGGCTGATCAAAGGTCACTCATCCAGCAGAGAGGGATCCTCTTCCAGCTTTACTCCCTGTGAAATGATGCCCCTCTGATAACAAAATAAATTTTCCAGGCTCTCCTCCTCTATAACCCATGCCTGATTTCCACTATGAGCGTCCCTTTGCCTGCTGTCAGAGGCCTGGGAGGATCGAGTGGTCCTTTAGCTCAGGCTGTAGATACTGGAAATGCAGGATTAGCTTCTACCTGGAACTCAGCTTGTGCATCCCTCATTCCCAAGAGATCCCAAGCATCCCATAGCTAAACACTGAGTCACAGCTCATCCTCCCATACCCAGACATTTGGGAATCACCAGAGAAAATAGATCAGAGGAAGCAGATAAGAGTTACAATTCCCAAAACACTGAAATGCTCCCAGGGCTTTCTCGGGGGTTCCTGTGCAGCTGCCATGACTGACACATTCCCCCCAAGCTGGGGAGGTATTTATGTTCTTTGGAAGTCTCAAGAAAATCCCAGTGTAGGATTTTCTGTGGAAAAGTTTCCTTGTACCTGGGAGAGGGAGCCCCAGGGAGTTCTGTGCCTTCCCTCAGAGCTGGAGCTGGGGCTCTGGCAACCAACCTGAATGCTGTGAGAATCTGATCCTGTGTGAAATTTGCAGGATTTGGGATAAAATCCAGCTTTTCGGTGGGAAGGGTCATATTTTAGCTCTCCACAAAACACACAAAAAGCCAAACCACGAATACCTACATCCCTGTTTGCCATCAGCCAAGGCCTGGCAGTGGCTCGAGGATCCCGCTGCCATTCCCACCTTCCACCAACACCCAGTGGGAGCAGGAAGCAAAGGCACCACACCCAGGACTGAGCAGCAGCCCTAAACACTGACAATTTCAGGAATGAACTCTGGGAATCGCAGTCACACAATCTGCCTCTTATATTCCACACAGAAAATACAGGGTCTAAATCCCACAGTTAAAATGTGGGGATCTGGCAGGTGGCTGAAAAACCAGGCACAGGCTGAGCATGGACAGATTCACAATTCCCAACACTCTCTGGGCACCACTATCACCTCATCCTCTGAGCTTTTCTTTTCCTCAAGGAAAACATGAAAAGTTGCTGAGCAACTTTTCATGTTTTCCTTGAGGAAAAGAAAAGCTGAGCAATGAAACCAGAGGAAGAGAACAAGCCGAGTCACTGAAAGCTCTCTTGGGAAAGTCAGGAACTCCTGAGGGATCTTGTAAACCCAACCCAAGGCCAGGGAAAGAGATTCCATCAAGGACGTGACAGCAGACGGGAAGGATCAACTACAACTGCAAAACCTGACTTTAATCAAGAAATATATTTCCTCAGATGACTCTTAAATATCAGCGTGTGATCAAAACCAAGAGCCCAAGCTATTATTACTTCTAGACGGAAATCGTTTTTCCAGCTCCTTCAGGAGTCCAAGCAGGGAATCTTATGGGAACTTTTGTCTCAAACAGGAACAGTCTCAAACCACAAAGGGCCCATGGTGATGGAATGCACAGCTCTCCCCTGCTCCCATGACAGATTTTACACACACACATGGAGCCATCCCAGGGAATACACTTGTAGCAGCTATTTCTCAACAAAACACGTTATTCTGCAGCTGTTTAAAGAAAGCTGCACTGCAATTTTCTGCACACGAAATCTCTGCTCAGGAAAATGTTATAAATTGCTAGGCTTAAGAGCTGTAGCTACAAATGCAAAGCAAAATTGCCAAGGGAGATGCCAGATAAAAGCAGATAAATTTGCTTCTGTCCCACTTAGCAAGAAAACACTCGACTGCTCCCAGCTGGAACAACAGCTCCCTTTTACTGCTAATTCTGGACTTGCTGTTTCGGAAGAAGAATGTATATAAAGAGTTATGGTACCTCTACAGGGACAAGCAGTTTCTAAATCTAAATTTCCATTTGAGCTCTGATTTGGGTGATTTCTCTGGATGGTTTGCTCAGGCCACGTTATCACCCAGTGTAATCCCACATGGTGGGAGCACCAAGACCTCAAATCCCAACACCGACATAACATCAGTAATTTTAAAACAAATTTCATTAAAGCAATAAAAGCACATTTAGAAAGTGGAAGCTTTTCATTTTGTGCAACTAAAGAAACTAAGAACAGAGAATAATGCATTTTCACCCTTCAACTAAATTACACCCCATAGAAACACTGTATTTTCAGAATGGATTTATGAAGCTTCACCACTCATAATTAAGTCTCAGAATAAATACAGCTCCCATCTTCCCATCTTGGGGGAAAGCTCCTCAAGCAAACCAGTCCTGCTGCTGATCCCTGTGATGCCAATCACCCAAACCTCCGGCGCCAGCAGAACCAAGGACAAGAAGGGCACAAGGACAAAGTGGTTTTGCCTACAATGGCAAAGTGGTTTTGTCCATGTGGCAGCCCCAGCCCACCCCCCCTTGCTCAGTCAAACTCAGTGCTCTGCTTTTAAAATTAAAATCACAAGTGATTTCAATTAATCACACAACCAGCACGCAAGTTTTTGTAAGAGGAAAGAAGAATTTTGGGAGGCAGATTTGAGGGCCTATGAGCAAGTCTGAAAATGACAAGTAGTGACAGGACAACAGGGAATGGCTTCCCACCAACAGAAACCAGGGACAGACAGGATATTGAGAAGGAATTGTTCCCTGGGAGAGGGGGTTGTGAGGCCCTGGCACACGGTGCCCAGAGAAGCTGTGGCTGTCCATCCCTGGAAGTGCCCAAGGACAGGCAGGATGGGGCTTGGAGCAACCTGTGGGATGAGATGATTTTTAAGGTGCATTCCAACCCCAGCCATCCTGGGATTCTGTAGGTAACAGTTTGAATGTCACCCTGGACAGGGCAATCTTTGCAAACATTGACCAGGATCCCTCCCAAGCACAGGACAGGCCTGGCTCCCTCCTGTAGTCCAGGCACAGCTGGTTGCTCACTGGGACAAACAGAGCTCTGTGCCCACCTGCTTTCAGAGCAGCCCAGACCTGTGACTGCAGTCATTGATCCCTTTGCTAAGATTCAATCTTGCAGCTCCCTCTTGCACATCAGTCACTGCTCTGCACAAGGCCTGAAAGCACTGACCAGCACCCCCAAATCCAGTGGCCTTTGCTCATTGCCAGTGAAATCCCTTTGCTTTGTTCTTTTCCTTTTTCTTCCCTTGATTACAGCTTCTCTTTTTTGGCTCCTGCTCTATTTCCATTACCACTTATTTTCCTCCTTCCATATTTCCATAACATTATTATTTTTCACATTGGACTCAATCATGATTCTACATGATTCAGTCTGTCACTATGCTCACAATGTGACCAACAATTTTCCATAATTTTTGTATTTTCCTAATTGGATCTGGGCTGTAGGTCTACAGGAGAGCCAACCCAGCACAACCAAGGCCCGAGTACACAAAATTCTGTGCCTCATTTCCTTTCAATATCACTTTGTCATATGGCAACCATGTGTTTATCTGCAACTTAATTACAGCAGACTGGGAATAAATTAAAATACATACTGGAGGTTTATTTTTGTGAGGAAAAACAGAATTAAATGAACACGAAACCTCAGGAAGAACAGGAAGGGGTAGATCATAACCAGGCAACACAGAGGTTGCAGATGCTTTTTCTTTACTTTTTTTTGTTGCTGGGCAAGAGACAAATCTTCTCTCCAGTATTTATCTTTAAAATTGTCAAGGTAAAAGATCTCCACTAGTTTATGAACATTGTACGTCCCATGTTTTTCTAGCTTAAAATTCTTGGGCTTATTTGCCATTTTATCCAACTCTTCAAATGCACTGTCTTAACCCTGAGCTGGCTGTGGAACCAGTCCCTGGCACAGGAATCCAGCCCAGGGCACAGGAACCAAGTGGGATGTTGTGGGAGAACTGACAGCACTCCTGGACATTTATTTTGGTGGAAATGCCCACAAAACCAGCAGAGCTCAGCAGTTCTGTTTTTCCTCCTCAGCTTTACTGACATGTAAGTTTTCATTCTATTGAATGTTGAGCCCCCTGCCCTCCCTCTGCAGCTCAGCATAATTCAATATTTCTCGATGATGAACTTCACAAACAGCACCGTGTGGAAGTCAGCAGAGACGTCTCATTCAGCAAGAGATAATGAGCAGCCATGGACAATACAGAGATGAAAAATTACAGAAGGAAAAAAGATGTCATATTGCAGAGCAGCATGAAGTATCAACAATTTGGGAAGAAAGAACTCTGAGCCAATTTTTCAATAATCTGAAGGAAGCAGACTGCAGGAAAAGCATTTTTAGGAGAAAAATGAAGCCAAGTTTGTGTTTTCTTCCATTACAACAGAAGCAAGATACCACATGGCTTTTTTTTTTCGGAATAGAAGTTGCTGCAGGATTCTCTCTAAGCCTTTTTGATGTCTTAATAAAAGGGTCCAGAATTGTATAAAGCAACTTGGATTTGAAATACCACAGAAAAGTTTATCATATGTGGCCCAACTTGCTTTTGTACAGTTTACATTATCAAGCCCATCCAGACAGCACAACTTAAACACCATCTAAATAAAAGCATCTGAATTGAGTTAATGACTTGGCTCTAATGCTGCGTTAGTTTTTTCCCAAGTAGGCAGATTAATTTAAAAAATAAACCATAGAACACAATGAAGAACATCTAATTCATCTAAATTAGCTTAAGGTTAGACACTTTTGAAACAAAAGTGTGATAAAAAAAGTTTTTAGACAAGGTACTCAGCTTATGTTCACAATTTACTGCTGTGTTTTTTAAATCTTTCTCAAAGGTCTGAAGAGTTATTTGCTTCTATGTGGGCAAATTTATATTACCTGCTAAAGGCAGTTATGTCCATAGACCCACCTGGAACCTCCAAAATATCAGTTTTCATTTCTCACCAAGAGATATAAATTGACTGAGATATCAATCTCTTATCACTGAGAGCAAACTGTCCCAAAATCTGCCTGTGCTGTCCCCTGGGTGTCCTAAGCAGCAGCTGCAGCCTGACCCTCACTACACACCAGTCCCAAAGGTGGAGCCTGTGCTGGCACAAAACAACCCAAAAACCTCCTGTGGGACTGGCATGCAAATAAAGCTCTGCTCCACTTTGAGTCCAAATTTGATCCCAGTGATGAATGGCAAAGTCCTCAGCAATATTCACCCACCCAGCCTCCAGAAGGAGCAGATTTATCCTTAAACATGCACATGCCTGTCCATGTGCATACTCCTTTCACAAATGCCTCTGCAGTATTTCTATTATTCTTCCTAAGCTTTACAAAAAGGTTCAACACCTGCATTAGGTAAAAAATGAAGCTTTATCTATAGATCTATATTTTCTAGAAAGCAAATGCTGTAGAGCCACTGAAATCTTTCCCACAAGACATCCATCCTCCTTTAATGGTTCTACAAAGCATTACATTTTGGACAGACTCCACAGAAATTTGCCACCCAGTAGCTTTCATTTGTCTGGTTATTTACAATTATCAGCTGTTATGTGAAAATAAATATTAACATGCAGTGCTGAAGTGCCTGTTGCTATCAACAAGAACAGGAACAGGTCCAGCTGAAAAGTCCTTGAAAGCTTTAAACTCATTGAATTCTTTTCATGTCACATCCAAATACAGTCCTTTAGATCTGGCTGTCAACAACAGGACTTTTCAGATTTCCAAACACATTCTTAGCACAAACAAGAGGGACACAGGAAATATTCTCTAGAAGACACAAACATCTGCAAAAGGGATTTACCAATTTGTAATGATTGTATGTGAGAGAGCGTAAAGTTGTCAATCCACTGATAAATAACAGGCTTGCAAAACTGGTCAACCATCCTCAAACTTTGATCTACTCAATGACTTCCTCAAAAAAGTTGCAAACTCTCCCTAAAAAACCAAAACGGAAGCAAAAGTAAGGAACACTGAAAGCCTGTAGCACTGTACCATGCAAACTGTGCTAGACTTTTGACCAAACCTCTCACAACAAATAGTATTTTTACTCAAATATCTGTGTACTGGCCTGCAGAAAAGAATTTAGGGCAGCAAGGAGAATTTTTTAGTGTATCCAGGAGAACAAATCACAGGCAGCTGCCAGGCAAAAACACATCCTTATGCTCCACCTTATTTGGTTTATAAAGGCCAAAGTTGCACTGCCCAGGAATGTTGTGTGATGTGTGTGGAGATATAAATATTTGTTTCATTGCTTAGGTACTGCAACAACACAAAGAGCATTGATAACACCAACAGCAGCTGCCAGCCAAATTAATTCACTTTCAATGCAAACTTGAGACATTCCATAATTTGAATTTCAATTGCTGGCCTTGCAGAAACACGTCAGAACTGTTGGTAACGATATGTTTTGTTCTGGTAGAAGCCCAGTTGAAAGGAAAGTAGTTAATACTAAAACTTTTTCTTTTTCCTTCTTCAGTTTCCTAAGCAATCGGTTTAGTTCTCTCGTGTTTTTAAAGCTGGAAGGAAGCAAAGTGACCCAAACATTCCTGTGTGCAAACCAGGTGAATGTTTGAAGTTTTCTTTGTGTACTAAGCAGGAGATTTGTCCTCACCCCGCAACAGAAAGCTGTGGAATAAAGCCTGGACCCTGGAGCACCAGCCTTCCACACAGATGGATTTGAGAGAGAAGCCTTCAATCCTCTTGAGTAAAAATAATTCAAGAAAAAGGAAATTAAAGCAACAGAAAAAAAAAATCCATTTCTAGAATTTAAACATGGAGTTACCCCCAGCTCATATCAAAAGCTGAGGCTGTAACACCCAGACAGGATCCATTCCTGGTCTGAGTCCCACAGCAGGAGCTATCAGGGACACACAGACAATCCCACAGAAAAACTGGAGAAGGAAGGCAAGCACCATAATGTTGTTTAAAATGGAGTTCTGAATTACTTGGATATTCAATTTTCCACTGTAGGAATCCTCTGGATGACTCTCCCCAAGCACACTGAGCACTGACACTGAGGCCTCCAGCATATCCTTCGCCTTTGGCTTTTCTATTTCCCCCTCCCTGTTTTGTACTCAGCTCCTGCATTTGCATTTCTTGCAGCTGCCCCTGCCAGTGCAGAAGTAGCACTGTCTGGACTATGCACATATTTGTGCCTCTTAAAATACTCCCAATTGTAGCTCTGCAGCTCCTAGACCTCCAAAATCACATTTCTCATCTCTAGCATATTCATAGGGATGAATTCATAGGGATGAATTCAGAATTATTACCTAACAGTTCAATCCTTATTAACTCACAGGATCTTTCCTAATTCCCATGAGAGAAAAATATCATAACATTCAGTATTCTGTACCAAAGTACTCGCTGTAAATGGACCTTATAAAATGTCCCAACTTGCTGAAATAAAATCAGTTTATTTCACCTTGGACAATTCATGTTGTGTAATAGAAGTAAAGGCCATGAAATACAGAAAAAGCAGCAAATAAATAATAGAAAAATAGAATATCCTGAGTTGGAAGGGACCCACAGAGATCACTGATATCAAAACCTGTGCAAGCATTTACACACAGACAGTCCAAGAGGGAAGCTGGGATTGTCCAGCACATGGGAGGTGCTGACACAACAGGAATTACAGTGGAACCCATCCCTGTCCCCAGCCCCAAACTTCTCATCTCGTACAAAACTCAGCGTTTCAGAAATAACTCTACTTGTTCTCAGTCATTTGATGATTCCCCCAGTTGCCAAAGGCAGGAGAACACACAGCATTTAATGTGAAGAACAGAGAAATCATAATAAAAATGCAAATTGGCAAAGTCTGTCTGATCCTGGGAAAAACCCAAAGCACACCAATGTTCTCCTTCAACAAGACATGTTTATAAACCATACTCAGAGCCATCCAGAAAAATATAACCTGCTGAAACAGAAGCCTCTTTTTCTGGTTTTAACATTTCATCTCCTAGAGATGACACAGGGGGAACTGTGCTGGAGTATCGAGAAATGCACAACTCCTGTTTGTTTGGAGTTGCCAAAGTTGGGCCACAAATGTCAGTCAGATCACAAAGCAAATGTAATTAATCACTTCATGGGGTGTTTTCAACTTGTACTCAATTCTGAATTTTGTGCACTGTGGAATTACAAATCTACAGAAGTGTGATAATAAAAATACCAATATAGTATTAAAAGTTTTAAAATTAGATATCTGTACATACACACACACTTATATATCCTACTTACTTCTGGAAGAAATCCAGAACTCCATTTTAAGTATCTCCCCCTTCAGTCTCTCACTGGTTGCTGCAGAACTGCTGTACAAATCATTTTTGTCATTGTCCACTAATTCACCCAAACAAACCATTTGATGCTACTGATTGTAATGGGAAAAACACGAATCAACAGGCAAGGACAACTAATTTTTAAATCTGAAAGGAAACCACAAGCAAACTTTGTTATTGTCCTCAAAGTGTCTCCTTGTCCCAGCTGCCAACAAATCCTCCGTTTTGACTAAAACGCTTCCAAATATTTGTGTCCTCAGTTTACATCTCCTTCCTGAGACAGTCTCTCAGTGGAGAGGCATCCTGTTACTAATTCCTGCTTCAATTTAAAACCAATAGGGAAGCATCTGAGGCCCCAAATAAAGGGCATATCAGCAGCAAGGCAGGAACCCAACATCTCCTTGTTGACATCCCAAACCACCAGTTTTATCTGTAAGATCGAGCTGAATTTTCACATGTCACTTCTGATACACTCTGAGATGGCAATAGTGCACAAGAAAGCTTAAAAAAAGATGCAATCACTTTTTAGAGAAGTACAGAGTGTTTTATATGGAATTGGAAAGTGCAACCAAGCACAGCCAAGAAAATGGAAACCAGATGAAAAAGGCAAACAAATAAAGACCATTAGAATTATTGCATACTGTGATTTTCTATATTTAATATATTTAAGATGCAAACTTTTCTATACCTAGATTTTTAAAGTATTTCCTGTATTTAAATTACATATTTCTAGATATACTTATTTAAGACACAGAATTTTCTACCTGTTCATTGTAGAGAAACGCTGTCCCTTTGCTCTGGTGGGATGCATGAGAAGCAATGACATCAGTAAAAGCCAATAAGAGGCTTATGCCAGAAACTTCACAACTGCTGCAAAACACAATTATTTTAGGAAAAAGTTGGGAACCTCCAAGTTCTATTGATGAGTAACTGCTCAATACTGGCACAGGAGAGAAACCAAGCCCCAAGCCAAGCTCATTGTGCTGCTTCAGACACAAAGATGTGCTGAGTTGAGTATTTTGGAAAAACATGAGTCAGCAAGAAGCTGAAATAGAACTGCCCAAGACACAGGGAAGTGTCACAATCTGAACCCCAAATAAGAAGGGATATTATTTGAAAGAAAGGCAGGAGGACAGGGGAAATCTTCCACGTTTCCTTGCAATGGCCAGGAGTCTAAAGTTGTATTTATTCAAGGTGGGCACCTTGCTTTGGAACACCACGGGGAACAGCTCTAGGCAATGACATCATAAAAATCCACTAAATTTCTTCACTGATGCACATAGAGGCAATATGTGAAAGCTTCAATTCCAGGTAGCTCTGAAGAAAGGCTTTATAAATTACTCCATGTGTCTGGTCACTGGCCTTTTAGATATGTGAGAAAAACCCACCACAAACTAAAACTGATACTGTGGGATTGAACAGAAACCTAAGAGGCAATGAGTTGTGGCAATAATTGGTGTCCTCAGAAAGTTAAACCAATGAATATTAATGTTCTGTTCACTGCAGTAAAAATCTGGAATTGGGATGCAGTTACAGTTGAAAATTAAGCTTTAAAAAATGTAAATAGATCCCAGCCACACACATCTCCTATTGCAATTCTAGGTTTATTCCCACCTAATGATGTACCTCATGCTTTTTGCAATGTACTGTTAATATTTTTAAATAGGCAAGGAAAACCTGTGTTTAATATCTCAAGGTTTACCAGCAGTATTTTGTCTTTTCCTATATTTTTTTCCATAATGAGATCTCTGAGCACTGATTGCAGAAGGAATGCAGTAACTGGCACAGGTTTCAGAAATGCAGTGGACTGCCAATCCCAAATTCCCCATCTCATGTTTTGTGCTGACTTTAACAGTTATAAATCTTGTTTCCCCATTGCTACTTTTTTCCAACTATAAACTTGTGTGTTTGATTTTAAAAAAAGTAAACCACATGAGTAATTGCAAAGTTTAGGATTCCATCTTTGTCTCTGATCAAAACCAGCCAGCAACTGCACGGATCATCATGACAACTAAAAGTAGAGCAATTTTAAAAAGTCATTCTGTTCTTATATTTCAATGGAAGGTTAAAAAACCACTGCTGTAATTTTTGGTATTGTCTCTTTTCCTTCCAATTTCTGAACAAAGCAGAAATAGCCTCACATTCCTGAACGTGGATGTGTTTTTTCGACTAATGGAAATAATATTTTTGATCAGTATTTTAATTAAATAACAGATCCAACTTCAACCCAGCCCTCCTGCAAGTAACACAGCAAGCCAGGAGGCATAAGTAAAATATCTATTAATGATATAATGTAAGAAAAGACTACTGAAAATAAGGATGACTGTGCAATATTTAAAGCTATAGAATGTACTCTTGATGCCAGGTGGGACATGGTAACAGGTACAGAGGTTTGGGATTCCCCCATTCCCCTCAAAGAAATGGATATTTTGCAAGCATATAAAATGATCAGAGGTCTGCATGTGGTTACTGCTCAGCTGTGGCACCACCAGGGAGATTCCACAAAGGGTTTCAGGACAGAGATAAGAAAAGGAAAATCCTGGGTATGCAGGTGGCCACTGCCCTGTTGTGTCCCTTATCAGGCTGTAATGTGCAAAGGCAGAAAATGACAGAGTTAAAAAGAGAGGATGGGGAGGATCAGTTTTCCTTTCAAGGAAAAAATGGTAGGACAACCCCATTGTAATTATTAAATAAAGGTATAAATTCTGAGTAACTGGGGAAGCTGTAAAGCTTGGAACGCTGCATATTTTGCAATGGCTGAGAAAAGAACCTGTGAGGGTGAGAGAGGAGGAAAGGGATGAAAGGAATAGAAGGTAAAGCAAATAATGAGATCTGGGCAGCCAAGAGAAGCTGCCTCTGTCCTTGCTGCCTTTCAGGCTCTGCTCTGTTCCCAGCAGCAGGCTGGAGCTGCAGGAGCTCCTGGGTGCCCATGGGAAAGGTCTGGAGGTGACTCCAGCAATACAGGAAGGTACCAGTGCCTGACTGAAGTAAACACTCCATTTCCTCTGCTCTGTCAGCCAGGCTGCACCTGCCCTCCACTGGCCCAGTGAAGGCTATTCCTGCTCTTGACCAAGCCATTGGTCTGGCCATTATTATTATTTAATCTGATATTATTACAGATAAAAGATTCCATTTATAAAAGATATGATGCAGAACTGAGTTTCATGGTCTCTGTATGCTGTAACCATAAATAGTTACTTCCCCTCTACTTTCTATACTCTGTACTCTCTATTATTTCTATACTTCCTAAATTAGCTTAATAATTTTTATTTTCAAGATCTCCTCCTTATATTCCTTCAGCCTGCTGGCTTTCTTTGATGACAAAGATATTACACTGCAGGTACCTTGAAGGCTTTTGAGGAACAAAGAAGTTATTCCTCCTGATTCAGCATTCTCCATGTATTTCAGACAGAAGCTGAAAATCTAGAAGCTCTTTTCACATCCCAAATTCTGTTCTATTAACTTATATATTAATTTGACCTCCTCTGAGGTTTAGAACAGGGGCACAGTAGCTAATGCTTTTCCTCCCTCCATTAACTCCTACAGAAAGAAGCAAAATCGACAAAAACTAAAACAACATTATTATTGTACACTGACTAACAGTTCTTGTGAAAGGAAAAGAGAAGAATCCATGCCAGAGGCTGCTTTCCACAGCCATTTCTCACACCCTATGGCTCTTGTTCAAGACACAAACCAACAGTGGCAGTTTGCCCCAAGATATAAAATAATAAAAATTTATTCTAATTATTAGTCACTGCTGTTTACTCTGCCTCCTCTCTCCTCAAAGGACACAATTCCACATCGTAACAGACCAAAACATTCCCATTGCACAACTCATTCCCAGGACTGGCCATGGGATAGAAGGCAGAACACAACTTGCAGATGAGGCAGAGATTGGCAACTTGCTCTGCTCTTGGACAGACTATTGCCATAAACACAGTAAATATTGCATCCCTTAGGACACAGCAGTATTTGCACTCACACAGAAACCACCTGAACTGTGTATGTCTGAAATCATTAGCCAGACTAGCCTAAATTTTCAGCAGGATATTCAGCATTTTTTCTTTAGTTATAATGGCAGCAAGTTTATGTAGAAGATTTTAATGTAAATTACATTATTAAAGCCAATATCTAATTATTAAATCTTACACAGATGTAAGTCCTATTGAAAGCAGCAGATGATGTCCATTCTCAGACACTTTTTTCCAATTAAAAAACCCTAAACCCTCTTGACACCAGGCAGGCACAGGTCACTCTTTAACAGCTCCTACAAATTTCAAGTGTTACTGCTCATTGCAGGAAGGTGCAATGCCATTTTCATGAGGAGGGACTTGTGTTTTTGCAAATCCCTCAGGGTTGTCTTTACTTCTTCCTTAATAAAAGTGGAGAAGAAGATAAGCAATGGTGTCACAGACATACAGTGAAAATCCTAAATCCTCTAAGCTGACTGAAGGATCTCTTAAGGTCTGTCTGAATCTACACGTCCCTAATGAAGACAGATTGTGAGACTTGGGGTTGTCCAGCCTGGAGAAAAGTGTTTTGGGGAGACCTCAGAGCCCCTTCCAGTGCAAAAGGGCTCCTGGAGAGCTGGAGAGGGGCTTGGGACAAGGGGGAAAGGCCCTCAGCTGAAGGATGGCAGGTTTAGATGAGATAGGGAAGAAAATCTTCCCTGTGAGGGTGGGCAGGCCCTGGCACAGGGTGCCCAGAGCAGCTGTGGCTGCCCCTGGATCCCTGGCAGTGCCCAAGGCCAGGCTGGATGGGGCTTGGAGCAGCCTGGGATGGTGGGAGGTGTCCCTGCCCATGGCAGAGGGGTTGAATGGGATGAGCTTTAAGGTTCCTTCCATCCAGATTTTCACTCCATTTGTTAAGTGAACTGTCTCCATTCCTTTCAAACAGTTCTAAATAGATTACCAAAGTTTAATATTTCTTCTTTTGGCTTTGCAAAGCAGAGCACAGTAGTAACTGAATGCCTATTTTAAGAGGCAACGTGCTCTCCCAGTGTCTTTCCACCACACACGAGTTAACAATTATGGTTACCTCAATGGTTACACCATTCCATGACTATCTGTCTAAATATTGCTCAGAGTGTCTGTTCAAGCAAAGGCTGGATTTCCAATGTCAGCAGAACTCAGACAACTCTGTGTCCCAGGTGAATTTGTCATTTTGAAGCTCAGCAGACCCATCCCATCCCATCAGCCCCAGGACACTCGGCAGCGATCTGGGGATGCAGGAAAAGGCTCTGCTGGCACGCACAGGACCTGTGGTAATGTACCCTTATCCCTCCCTTCTCCTCTCTGGATCACCAACTTCCCTGCAGCTTCTGCAGAGCTGAGCTTCAGGATCATGTTTCAGGATGTAATTAGCCTCACAAAGAGAAAAAAATGAAGGGAAAGTGCTTCGGTCGTTTTATTTTCCATGCATAAGCTACAACTTGCAGCGAAATCATTGCTGGAAATAGACAAAAGAAAAACTTTCCATGCTAAAACTTCAACAAATATGTTTGCTGCTTATAGATGACAGGCTTTAAGTGCAGGAGGGGATTAAGAAAACATGAATTGAAAAAAAAGAAGTTCTAATTTTAATAAATGTTTTTATGTTAAGGCTACATCTGCTAAAGTGTATTATATCTTATTATTTTAAATAAATCTACATTAAAGCCACGCCACCTGGAAAGTAAACTTTTAAATACATAAACCAGCACCGAACAAAACACACTTTTTTTTTTTGTTTTGTTTCTTTTGAAAACACTCCATTTCCCCGTTCCTTATGTGACTGTAAGTACTGGAAAAGGATTTCCAGCTGTGCCTTGTCAGCCTCGGGACCGAAGGCATTGTGCTGTTCCTCATTTGCCCGGGTGAGCTTCCAGTGCTCCCAGCACCAGCACGAGCTCAATCTGCACAGAACTCAGCCCTGGCTCCCCAGGGGAAGAAGCTATTTCAGACTTAACTAAGGAATCATCTCACATGTTTCAACAATCCCTACAGTTTCTCTGTTTGTTTTAAAGATATCACTGAGATTTTGTTTCATTTGCAACGGGAGACTAAATGACAGCCAGCAGAATCTGCTGTTAGGTTAGATTACAAGGTAAAATGTTTTACATTTTAAATTACTGCTTAAAGCATGGTGTTGAATGGCTTAAACTTCATGCTAACTTTGCAAATATGTAATATTTGGAATGAAATAATATGGGCTATGTTTAGCAATACTGAACAGAAATGCTTTTCTAGATGAAGTGTGCAATGGCCGTGGAGCTGCTTTTTGTTCTGTCTGAGTGTTTGCCACGCACATCCAACTTAAACTAACAGAAAGTATGACTGGTCTGGCTGCTGGGGTTAAATGTAACTCATTTCTGTGCAATGCATTTAAAAAAGAGTGAGTGAAAAATCTTGGTTTAGTGCTTTAACCCCTGCGTGCCATGAGAAATAATGCTGACATCTTAAAAATGTGTTTGAATTTAGTCTGAATGGACAAAGATGAGTTATTTAATAAATTCTGATACTCTAGTATTTCTAAAGGGTCTTTCCTTTAAAAATTAACTCTTTGCATTAACATAACAACAAACTGAAGGTACTGAAGAGAAAGGTACAAATTTCTGAACACATTACAAAGTAAGAGCAAAAAATGCTTTCACATACTGTGCCTGATCTAAATATTTATGAGTAAAACAAGAAAAGGGATAGCAATGCAGCCCCATTGAGAGCATCAGATAACACAAACAGTTAATAGTTTCATTGCACTGGCTATAATTTTATATTACTATGCAATGATTTGTTATAAAATTCATAAATCGAATAGGCTGGATTTTCCCTAAATTAAAACTTGGCCAGCCCTATACAAAATCCAGCTCCTGAGAGAGAATCTGAGGGTAGGAAAGGCCCAAAGCACCCAAGGCCTCTCAATTTAGGCCTTAAAATGTGAGGCAGCAATTGCTAAACAAGCCAAGAAAAGGAACTCAGTAGCCCAGGGTACTGCATGCAAAGAACAGTAGCAATATTGAGCTTTCAGTGCTGAAGAGTTCAACTGGTATCAAAAATAGCATATCAACTCACATATATGAACAGGATTCATTTATAAAGATGTTTTTGGGGGTGGGGTGTTTTTTGTTGTTTTGTTTCTGATTTTTAAAAATTTGTATTTATAAAGTATTTCATGAAACCAAGTTTCACTTTAAAATAATTTGATTTGCGATAGAATTTTACTCTTGAAGTTCCTAGCAAAACATCTTTTGTACAGTTAATGTAATATAATCCTCCCTATATTATTTCTGACCTTAAAAAATAGATGGAGAATGGAAAAGTATTTCAGCCATGCCATTATGTGCCTCTGGTCACAGGAAGAAATGGTTAAATGGTCAAAAAGCCCAAGTATAATGTAGCAGCATTGTAACTGCACAGCTCTGGTGTTATTATAGAGTATCCCAGAAAAATGGGACCATAATTAAGATGTGAGGAACTTGACAGAACAAACACACATGGTCAAGCTTTTCCTTTGTACATGCAGTTTTCCCTGAGGGCTCTCTGTGCTTCAGCCCAGCTTGTGGAACAGAAGTTTCCTGTGTCATTTTACAGCCACTCATTACCACGCCAGTCAGAAACCAAAGGCTTTGGCTCATTTGTCCCGAGGCACTCAGAAATGAGCACTTGCTCAACAAGAACAGGCATTTGCAATGAGAGGGCAACTTCTCCATCTGATATGTTAATTAACAGTAATTTCTGTAAATAAAAGGCTATCGAGTCTATACAGCATTTTGGAATAAGTGATTTCTGAGGGGCAGAAAGCAGCAAACTCAAGTTTGGATTCATTTCAAAACCTGCCAGTTCAGGAGATGTTGTGAGGATTTGTGTGAGACACCTGCATCTCAAATTCCCTTTATATAGGTATAAAAACATTAACTTCAAATTCTGCAAAATAGCTTCTAACTTTGTGTTAACGTTTTAAAATAGTCAAACACAGAAACTACAATATTAAAAAGAAGTCTAGTGCTTATTCTCAAGCTTATTTACTGCCTACTTCTCATTTTAAAACACGAGAATAAAAATATATGAGAATTATTATATGGAAAGCATGAAAAACATGCAATCACGTGCCTGATGTTAAAGAACAGTTAGGCAACTTGCACCAAAAACTTGACCTGTTCTATAAATCAGAAAATACCAAGAAGAGCAAGTTTAACAAGATCTAATTTAGGCAAAAACAGAGTTCAAGTTCCTGAAAGAATACTGTCCAATATTTACACAACTTAACTATAATAAGATTAACTCCAAATTGAAAGATGACTTATAAAGCCAGACTGATGAACATTAAGAAAAAGCGTTTTTTAATCCCCTCAGAACTTCCTTAGAGAAAAACCATGGACATGTTCTAAGCCTTGCCTTGGCCTCAAAGCCCCAGAGCTCCAAGTCCTTTCACCAATTCTCACTCTCCCAAGAGCACAAATGTCTCCTGTCTCTGCTGTCTCACTTAAAATAGGCCACGGGACAGCAGCATTTCCTTTTTGAAAGAATTATGCAACAGAGCTCTGACAAATCATTCATGACCCTGGACATGCAGGGCCTTATTTCCACACTGGTACAGCAGTGGAACATCCTTCCTGTGCCTGCTCCTGACTGCTCTGTTTTGGAATGCCACCTATTGGTGACAGTAACTGCAATTTTTCTGTCACAAGCATAAGAAGGCTCAATTATTTTGAATTTCTTAATAAGTAAATGCAGACCCATTCTAGATCAACCTTCACTGAATAAAAACTTGCACTGGAAAAGCAGCTGTGGGATGTCACAAATAGCACACACTGCCCAAAGGTCTCCTCTGCAGAAACAAGCAGAACCTGTTAGAGAAGAGGGTGGCCAGAAATGGATGGAAAAGCAACATCTTTTCATTTACAGTGAAAAACCACCTTGCACAGAAATGCCAACCCAAAAGGATTTGGGGCAGCACATCACAAATGAACTGGGAATTTTCTGTGACTTTGCCATTCCCACACTCAGAAGTCACAACATCCTGTAAGAAGTACTATCAATAAAAAAAAAAAAAGACAAAAAAGGAAGACACATTTAACAAAACTCTCAACAAGTCCCTCGCTGAAGCAGCAACAATCTGCTGAACTGCTTAAGCCTGCTGGCTCTGCAAATCTAAACCACCTCTTCAAAAGGAACCCAAACACAAACCAGCACCTGTTTGACTCTGACTGTTGAGAATCACTAAAATCAGATTTGTCACTGGAGCTCTCAGAGGGCAATTTCTTTCCAAGGGGAAGCTTGGCTATATTGACTTCCCATGTATTGGTTCACTTGCCTTGAAAAGTGCCCCGTGTATGTGACATGGTCCTAATTTCCCTCTTTTTTTCCCATTCCAGGACACCCTGTGGGAGCCCTAGACCATGCAGGCAGCATCCCTGCTCTGGTGTTTCCTGCTTGTCTCGCTGTGCGCTGATGTTTGCCCAGGGGAAGCCAGGGCTGGCAGGAGGCAGAGGAGGAGGAGGATGCAGCTCAGGGGGCTGGGGAGGAGCCTCTGGGCAGGGCACAGATCCCCGAGGGCACCCGGGGTGGAGCCCCTGGGGCCCAGGATCCCTCTCATTGACATCGATGACAGAGAGATGGGTGTGTTCCACTCCCTCGTGGGGCTGGGGGAACACGAGAGCACCTACAGTGTCCTACCAGGTGAGAGCAAAGCCCTGCTCCTTGGGGGGGGGCTGACTTTTCATTTCAAACATTTAACCTCATTAAAGCTTTATTTTAGCTCACTTCCACACATACCTGAGGCCTTCCACAGTAATTCTGTGATTAGCACATGAGTGTTTAATTGAATCCTGTTTTACCAGGTAACAGCAATATTTCCTGCATTGTTTTTTGATCTTAACTAACCAAAAAAGTTGTCGGGATATTTTCATAACTTCAAATACATAGCAAGTTTGAAGGCCATTTTGAAGAATTTATTGTTCAATCTCCTTAATCCATTAACATTTCACTGAGGCCCCAGTATCAGTAACATCAGTATTAATTAAAATGGAGTCAAGTTCTTTTACTTTATGGGTTGCATTTTTGAAAAGTAAACTGTGTCCACATGCAAACTTTCAGGAATAATCATTAATTTTATAAATAACTTAGTAACATTTGAGAATAGTTGCAATATGGAAGTTACACAATAAACAAGACCCTTATGATGGAAAATTGAGTTGAGAGAAAAACCGCCATTCAACACAAGAACCTAAAAATCAGTGATCCATTCCAAAAATAATAACTTCTGAATACCACTATCAGTACTTTTCAGTTTGAAATCACAGTCATTAATTAATTAAACATTATTAGATGCTATAATGCTTCATTTCTTTTCATAGAAAGAGATTTGAAGGGTGAAGAAAAGACAGGGGGTGTTGTGAGGGATCAATACAAGGTTGTGTCCACTCTAATAGAGAGATACAGATATTCCCATTCCTCCATCAAGAGATCACACACTAACTAAAAGCTTCATATGCAATTTAATGAATTTTATGGAAAAAAGAGACCAGCCTGATTACCATATTATATATAAAATTATAATAATCTATTTTTACAGACAAAAATTTAAGCCTTTCAGTGTGTCCCACAACAGACGTGGCCACGGGATTAAGAGGTCTCAAATGGCCAAGCACAAATGAGCCACATTTTCTCCACAATAACTGTTTGTTGTGAGTCCTCACTTTCAGAAAGGCTGAACCATTTCAAACCAAATATTTGAAAGTAAGGGGTTTGAAAAGGAAAACTAGCAAAACTCTGGGCTATGGCATTTCCAGTGTGTATTACAATATTATACATATTACTAATGCCAAACCTTTAATTTAAAAATATTTTTAAAATTAAACAGAGGAAAATACCACGTAAGTAGCATACACTTCATGTAAAATATTCCAGAGTTTCTGTCAGGACCATCAGTCATGCTGAAATAATGCACAGCTCTTCCTCCTCCCCGCCCCACTTGTTTCTTTCTAACTGGACTTGCATCCAAAAGTTGAGCTAAAACCACTGAACTCATTTTATTTGGAACTCCATGCTGAATTTACACCATGTTTCCAAAGGTTAAAAGTCCTATGCTCATCTGCCAAAGACTGGAACCACAAGGTATTTTTTAGTCTAGCTTTTAAAGTTCAAAATTTTTTCAAGTTAATGTCAGATTTGGAAAAAACAAAGCCTATTAAATAATAGAACACTATTATTAATCATGCTTCAGAATAGAAGAAAATGCAATGCCAACATTAATTTCCATTCTCTTAGCTACTTGTTTTGCTTTTAGTAGACTAAAAAAAACAACCCACCCCAATTTCCAGATACATGCAGGATGAAAATGAACACTTAGATGGAGGTTTAACAGTAACCAGACATATCTCCTTCCTCCAGATTAGAATAATGTGCATATTTAAATTAAATCAAACAGTTGGCCACAACATGAGATAATTTGCAGTTGTCTGTCCATCAGGTAGAGCAGATTAGGATGTTCTGATCTCCCTTGCCCCCCACTTCTCCCTGCTCACCTCACCAAGCTGAAGAGACTCAGTGGTCAGGAAATTTGAGGAGCATCTCAGCACAGCCTTTCTGTGTCTCACAGGGGTTCTGAGCATCCCAGCAGTGTCAGACAGCACTTCTGCAATGCACCAAAGGGGTAAAACCTTTGAGCACTCACTGCTCCTGCCTTTCTTGCAACTCTCCCAGAAAAAAGGATCATTTGTTAAAGAAGCCTGCAGAGGCCAAGGCTGATAACTCATATCTTTATGGTTATTCAGACAAGATTTGCACCAACTTCAGATACACTCTAGCAGTTAAAACAAAAGAAAGAATTTTAGGAAGCACAGAAGAATTTCCTTCTCAGGCCAGATTATGCTTCTCTGGAACAGCTGATGTTTTATTGTTTAACATGAGAAAGTGCAGGATTCTTTTTGTGTTTCTTTTGGAGATTATTTAAAAGAAATATTGAGGCGTACTGGCAACCACACAAACCCCAAAGTTAGGATCCAGCAAGCAGCTGGATCACAGATACCTGGGTGGAATGACAAGGGACCTAAAGCCAACTAACACTTGGCCTGGGCTAATTTCTCTCCTCCTCTAGTTGACATGGCTGGAGTTGCTTAGAGCACAACTTTCTGCAGCTGGAACAATGCAGAGATGTCCCAGACCTTTGAAAAAACAAGATGCAACTACTCAAAACATTAATTTCTCGCCTTTTCCATCCTAAGAGCAATTTAAATCAAAGAATTTCTAAAAATATACGAAATTATCAGAATCGTCCAAACTGGATGGTTCTGATAATTAATTTTTATTGTAGAAAATAGACTAATATCCAATGGTATTTAAGAAAGACAAATCTTTGTTATGACGTAGAAATACCTTGAAAGACTTTGTAAAATGCCTCATTTTGAGACAAATATTAATTCCAGAACCATTTCAAACCAAGTATTTAGAATAGTCTTACATTGTTATTTAGAACCTATCCTGAATGCTCTTATTAAAACTGAACACCCAGGCACAGAGCAGGGCTGAGTATGGGAAAACAAAGCCTGCAAAGAGCCCCTCCAAAGACAATTTGTGTACCACAAATGGAAGCCTCTTAGGATGCAGATTCAGGTGAGAGAAGATTTTTCCACCATATTAATTTTCATCTGAAGGAGGAAGTCAAACTAAACAGGAAAAGAGGGAATTCATTTTTCTTTATATGCAGGGAAGTACAAAGTTAACTTGGAAATGGGTTTTCATCTTGGAACAACACTTCAGTAATGCATTTTTATGTTGATTAGAAAGAGGAAAAGGAAGGTGTGGAGGGAGTTCAGCTTCTCAACAAGATTTAGAGGTACACTCAAAACCAGGAATATTTGCATGAGATGAAGAATCTCAACCTTGGCTTGCCTTTTCTCAAAAGACCAATGCAAAATGCAATGTTTATCCTGAAGTCTGGGTAGGACCTGCCCAGGGAAGAGTCTGCTGAGTTAAACTCCACCACTGGAAGGAAAAGGAGACTGGGATTAGTTGCCTTCCCAAGGCTCTGTGCTCTCCAAATCCCTTGCCTACTGAATATCTGAGTAGAGCTTACAGAATCACATTTCTTTCTGAAAATTCCAACTGGTACCTGTGGAAATATCAATCTTTTGTAGATACATGTCCAGAAACTTGAGAAACAGAGTATTTCATAGGACAAGTTGTTCTAGGTTGCTGTTTTTCTAGCAAAGACAGATTTTTTTTTTCCCAGATAAAGCAAGTTACAGGGAAGTGGAGATTTTTGCCTTCTCATAGTCATCCCAGAATGGACTTTACTTCCACCAAGCCTATGAACTGTCACTATAAACTGAATATTGTTACCCTCCCAGTTCAGTAGGGCCTTAATAAAACGTTCTCATTTAATGGGCAAGATTTTAGAAAAGATCTCTAGTGGACAAGAGAAGACTAGAAGGAGGTCTGGAAAAATATTCAAGTTTTGCATGACTGGAGATTACTAACAAGCTGAAGAAAATATAGCTATAAAAAGTAAGGAATAATGATAAGATCCTTAGAATAGGGTGTATCTTACATATTTTCAAAATGAGAACAAAACAGCAGTGCTTCTTTTCCAGAGTTTTAAAAGAACACCGTTGGTTTTCTTTGAGTTTCAGCTGTTTAACTGCAGTTTCCCCCTTTCTGCTCCTAGGGAAGAAGGGGCAGTGCACAGCTAACGGGATTATCATGTTTGACAGAGCTGTGTGGTCTCCCAAGCCCTGTGTCACCTGCCTGTGCTCCAAGGGAGAGGTGATCTGTGACACCACCATGTGCCACCCTCTGAAATGTCCCCAGACTGTCATTCCTGCAGGAGAGTGCTGCCCAGTGTGTGCTGAGACTGGTATGGGACACCACAGATCCACTGTTTTGAAACTGCCTGATTTAAAACCTAACATAAACACTACATTTAATGAATTTACATAAACACTACATTTAATGATGCCAAGAACTGCAAGGTACACATTATCCTGAATTCCATGATAAAAGCAGCTCTTCAGAGTTTCTACTCAAGCTGGCCTTAATTTCTCAGAATACTCTATTAGATTAGAGTATTCTATCAGATTAGAGTTTGATACAACATTGAAAGAAAATATGATGCTAAATATGCAACAGTAAAGACAAATATATTTCTTTTTTTATTTTTCCCCTTTCTTCCTACTTTTACAGAATTTTGTAAACTTTTGAAGAAATAGCAGCTACTTGTATTTTCTGTCTCACTTCCATTTACAAAGGATCAATCAATAACTACTTGCCATTGATGTATTAGACATATATGGTGGTAAATCTTTGTTAGGAGTGCAAAATCATGCAGCTATTTGATGTAAATCAAGAGAAGAAAGTCAATTCACAAGAGAAGCCACAGAACATCTTGCTTTCTCACAATAATTTAAATAAAATTGGTATCTTTAAAAGAAAAGGAACGAAGGACATAAATATGAGATGTGATTTCCTTCCTTTCCTTCCCACACTCCCAATATTTTGTATCTGCAAAGTACTGAACTCAATCTCCTCTTACTGTGAAAAATCTCATCCCTGTGTGTATGTGCATGTGACATGCTGAGATGAGACAGGAATTCACTGTAGAACTCTAAAAGTCGTGTTGACTGAGACACTTAAACTCCTTTTATTAGAATTGTCCTATTATGGAAGTAAAAAACTGCATTTTGGTAGCAGAGTTAATGTATTTCCCTAGTGAGATCCCCACCTGCAGCCAACTCCTCCTCTGACAGTCCCTTCTGGAGGAGAACAAGTCCTGACATTTGCGAATTTTTTCCAAATTTTCTCCCACTCCCAGACACATTATTTTTCTCTTCAGACACCTCCATCAACGCAAACCCCATAATTAATAATAAGTCAAAAAGGAAGATAATGAGGGCAATATTAATTTTCCACCTTTTTTTCTGGAGTTGTCACAAAACATAGCCATGTACAATCTGTTCTACGTGGCTGGCTCAATCATTTCTCACTCAAATGTCTCTTTGCTCAAGCAGCAATCTAAGACCACATTTTTATTCTTTAAATTATTTAATAGGAATAATATTCTATAGTAATTGTTCTTTATATTTGTGGGAAACAGTGCTTACTAATATATTAGTTTCTTATCAGACTATTTTGTGTGGTTTTGGGTTTTTTTCCTCATTAGCCTCCTCGTTGGACTCCAGTATCATTTCCCTGGATGACATCAGTGAGTTGTCTGGTGATTCCCCAGACCCCAAGGACCTTGACAACACCAACGTTCTGCCACCAGCACGAAGTCCAATGGAAAAGGATGAGCTGCTTCCAGCAGATGTGACAGAGATTAGAGACAAAGAGGGTCACAAGAAAGGGGAAAAGAAAAGAAAAAGGAAAGGCAGAAAGCATCGCCAGAGGCACAAAGGGCGCCGCAGGCAGAGGCTGCCTGTCCCCAGAACAGGGGCTGCACAGGGAGATGTGCACTATGAAAGTGATGAAGATGATGACACTTTCAGAATTCCATCTCATTTCCCAATCCCTGTTCCACCCATGGAAGCTCCTCCTTTGCCTGCTGCATGTTCCACCTCGGACACCACAGTGAGCTGCATTAATGCCAAACTTACACAAATACCGCCCATCTCTGATCCAGACCTCACAAGTTTAGACCTTACAGGTAATAAATGGGTCTACTCTGCATGACTTTTGTAACCTTATCCACCCTCAAATGTAGCCAACAGCACTGGGAAGGCTTTGTCACTCCTTAACATCGAAAAGTTTTAAAACTAATTTTACAGCTAAGCCTCTAAAACAAGAAATTAAAACCATTGGATTTGTACGCCAGTGTTTAAATACTAAGCTGAATGTACCTACACAAAATTACTGTCCATAATGCTAATTTTGTGGCATATTTTCTATGTGCAATATCACACACCTCAGGTGCAGACTGTATTTCATAACTCCAACTTGTTTCTTGCCTTTTGTCCCAGGAAACAGCATCACTACTATCTCAGATGAAGCATTCAATGGGATACCTAATCTGGAATGGATTGATCTGAGTAAAAATAACATTACCTCTCCTGGCATAGGTCCCAAAGCATTCAGAGTAAGAAAGCCTAACTCTTCTGCTGCCCTCTCAATAATTATTGCTTTAAAATGTTTTTGCTTTTCAGATCATGGATCTAAACCACTTTGTACCTTGTATAAGCAAACATTGTATTAATTACAATACAGGCAAACCTGGTTACTTCAAGAAATGTTTCACAATAATCAAGCATTTAAATTAAGATATGATAATTTTTCATACCAATTTTTAAGCTGGCTTAAGCATAAAAATCCTCATTTACTGGAACAGTTGCTGTCCTTCTGCCTGAGTACATTTGCTGACCTACAGAAAATCATCAGTTTGCTCACAAATAAAGAGAATAAGCACATAATTTGTAAATCTATCTACTTCGAAGCCCTAAATACTACACAATTAGTGAGACAATTCTTCCACAATTGACAGGAGCAGCAGGAATGCAAACAGTGATACTGGGAACTGCAGCAGGGCTGGGGGGAAGCTCTTGCAGTTACACGTGACATGAACTGGCTGTTTTATCAATATTTAACAGAAAGAAACCAATTCATTAGACTAACAGGAGAAAAATCTTACTTTTTAATTAAAAAAATACTATTGCACTGCTGCTGAAAAACCTTGAAAATGGTGTGTTTAAAAAAAAATTTTAACTGTATGTTTAACTGCATGTTTTGCACCTTGATAATCTGAGTGCTCTTCTTCATCCCTGTGCTAAGATCCTGAAAAAGCTGAAACGTCTGTATTTGGATGGAAATATGCTGGTACATATTCCCTCTGATTTGCCATCAACTTTGGAAGAAATAAAAATAAATGACAACCAACTTCATACCATTGATGAAGATGGCTTAAAAGGTACTTTCAAAACTTATAATCAGTCATATGGAAAGCTTAAAATAAATTTGAAAAGCTGAATGTTGAATCAAATACAGCTGGTTTAGCATAGAATAATAATTGCTTGCTTTAAAGTGCCATGTTTTCAAAAGGCAACAAAAGCTGAAAGATTTGCATGACAAAATATTTTAAAATTATATTTTCCTTTCTTTCACAACTGCTCCTCCCCCAAAACAGTTTATATTTAAGGTCACTAAATAGAGGTGAATTTGAAGTATGCTGAAGACACCTGCTATCCCTACCTTTAACCTGATGGCTTTATAATTTGAGTTAATTTTAAATTGCATGGAAGTGAACAGAATTTGATGTCCATGAAAAATGTGGGAGAATTTAATTGGAGTCAACCACAATCATTTTAAGCCAGGTTAAATACAGGCTGATAGAAGAAAAAGAGGAAGAAAAACAAAAGAGTACCATCTATGTCAGAATTTGATGGACTTCTTTGCTTCCTCTCCTCTCCTGCCAAAAGGGTCCCATCTAAACTGGATCAGCTCCTGCCCTTTGCATTTGGACTGGGAGATGAAAATGTAAATAAAGCTGTGGTCAATCTCTAAAGCTTTACAAACTTATAAACAATATAATTCCATGATTATGAGATAATAAAATCAGTTCATTTTATTTTTTCATTGCTTTGAACTGATCTGGGTAATGTTTAAGGCTGTTAAATTATGAACGTGTATTTCAACAAGGTATAAGATGGCATTAATTAACTGAAATTAAACTTTTTCCTCCCTAGATTTAAAGAACTTGGTCACTCTGGAACTAGAAGGAAATAAACTTAGTGAAGCAAATGTCAGTCCTTTGGCCTTTTATCCTTTGAAAAGCCTTTCTTATTTGCGACTGGGAAGAAATAAATTTAGAATTATCCCACAAGGTCTTCCTGCCACTCTTGAGGTAAAAAGAAAACAAAACGACCAAAATAAATACTAACAACAACAACCCCCCAGAAAACACCCAAAAGATGCAATTCCTTCTATTTGCCCTTTCAAAGCAAGCTGTATTCTCACAAATGAGAAAGCAAAACAATTGCTTTGAAAAACTGTGTTTCTGAAGGTCCTGCTGCAGCTACAAACTGAGTCTGGGTCAGATTCAGAATTAACAGATAGCCCAGGTGATGCACAGGACAGGTATTTGCTCCCTTTGGAATTTGCAATGGGAAAACCCAGCCTATTCTGACCTCACACATTCTCTTCCCAAATGCATTTACAGGAGTTATATCTTGAACATAATCAAATTGAAGAAGTGTCAGAAATTTGCTTTAACCATACCAAAAACATCAACATCATTGGGCTAAAGCATAACAAATTAGAAGAGCACAGGATAGCACCTTTGGCTTGGATAAACCAAGAGTAAGTACCAGACATGTAAAATACATTTATTTTATTTTTCTCTGTTATTAGTGAGTCAGATAATGAAATAAATATTTGCACTTCATTACTTTAGTTGTAATCATAATTTGATTTGTTTTCCTTTGCTAATTCTTCTTAATTTTCTTTGCCTAATTGTATAACCTAGAAGATACTCAGTCAGCTGTCAAATAGAAAGATTTTCCCTGAAATCTGTACCATATTAACATAAAATTCAATATTTTTTCTGACCACCCATTCAAAAATAAACATTAATTATAAATAATACTATATACAACCACATGGTAATTTAGTATTGATACATAATTATCTCACAGGTAATTTAAAAATAATTTAATACTGTCCTAGCCTTATTTCCCTATTGGATTAACAATTATAAAAGTAAATAAGATGAGGGAAGACTGTGCAGCTGCATCGTCTAAGAGCAGAACATAAGCAGAGCAAGCGATAAGAATGTAAATAGTAAAAGATAACAGTGGTTTGATTTTCCTGCTAAATAATTTCCCCAGCTGAGCAGGGTACCTGGCCATCCCTGGCAGCTGCAGCCCTATCCCTCAATTCCTGAATTTGTAAATTCCTTGTTCTGAAAACACCCAGCTGTTACTACTGCCAGCACCTCCCATCCCTGGAAGTGAAGCACACAGGACTGATTCATTCACACCACGATTCCATTTCAAATGGGCTTTAGAAAAAAGCCTAAATCTCCCTGTTGATGGGATAATGACTGAAGCCCCAAGTTTATTCCAGTTCTTCAGTGTAACTCATTATTGCAGCAATCCCAAATGAGTCCCTTGGGATTCTGCTGTTCAGCTCCCCATCCTCATTACTGAAAATCTCTTCCCATCCACAAAATCATTGTGCTTGATTGGTAATTCATGACTTAATTCTTGCTGTTCTCGGAGTAATTATGCATGACCGTGTTCCATAAAACACATTCTGCCCCATGAACAAAACCAAACTTCCCTTGGGAATGTCAACCCCTGGTAATGCCACGAAGCAGAGCCTTGTGCAGAACATGGCAGTGCCAGGGCAGGAGCTCACAGGGGTTTCAGCCTTTTTTTCTTTTCTCCTTTAATGCAGGAACTTGGAGTCAATCGATCTCTCTTATAATAAGTTGTATCATGTTCCCTCCTATCTGCCAAAATCTTTACTCCATCTGGTACTTATAGGAAATCAGATTGAAAGAATCCCAGGCTATGTGTTTGGCCACATGAGGCCGGGGCTGGAGTATCTCTACCTGTCCTTTAACAAACTCACTGATGATGGCATCGATCCAGTGTCGTTTTTTGGAGCTTACCACTCCCTGAGGGAGCTCTTTTTGGATCACAATGAATTAAAGGCTGTACCCTTTGGGATTGATGAAATGAGAAAACTACGTTTTCTAAGACTGAACAATAATAAAATAAGGTAATTTTCAAGCTACTTGTTACATTAATGACATTAAAATAAATAAGACGTGCTTTGCTTTAGGAATTTGTTATTTTTAAGTAAATATTTGTTAAAAAACTCTGAAAGAGGAGCTGAATCCTCAATTTTCTTCTGCCGTATTTCTTAATACAATAAAAGTGAGATTTCACCCTGCCCTACAGTTACTGAAAATGTTCATCACCAGCTTTTCTGCTCCTGGAGCAGAGCCCAAAGTGATAACAAAATAATGGGAGGAGTCAGCAGCTGGAGTCACCTGGTGAGCAGGTTTCACCAGCCCCAGCTGTGGAATGCAGGTCCCTGTGCTGTTTGCAAAGCAAAGGGATCACAAAGAGAGGTTCTCCCACATGTAAGACAAAGTTTTCATTCAGCAAGACATGGCAATACTTTCCTCAGGAAAACTAAGTATATAATATAAATGAGAAAACAATGCAAGGAGAGAATGGTAAAAAGAATGAACTTTGAAAATCCTCAATAAGTATGTAATTGAGAAAATGTAATGTACCGATCAAATGTAATCAACCTTCCCAAATATCTAAATAGACAGCAACTCTAAAAGAAATGAAGAGTTATCTGGAATAACTGTGATTCCTTCCCCGTGTGACAGGACGGTGCCCCCTGAACGCATCTGCAGAGCTCAGAGCAACCACGAGGACGAGCACAGTGAGGAGGAGAATGAGGATTCCCACCTGGAGCACGTTCACCTCGAGAACAACTACATCAACACCAGGAAACTCTCCCCACATTCATTTTCATGCATAAGATCCTATTGCAGTGTTGTTCTTAAACCACAGAAGACCAAATAAAGCCCCCAGTCCTGCACTGCAGCCCCTGTCTCTAGAAATGCAGCTTTATTTATTCTCTACTACTTGCTTGCTCTGCTCTTTTCTGATTTAAGCCCTTCCTACTACCATAAACAAGATACTGTATATTATATACTGAAGTAAGGTACTGGTGCATTTCTTCATATTGTTTCATTATAAAACCATTAAATGTAAAAATTGAAGCTTAAGATTCTGACATCTATTTTTATTTCTATTAACACTATTCTATTTAAACACAACAGGTCAAATTGTGCCCTCAGGTATGCCCTCTATAAGATCAGATTTTAGAATCCAAGAATATAACAAAACTCTCAGCTTGGTCCTGGTCTTATTTGATTAACTGAATTTAAAACATTTTAAGTGCTACAATCAACTGTAAAAATTGTACATAAAAGATAAAAGTTCTTGAGCCTTAAACATTCTAAGCAATGCAGGAAGCAAATTTCTTAAAGCACACACAGAGCTCGATTTTCTACCAAACACTTTGCAGTGTTAAGTTCTCTTCCAAGTGAAATTCTAAGAAAAAATGTTAAATTGTTTATTTTAGATGACCCTAAAAAATTCCTGTATTCAAACACAGATTCTGATGAGCGAGAGGAAAGAGCAATTAATTTTTATCTGGACGCTTTTTTTTTTAAACAAAGCATATTTTAATTTTTTAAAAATTATTTTTAAACTCATAGTAATAGGTTCCATTCATTTGCACCATAGTTAGATTTTTATACTGCACAGGATCTGTAGCCTTATAATAAATTTAAGCAAAACACCACATATTGCAGCAGGTATTTTCATTCAAGTAGAACTCTTCTCTTATGAAACATTCAGACTTATAAGACAAATTCTCCACTGGATTTGCAGGGGGTAACACCATTAAAATACAGATTAATCAAGATTTATTGGGACCATTAACGTATTTTTTCTCCAATATGTGCTTTTTCACTATTAACATTTCATAAAAGCAAATTTTATGCAAGGAATTTAACTGAGATTATTCCTTTGGGGATTTCATACAATGAGTATCAAGCTTGTCTGACATTACCTGTGGAAGTTGCTCCTACAAGAAGCCCTCAACAATGGGACATGACCTAAAATAAAGTTATAACCCCAAATTAATGCCCCAGTAGCGAGACAGAGACTGAAGGAAAAATGTTTTGGAATTTGAACATAACAGTAACAGAGGCAGAAGACCAAGCAGGAGAAAGAAGCCAAGGGGTGAAGGGCACACACAAAATGCTGTTTGGCTCACTCAGAAATACACGGGCAATGAAACCTGCATAACATTTCTGTAAGTCTGATGGAAGCAGCTCAAATCTTCAAAATTACCAATTATATTGGAAGTGGAATGGGTTTTATTACAAAAACTCTCATCACTTTTAAACAGTGAACTTGAAAGGCTTTTATAAACTAATTAAATGGGGTTGTCACCATTTCACTGTTTGTGACTCTAGGACAGCGACCTGAAAATTTTTGGTCAAGGAAAATATGGGAACAAGTTCAGAATCTTTGGCCTCCAGTAGGATAAAAACATGCAAGGACAACTCAACACAAAACCACTCTAGTTAGCTTAGTCTCTAAAATATATTTAAGCAAATAGTTAATTTTTGCAGGCTTACATTGGAACTGAATATACAATCCAATGAAGGCCATTGGATTGAGAATGGAATACAGTTCTGCTAAAGTGTTATCAGACTCCAAAGTCTTATGAAATACTAAATATAAATATAAATACAAATATAAATATAAATATAAATACTGAGAGAGCCTTCATGGCAAGTCTCTGATGAGGATAACTTTGAGGGAGATCCTGTTAAGCCAATCCAGTAACATTTCTGGCAGGCAATTGGATTTGGGAAATTCACAGCAGATTCCCCATTTCTCCAGTTCTCCACACACAGATGGAGCTGCCTTGTATTCCCAGATAAATTCAAGAGCAAACCAGCTGCAAGTTGAGATTGCTGAGATTTCCCATTGGAATTTTTTAAACATTTCAGAGAGGAAGTTACTTATAGTACAGCAAAGCCCTGAACACGTTTTCAGTAACACAGCCAGAGAAAAATGCAAGGTAAACAGATGTGAATACAAAGTGTGAATGTTGAAACTGTGAGAG
Organism: Petroica traversi; assembly: GCA_025920805.1. Classification (NCBI taxonomy): domain Eukaryota; kingdom Metazoa; phylum Chordata; class Aves; order Passeriformes; family Petroicidae; genus Petroica; species Petroica traversi. The sequence goes on along the minus strand of JAHLSL010000013.1, from coordinate 1,702,640 downwards.
GGAAAGATGTTTTCCAATCAGTAATAGACCAGGACAGGAGAGGTTAGGATTCAAAAGCCATAGCAATTCCAGAACCACAATGCTTTGTGGCATAAGAGATTTTTGGGGGTTTAGAATCTCTGTTAGATATCTAAGTTCTGACTTGCAGTGTTGGCTCATATATCCCACATCAGAATTTTGACAGGACTTGCTAAATCCTGTTATAAATTGAAATGGAGCAGAAGACTTCCTGTTTCTTGATATCACCAAATCAATACAAAAGGTACAAAAGACATGGTCATTTTTACTGAGTAAATGATGACAGAACTTTGAGGATTTGCCTGAGCCAGTGACAGGCACTTCTGGTAAGGTAAGAACTGCAAAGGCCTCCAACAAAAGAACGTTTCCATAGAAGCTTTGGGTACCTTTCTGAATCTGAAGGAATAATTAGAGGCAATGTTTTCTCTAAGCAAGGTAAAAGATCTTTCTTATGAAAAAAACCCAACAAAACCAACACAAAAATCTCAGAAAAATAAAGGCATCAAATACCTCCAGAAGTGAGGTTTTCATTATTAATGTCCATGTGTTGAGGCTGTTAGAACCTCTGAGACCCCAAAAATATTGAATCCATACTATATACCCTTCTCTATTTTAGAGTTCAATTTAATAAATAGAGATCCCTCCACGACACAGTTACAAATCACTCATCTTTGCCCCAAAAAGGAGTTGCTGTGCAACCATCTATTTTCTATTTGCCCATGACAAAGCGAATTTCACTCTGTTAACTCACTATTACAGTAACACTACAGAGTGGTTGATACAATTTCTGAATTTTGATTCTGAAATATCCATCATGCTTGCACTTACTGCAAAATCCCCTTAGCACTCTGAAAGAAAATAACTATCACAACTAGGAAGCATAATTTTAACATTTCTCTACCAAAAATGTGAGCTTTTACTGAAAGAAATCAATGAACTTTTAAGCTCTCTCAAGTCACAGTTTTATAAACAGTTACATCACAGCAAGAAAATAAACAGTTTATCATTTCTGTTGTGCGGTAAAACCAGTGTTAACTGGTTGAAACTCTCCTGAGAAAACATTTTCTAATTTAAGTACTGTGTTTATATTCCAATGTATACAATTTTCAGACAAGTCTGCAGACAGAAAAATAGTAAAATCACGAGTAAATACTACCAAAATAATTTTACACAATAAATCTGAGAATTTTCTGCATGAAGCAGTTTGCAGAGAACAAGTCTGCAGACTGTGGGTTTGCAGAGCAATACAATTTCTGGTGTTCTGGAAGCTTCCTTAGGAAGCTTGAAAATCTTTACTCAGTTGGAATTGTAACCTCAGGGACCTGCTTTGGATTTACAGCCTCAAACAGCCAATGCCAAAGGAAAAAAGAACTTGAAGTACCAGCGTGTGTTACGACTTCTACACCTCCTCTCCCTGCTGAAGTCATGGATCAGGTTTTGGAAGACCAAACTTCCAAAGTCAAACTTCCAAGGTCAAATCAGTGCTCTAAGGGGGCCAGAACCACACCAGGAGCACCTTGTAGAACATCCCAACAACAGAGGTGAAGCCATCCCTTTGGAAATAGTGAATGTTTTTAAAGAGATTTCCTTTAAAGCTGGTTTTGGCTGCAGGAAGCATTTAAAGGTTTAGTGAACCACGTAACCTACCCTCATTTGGAAGAAGCTCTGTATTATGGCCTCACTGTCTTCTTGTAAAGTGAAAAAGGTAGAAACCTCCATGCAAAAAGATTTATAATAATATGTTGGACTTACTCAGCAGAGACACATTTCTGCTTCCTAAAGAACAAAAGAGATCCCTGCTTTTATTGCATATTTGGTAACATGATCCCTCTCTTATAGTTAGTTACCATTGAATCCCAAACTCTATTTCAAGGCTTTAATTTTACTTCTCTTGGCACACTGAAGACCATTTTAAATGGGGAAAACACAGCAGACATGTGAAATAAGAGCTCTGATTTAAAGATGTCAACAACTTCTGTTCAGTCTCAAGGTCCCAAAGTATTGTGGAAAAACGTTGGAACACTTTTTCCATCTAAAAGTAGCGAAGACGTCACTTAAAAACCTCTAAAATGTATTAAACAGATCTCCTTTTCCACATTAACAAACAATCATATGATCAAAATGAATCTAGGTTTTTATTTTCCCAATAAATTAATAACCTACTCAGAAATTTTACACCAATTCAGGTACCAAGCAGCTATACTCAAATGCCTGCAAGCATAAATTTACTAATTTTGTTACAACTGCTATGATGAAATTCAATGAAATACAGTGTTTAATGTTCCAAATAACCAGGTTACAAAGTCTCATTTCAGATGTAATGTTCCTTGCTAACACACACCCCCCTGTTCTACATTAAAGTTCGATCAGGAGAGACCCATAAAGGCACAGCACTGGTCTTTCCTTTTCAGTTTAAAAAGTGAAGGGAGAACATCAAGCAGAACTCCTAATAAAATTCTTCCATTCTACACGATGCAAGAATTACTTGGTCTCTAAATTACCTTTAAGAACACCATTCTGCACCATTGTGCATTCCTAAAAGAATTTACAGAGTCAAGTACTGCATAGAACATTTTGACTACACCAGAAACCAATTAATGATAAATCATAATAATTCCTTTCATGATAATGAAATACTCCAGTGTTAGTAAAGCACAAGTAAAACAACAGATCCATTACCTCTATGGTGTCAACTTTTTCACACATTAAATTTGCTTCTCTCAACTGGATAATGTTTGATCATTCTTAAAAGGATCCCAGAATATTCTGAGTTGGAAGGGATCCATGGGGATCACTGATGCAGCCCCATCCTGTGCCTGGGAGTGTTGTCCAAATATTCCTGGAGCTCTGGCAGCCTTGGGGCTGTCACCACTCCCTGGGGAGCCTGGTCAGTGCTTGACACTCTCTGGGGGAAGAACCTTTCCCTGATATCCACCCTAAACCTCCCCTGACACAGCTCCAGCCATTCCCTTGAGAATGGCAGAAAAACGTAAAACTACCTCAGGGTGAACCTCAAAACTGAGTGAAACATTTGTCCCCAAACCACAACTTTACTTTGTTTCAAGGAAAGTGAAAGCAAAGGAAGCCCAGAAACAGCAATGCCCTTTCTCTGTGGAAACGTCACTGTCAAAGTTGGGAGCCTGGCCTAGCTGGGCTCTGACCTGGCCTAGGACAGCTCTGCTTACGCATTTCCCAAAGAGCCCAGCCTCACCCTTCCTCACTGCTGCTGGACAGAATCCTCCAGACTTCCACAAGACTCACTGACTTTATCAGCCAGTGAACAGTTCCCAGAGTTTCCCAACACACAATCTGGTCATTGCTCTGCAGTTCCCTGGAGCAGCACTCGGCTGCCTCTGCTCCGCTGTCACGTCTGCTAAAAATCCCCACAGTGAAGTGCCCCAGGGGAATGGAGGATAATAAAGGGGAATAATAATAATAACAATAATAACAATAACAATAATAATACAGGACACAAAGGGGAATCTCATTTGAACAGAGAGCAGGGCTGGAGGCTGAGGTGACTTCACCTCTTGCTGCAGCCCCGTAGCTGAACACTGTTGTACAAGCCCACACAGCTCACACAAAGCATCCCATTTCAATCCCTCACTAAAACCAGCAACACAGTTTGATCTGTAATTCTTACAGGTCTATCCTTCACTGATGCGTCTCTGTGGGAATCCAGAGAGCTATCCCCCAAAATCAACTGTCCTGGTGACTAAAATTAGTGATTTTTACTTATTTTTACTTGGGAGTTCTATGGGTAATAAGGTTTGTCTGGGGCATTGACTTCGAAGCTCTGAATTCTGAACCTGCAATTTTTTCAGCTTGGGAAATGTGCATTACAACTAATTGGGAGACAATATTAATGTCAAGAAAAAGAAACAATGTCTCTTCCCCAGACTGCAGCTTCCTTCATAAACATTTCTTCCTTTTCTGCAAGAGCATAAAAAAAAATGCAAAACCATTCTGGCTATTAGGAGCAAGGCAGTTGGGGGAAATGCCTGATTATAAAGCCCAACAATAGTTAAGCTGGACTCAAAAAATCACCTGGCGTGTGGGAGGTACAAAGGCTGTGCTATTCATTTTTACCATCAAGGCCAGAGATGCTCCTGCCCAGGGTTTCATGAGCAGTCCTATGGCTTTGCCAGCCACAGTGAACACAAACATTCCCTGGAGTTTCTACAAGTGAACAAATACTCAAGAGTTGAGAGAATCCCCCCAACCAATATTCCTCCAGTCTGCTTGAGCCATCCTGGCTCCACTCATTAAATAGCCTTTTTTCCCCAAGGATTTAAGGATTAAAGTGAATTAAAGCATTCAAAGCTGGATTATTTAAAAGGTTCATCTTAAAAACCATTTACCTTGTAATTTCTTCCTTAATAGCCTTCAGCCACTGAGTAAACAATCACTGTAGTTTGGTAGAATTTCCATTTCTTTGGTGTTTAATTCTATGTACAGGATGCAGATTTCTGCACAGTTACTGATTGCAAACTTCTGATTCATTACTTCTGTTTTAGGCTGTTATTTATATTAACATATCTTTGATAAACTGAGTTCTTCAGACCAGCTTATAGAATACAAAGTACTTTGAAGCAGTTCTGTTAATTCAGCGAAAAGAACTTTCACTCCAAGTGTGCAGTATTATGAATATAAACACAGAAATCTGTAGATTTTCCATGCAATATTACTGAAATAAATCTATGTTTCTCTGTGAGAGCTTGTCATATGATGGTAATGCATAAGAGCTGACTTATTTTTTCCACAAGACAGATACTTTTCTCAAAGGAGTAATACTGAACACAGCTGTGGAAATATTAGATTTTTAACAACACTATCAACAAAGACAAGAATCTTCTAAGTGAGTTATGTAATGGTATTTTTAAAGGATTAAAATTAGGAAAAAGGATTAAAATGTACTTATTTTTTTCACAGCAATTTCTCCAAACCCCTGAAAGCTGTCTATGCCATTACCTTTCATCCTCTGGCCTCATGCATTCTGTTCCTTAAAAACTGTCAGGGAATGACAGCCCTTGGGAACATTTTGTGGTTCTCAGCCCCTTTTCACTGACAGTTCTTTATAAACATCTATGGCTTCCCTCTAATGCAGGATGGTTCTGGACTTACTCAGTGAAGGTTATTCCCTACAAGTCTTCCAGGGAAAACTCTTCCTCCCTTTTTTTCCAGCTCACTTTGGCTCTCATGACAAAGAACTCAGGAAGCAAGACTTTTCCTCTTTCAATTAGACCAATTACTTCTTGGGTCTATATGAAACATTAAAGTCTACTTCACTTTCTTGAACATTTCCACAGCTGAACTATAGATGTTTCATGAAGTATTTCCTTCTGTTTTGAACCTGCCACCCACTGATTTCTTTACTGTTGGTCTAGTTTTAGCACTAGAATCACCAAAATAATTACTCTCCTTCTTGACAACATATGGATTCAAATTAATCTGCATTGCCTGTATTCTGTATTTATTATGAAGGTTATTTTGAGAACCTCTGGTAAAACCTTAAATGACAGAAGAAGTGATTAATTCCCATTTTAGCTGAATTTAATTTCTTTCTGACCTGAGCAAAGAACATCTTCTGCTTTTACATGAGGAGATGTGCATCTTATCCCTTAACTGGAAAAAAAATAGAAATTCTAACAACCACCAAGCAAAAGTATAGTCACAGTATGAATCAAACTCTCAGAAATGTCTGTGGCAGAGGGCTGGAACTGGATGATCTTTAAGACCCCTTCAATCCCAAACCATTTTATGATTCTATGAAATTAAGATTTAATTTGCTTGTTTGACAAAATAAAAGTTACTCATTGGTAAGTTACTTTCTAAAGTCAAGGCTCCTTTGCTCTGCTGCAGTAAAACCAAGTGGAAATTACCCTCTGTAGAACACAAGCATTCAAGAAGAAAATAATACCCTCTACTTTACAAATTGTTCTACAAAAAATATCTCCTTTTCCATACCACAAGTTAATATGCAATTATGACATACGTGTTCTGTTCAATTTACACAAATATTTCCACTGAGTGGTAAAAGCAGCTTCTGTCATCCAGTGGATTTCTACCTCTGACAAAAAGGAGTGCAAACCCATCCATGGCATCAATGCTTCTTAAATGACACCCTCCTGTATTTGCCAACAAATACAGGAAAACTGTATATTAGGATATCTGCCTGCCAACTCTTCTCTGCTAGTTTCTACGTGGTCTTTTTGCTTAATTTAGAAGTCTTTATCCCCATATTTCTTGCATTTTTCATTAAAAAAAAAGAGATAGGACTTATTTATGATTTTTCCCCTACAGCTTAAATGGGAAAAAATGAATGCTAAAGATCAATGAAACGCTTTATGACACAGAAGTAATTAAAGCAACTTTCACCCCTCTTTTTAAAATACCCACTTGACCATAATATAGACTACATAGTACTTACTATTTAATAGTAGCACAATTATGAGAAAGTAATACTAAAACTGTAGCAGCAGTTGTTAACTAAAAGTAAATCAGACTTTTTCAGAAGGCTCCCAACTTCTTGGGAGTATTTAGAGCTAGACCCAACCCTGCATGACAGATTTACTGCTTTTGTGTTGATGAGAAACAAATGAGGCCCTCCCAGAAAATTCCCACGGATAAAACCACAGGCTGAGTTAATTAATGTGATAGGGAAATCACTTCTTGAATCAAGAGTATACCTCCTTATTATTAGTAATGATACAAATGATTATTAATGAAAGAAACGCTTTCATTTCTGCTATCCCAAAGTGAAAAACTGTGTTTCAAAACATGCAAACAAGTTGTGTTTGGAGACCTTCCTCGAGATCTTGTTACTTTTTCCATCTACAAAACAGATGTGCTCAACGTACATGCAAAGATTTACAGACCCAGGTTCTTCATTAGACAAAGAAGTGCAAATTGTAGTTAATTACCATCTCAGGAATGTGATATTCACTGCTTCCACTTTTAACAGTCTACCACAAAGTCATCTTCCTTTGGGCCTTTGGATTTCTAATTAATATAAATTAGTTTTGTTGATAAGTAAAGTCAGGAAAAATGATTTCCAAATGAAATTGTATTTTCGCTCTAACATGCTTTAAATATTTATTTTTTTTTAACCTGGTTTAGATGCCACATTTATTTTTTCTTAAATCTAACAATTCACTGGACCTTGATGACAGCCACCACTTTAAGCATTGCCTTTCTGTTCTGAACAATAGGAACCTTCCCAAAGGCTGTCTAAGAACATGCACTCATTTACATTTCACATTATTCATCCTTTTTGTTAAAACTAAGGGGAAAATGGGGGAAATCCAGCATTTGCAGGTGATCAAGGTTTGGGACTTTTTAAAGCATTGTTGAACTCTGGCAGAGTTAATGCTTGATACTCTATGAGGAAATGTTGTTCTCAGTCCAGCTTGTATTCCGGAACAGAAAATTTTCCTTTAGAACTTATTGTTGGAGTGATTCAGTAGTTTGGCAATGGTTGCAGAGTTTTTCATTTAAACTACTGTTTGATTTTCCATGAAAGAATGTCTGGTGTTTCCAATGTCTCTAAGACAGATAAATACCCATATTCCATAAAAATGCCATGTCACATTATCCAAACTTTTGAGCAGCATCGCAAGCAAGGCTGACAATTGACATGGACAGAGACCAGAACTGATTTCAGGACCTTCACTGATCAGGCAAAGCAGTTTCCTGATCCAGTTTAGTGCACAAACCTTTTCACAGGACCAAGGAGAAGAGCATCAAGGTGGGAATAAACCAGCTGGGGGCTTTTGAAATTGGCATTCCCACACTAGAATTCATATTAATCCGTAGCCTGAGGCAGAACAAAGTTAAGTGACTCTCCAGAGACTACAGAACTCTCTGCAAGGGTGAAAAACAATATTTTTCTTCAGGTGACATTTTTTCTCTCCAGTCCTTCCAGGTCACCACATCCTTGCACCATTAACAGCCCTGATGAGCCTGACAACCCCACGGATGTATGGACGTGTACACTTGACTTTATGGTTCTTTTTGTACACAAGCTCTCAATACTGGAAGTTATGACCCGCCCTGCAATATTGCTGTGTTGCTAACAAACATCAGGGACCGAGGGCTTGGACTGCAGACGAAGCTGTATTTTGATGCAGTTTTAAAGTTAGCTGCCAAAAAACTTGCTAAAAACAATTAACAAGTGAAAGTTGATTCATGCACTATGATAAAAAAAATTAATATATTTATATATAGATAGTGAAGAATCAAAGTGAACTACAGAAGCTGAAGGGCAGATTTTGTATACTCAGCTGCTTAAATGGTGTAGTCCAGCCTGAGAGGAGCCAAAATTTAGCTAAAACCAAAATATGTGACCACACCGCACATGGAGCGGTCGTGAGCACGAAAGGAATACATCATGTTATTAAAATGTGATGGGCAGGCTCCAAGGCAGCTTTGTGCAGTTGATGTTAGATTCATCACATTATGTAAACCATATTTATAAACAGTGCTACAAAACGAAAAAGTACTTAGTTGGCTTTAGAATAACAGATGTACACAAGACTGGCTTAACAGAGAGATTGCAATGGAATCATTAGCCACATATGGCAACGTATGTTTGCTCTCTCACACATATCAAGTAATACAAAATACAGTCATTTTCAAGAAAAAAAATCAAAGGTAGCACTTTATATCACTGATGAGATAATGTCCAATATAAAACACCATCCAAATTCTTTTTCATCTGCACATTTCACCATAGTGAGATGGTATTCTGAACCACATATGTGTTGGATGTACTTCTATTCTCTGCTCAAAAATTAATCCCCATTACTCATAAACGTTACATAAGTAATTTAAGGCAACACAGAATTCTAGTTTTTAACCAATTGTCTCACTGGTGGAAATAAAACACTGAAAAGTTCTGAGCAAACTGCCTGACCTTAATGAACCTATTACTTACTTCAACACAATCTTTTTTTGGAAAATACACTAACATTTTCTTGCAAAGAAAATACCCTGAGACTACTATTTGAGAGTCTCTCTCTTCATTAAGCCCCCAACATCATGCATTAAAAACCTGAGACACTGGAAACGTGCTGCAGGTGTTTAAAAGAACAGGCTCATAAAGTGGATTGGGAACCACTGGTTAGGTTTTAAGTACTGTTATCAAGAGTAACATCTAAACTTCAGAATCAAGTAGTCAGGAGACCTGAGAAAGTGATTTCCAGGCATTTTATCTTAGATTGCAATTATATTCACATCAAATACTAGATCCATGTCTTGAGATATTAAACAGTTGCATTACAAGAGCAGCATGTGAGTTACATTTATTTCTGCCCTACTGACACTATATATTGGAGAAAATTGAAGGATAATCCGCTTTAAGGTAAGATTGTTATATTTTTTCCAGATATTGCCACTTTGTGTGCCACCTTCATTATGTAATTGGCTATAAGGAATTTTATACACCTAGGAATGTGTTCCTTCCACAAGAGTCAACTAAAAAGAGACAATAATAATAAAAAACCCTGAGTATTCATCCAAAATTGAGACATTACTAAACCTCAAGAACAGTTTGCTGCAAAACCAGGGTGAGCTGAAACTGCTGATTCAATGCTTTGCTACTGAAAGAAATGAAAAAAGAAACCAGTACATTTATATCACAACCCTCAGGCCCTGCTCTCTTCTATTAAACGGCCAAGAAAGTGTTGGAGGGTCTTTTAAAACAGCAATTTAATACTAATTTCCTCAAGTAAACTCATCCAAACCAAGCTATTCAAAACACAGGGGAGTGTTTGCTTAGGAAGCTTTGGTTTCTACAAGCAGGCAAGAGAATGCAGATATATGCAATTTGAGATTTCAAAAACGTTTAAGATCATCTTTCAGATTTTTCTGTGGGAACGTGATTGCTTTTGAAACTGTAATTTTATTCCTTGGGAAAAGTGACAGGGAGACTCTTTATCATCATCATCCATCTGTGCTACTGCAACTGGGACACATCAAAAGCAATGCTGCAGGTAACACAAGTCTTGTCTTGGTTGATATCACAGCTCTCAAGTTTTAATTTTTGGCACTGAATCTTTTTCTTAAGAAAGTAACAGCAGACAAAACTATTGTGCAACTTGTACAGGCGTTTTGCAAACAGCACATTACATGTATAATAAAAAAATCCTAAGCAAAATTTCCAGGCTTTTTTTTTTCTTCCAAAGCAAGACCAGACTTTTAACATAGAAAGGAACTAATTAAAGAAACAGATGAAGTCAGATATGCAGGATATAATGTATTGTAAATTTAAAGACACAAAGTGCTTCCCTGACTATGAAACTTGCTTTAGGTAAACTCCATTAATTAAACATCTTTGAAGTTTACATAAACAGAGGCCTAAAAAAGGTAAACAAAGAATAACCCAGTTTCTAAATATTGTGATGTGCTCGTCAGTACAAACTTCTCAGGGCACATTCTCAAAGACTTGTTTTTTAACCCACAACTTCAATAACAGAATATTGCAAATATTGTCTCTGTTTTTATTAATAAATATGCTTTATTTCCCATACACAACAGACAGAAATTAACTATACTGATTAAAAATCTGATCTATAGTTTACATTCTTGAAGCATCGTCCCGAGTCAGATTGCTGTCTCCTGAAAGCAGAGCTAAAATTTATACATAGCTCCACAATAAAGTCCTAATTTTCTAACTTTAGAAAGGTTTGGCAGCATGCAGGTCACTGCAGGCTACTGGTTTACTCTGCCACTGGCTGAAGTTTTACAATCTTATTCAAGTCACACTTTTAAAAGAATAATGGCTAGTGAAATCATAAATAAGTGGGATTCCACAGCAGGAATGACCTGAAATGGACCTCACTGTATTTCCAATGGCCTGATGTCAACTATTATTAAACTACAGGTTTTATAAAGTCTTCCACTAGACGTCTAGAGTTAAGCCAGAAGTTTTGGCTCTAATACAGGCAGTGATGAAAAACATATGAGTGGTAACAAGTCGCCTTAATATCATTCTTCAGTACTAAGATGGGCTAATCTGAAGCAGCACTTTACTCTGGTATCACCCACGGTGCCAGAAGGATCAAGAAGTTTGGAAGGGGACTTTTTCTTTATATATACTCTTTATTTCACAGAACTTACTCTAACTTCCTTTTTCCCTATTTTTTTGTGATATGCAATAACTGGACATAAGGACCTTAGGTGGATTATCCCAGTGCTTCTGGGAGAACTTCCAAACCTGCAAGGTAAGTCCAGTTTCAATACCTATTCTATAGAAACAGCAGCAAGGACTTGAGGTTGTCAGGCACTTTGTGCAGATTAATATCAGATAATTTAGAATTACAAATGCCACTTTTTAAATGGAACATTTGAAAGTTTACTTGCAGCTGAAATATTTTCTGTGTTTACTTCATATGAGCTGAAAAACAAATAGAGCTATTGTGAATTATTTACCTATCATAGACTTGGCAGAAAGTTGTTACTACTAACCATAACACTTTTTCTCAGTTATAACCATCTATGAAAGTTTACTCTAAAATAACAGCAGCTCTTACAGTAACAACTCAGTGTTACAGTTTCTGTAATTCGGAACTTATTTTGGTGGGGTTTTTTAAGTTCATATCAGCAAAGTAATTAAAAACAACCCACGAAAGAATGAACTGTAGATGAGCTACAACCTAAAAATGCTCATAGATCCTTCAGTACCAAGAGTGAAGCAGCTTTCCATGAAAAGTAAATGCTCTGTAAGCACAACTTATTTTGTAAACATCCTGTTAATTATTACTGCTCAACTTCAATATTGGACTATTTCTGACAACAGACATTTCTATAGTAACCTCACTAACAAAATGCCTTCCTTCTGTTTTTCTTCAGCAATTTAAGTAAATCAATGGAGTAGATAAAGAGTTAAACGTAAACTCCTTTTATTTCTGGAATGGGACAATGACTAATAGAACCAGAACTATTTTTAAATATAGATTTCAAAACAGTTATGGTCTTGCCTTTCTTTGGACAAAATCTGTGCACAGAGCAATGATTTGTGTTATTAATGAACACAGGGACTTTTCTTTGCCTCTGCAAAGACCACCACTGGGTCATTTAAACATTTCCTTTTCAGAAACAATGCCATGGGAAATTTGTCTCTGTACACCGGTAACAGAAGTGATTTCTAAATATAATTTAGAGTATTTTTAAGTCTTAAAACTTTATGTATTAACTCCTTCAGTATCTTAACTGACAAGACAACAAAGTCCATGTTGCAGGACTTTTTTGCAGCTGCCAAGCAATTCAGAGTTATTTGTTGTTGGGTCTCTTTATGCACTCATCCCACGCTAACAACACAAATTCTGTTCTCACTGAAAGGAATTTTCTTCCCATAACTCATGTGTAGCATTTTCACATCACAAAAATATGGGCATTTTCCACATAAAATCCACATTATATTAAATTATACTGTGACATCACCTGTATTTAATGATTTATAAATTATAACTAATAGCATAAAAAGCACCTGTGTTCCATGCATTGTTTTGCAACAGGAATTTGGGTATAAATGACCTCATTTCAGAGGATAAGTTACCCCAAACAACCTGTGCAGTGATTTTAGGACAGTTACACACCTCAAGAAAGCACCTTAGAGCATCTCTCCATGTGAAGTGCACTCTCCAGTTCAAACACCTCACCTTGGGGTGGCTCATGTTCCAGGGAGAAGGTGCCACTCAAAAGCTTTTTGTGCTGAATGATAAGAAGGATTGACATAAAGAAGGTACAATGAAACTTGAATTCACCACACTCTTTAATCTCATTTTCAATGTTCTGGTCTGTTACAAGAAGAATGGACAAAGCCAGGCTTTGTCCAAGTGACAACCAGCTGCTCAGGGGATTATTTAACAGAGCACTTGAGCCTGCCTAACAGCTTGAATATGTCAGGAATGGCTCCCCCATCACTCCTTCCTTCTCTTTCCATTTAGTGTTCCAGCCCCTCAACCAGGCTGTTCTGCCTGCTCTTTTGTGCTGGTTCTGGTGCTCCAAACTGACTCAGAATATGATGGGGTTTTTTTGTTGTTCACATTAGTTTTGTGCTGGTGTGGTGAGTTCAGCCAGCTCAGTGAACAGCCTGAGAGGAAGAGCTGGTACCAGAGAGCTGGGATGGAGTATTGGGGAGTTGGGAGCAGAGTGCCAATGGGGACCATTAGCACAGCTGTATTTAAACCTTCTGAAACAGATTTCATAAAATCTTCATGACAGTATTTTCAGAAAAATCACTAGGATCTTGGCTTTTAGGCTTGGTTTTAATTCTCTTATTCTTGAAGTTTAAGCATGCAGAAAGTTTGTATAAGTTCTCTGAGAAGAGCTGCAGAGTCAGAGCATTTCTAGAGTCATATCAGCATCTGCTTACTGGGAAATTCAAATCCTCATGCAGGAAAAAAACCACCCCCATACCTACATAAAACTCAGTTTTTTAGGACCATTCTTTGGCATTTCTTTGGCCAATGCAAACCTGGAGTCAAGCTTGATCATCATTCCTAACTACAAAGCCAATAAGGATTTCCTAATGGCAAAATGAGAATATGAAGCAAAGACTTTTTACTTTAAAATAAAAAAAAAAAAATCACAATCAGGTTTCCTGACATAAAGGGACTTGTTTTCAAGAGATTTAACTCAGAGAACCAATATATGTCATCAGTTTCATATTTTAGCAATACCTCTCTAGAACTCTGTGAGCAACACATGTTTTTCAAGAGTTCAAATTGGCCGCTACTCCAAACACAGCCCCAATCTTTTAATACTTTGAAATCCTAATTTTTGGCTATGTGAAAGGAAATATGCAATCCATTTGCTACAGATACAAATGTGGGAACAGATTTTAAAGTTGTTTCATGAGAGAACTTCCTAGCACCAGATCCAAAAGAACATTTCAGGAACACACATGCAAGTTTATCTTTTAGATCCAGTAAAACTCCACAGCCAGTACCTCTCACAAATTGAAGTCAGCAGGGACTTGGAAAGTCCATGTCCCAACAACTCATCACACTTGAAATCCTACATATGGAAACGTTGTCTCATCACTGGATAAATCACAGGGCATTTTGTCACTCAGTACCTGAACGACCAGGGAAGGACAGAGAGCTGAGAGCCCACGTGTGACTGCCCAGCCATTAAACCACTTGTCCAAGAACAAGGAGAACTTGGAAGTCTGAAAGCCTTTCAACTCCTCATCTCCTAATTAATGGCATGACTAAAACAGTGAAGGATTTTGGCCTTTTTCTGAAGCTGAAATAGAAGACTGAAAAGGCCAAATATTCCAAAGGTGCACAGCCAGAGATGACAACAATTCTCTCCAAAAAAACAAACAGATGTTCCACACCTTCTTCCCAGCACTGTTTATATTCGAAGAGCCTTTCAAGGACAGACAGTGCATGGGATTCCAAGAACAATCACAAAATTCTTTCTAGGAGCATTGCAGGAGAACATTATTTTGAACACAAAGGAAAATAAATGGGAAAAACACATGAAGATTCTTCCAAGAGATTATTACATCAGTAAAAGCACCCTACCCACATGGGCAAACAACTGAAATGTTATGGGAAATATTAAATTTAGCTATATGTTGTTTACCTACAAGATACAAAGTACCTTGTGATTCTGCTTTCAGGTGTGTATATGGGAGAAAGAAGTCACTGCATTTGTTTTATGTAATCTGAGCACTGTTATTCTTTTTAAACTCCCTGAAACAGTCACAGCTACAGGAGCAGCAAGGCAGGCATTTAAAGTTGCTATGAATCCCCTACAATGCACAGAAAAAAAGCGCTGTGAACAAAACCTCAAAATTTGGAATAAGCCAAGTCAAACTCCTGTACAAACCAGTGCACTCCTTTTCCTGCAGTGGAGGACCAATGACAAAATGCCCACATAAAAGCATTTTTCATCTCAGAACAGATCAGCAAACATTTAATTAGGTGATCAAACAAGAATTGACACCCATTTAGTATTTCCTTAAAGAGGCCCATGAGAGTCTAAATAGAAACATTTTTATAAACAGGACATGCACAATAAAGTTTCCTGCAGCCCCTCTTGGTTTGTGGAGCACATTTTTGGTTCCAAATGACTTCTGGAATTGGGCTTTGGAGGGGAACAATGTCGAGCTGAGAGCTGAATCTACAACATTTTCTCAGAGCTTGCCACATTCTGTGGCAATTATTACTATCTCCATTCTCCTCTGCACCCAGTTTCATAAGAGCAAGAAAAAAACCCCACCAAACAAAATAGCCCCAACCTATGTTTATTGAAAAAATTCACAAAACTACCGGATTTCAGCTTTTCTCCTGAATGTAATTTAAGTTACTGATTTCCACTGACATGGATTCCTAACATGCAAGCACTGCTCAGAGAAAAGAGCCCTCCTCAAACAGAAATCAAGGGAGAATCGGGTTTGTTCAGTCTGGAAAAGAGAAGTTTTGAGGTAATTGAATTGTGGCCTTCTAGAATCTGAAAGAACCAAGAAGCAAGACAGAGAGAGACTTTTTACAAGAGCTTTGAGTGACAGGACAAGGGGGAATGGCTTCACACTGACAGACAACACGTTTAGATTGGATATTGGGCAGGAATTGTTCCCTGGGAGGGTTTGAGGCCCTGGCACAGTGCCCAGATTGGCTGTGGCTGCCCCTGGATCCCTGGTAGTGCCCAGGGCCAGGCTGGACAGGGCTTGGAGGACCCTGGGATAATTGAAGTTGTCCCTGCCCATGGAGGGGGTGAAATGAGATGATTTTTAAGGTCCCTTCCAACCCAAACTGTTCTGAGATTCTACAAGTCTGTGAAATGTGTTTGCATGCAGAGGTGAACTTCTCTTAATCAACTAATGACTAGAACACGGGAAAAGCTGTTGTCAGGACTGAAAACTTCAATTTAGACTAGGAAGAGTTTAATTAAAGTGTTTAGGGAGTGGAATACCAAGTATTTAGGAAGTATCCTTCTGAGTACATTTTAGGCACTGCTAATCAAGTACTTCTCAAATTTCTAAGCAATGCACATATGTTAATGTATCCCACTAAAAATATTTTTTCATTGATAATTAATAAAATAAATAATATTCCAAGGTCTGGTGAAGTTAGCTACAAAAATTATGCTTCAAAGCTGGAAGCAAATGATGATATTTGTAAAACTCAACTAAAATACTTCGCTATTACATTAATGCCTAATGAAGTTATTATGTGTAATTTTATAGTATTAATTTATATTTAAAAGAATATTTTTACAGTCTTCCTTCTTCATATACTAATTAAATATCAATATTCACAATAGGCTATTTATCAGGACCAGGCAGTGTAGCAGTGAGTGAACAGTTCAATAGCTTCATTTGCTGTTCCCTGTTCACTAATTCTGGGGTTCATTTTTTTTTGTTTGCTCACTTTCCAAGGTTGGTTATCCTGATTGAGAAGATATGAAAGAATACACACTTCTCCTCTTCTTGGCTTTGTGCTCTGCCAAATCTCTCACTGGTCCCTCATATTTTACACTAAAGAATATGATGCTCCAAGATATGGAGGATGACGACGATGATGATGACGATGACAATTCTCTATTTCCAACCACTGAACCAATTCTACCACTAATTCCTTTTGATCTCTTCCCAACCTGTCCCTTTGGATGCCAGTGCTATATGAGAGTTGTCCATTGCTCTGACCTAGGTAAGAATGAATCTGTGTGTCTGTTCTCCACTGGATTCTCCTCTGGAGGATTTGCCTTTTAAAGGGTGAATTCTTCCTCGAGCACATAAAGAGGATGCAAAGTATTCCCTCAGCTTAACTTCCACCAAAGTGAACATCCCTGGTAACAGTTTAGCCAAAGGTAAATGTGCTCCTGTCAGTGCTACAGGTACATCCCAGCCCCTAAAAGTGAATTCATTATTAATTATGCCAATTTCAATTAGTGCTCACTGAAGTTTTCCTCAGATTCAAGGCAATCAAAGGACTGTGCTCCAAGCAGTAGAACAGTGACAATGACATTTATTCCCACCACAGCCCTACCTCCGTCCTAAACTTCATCCTGAACTCCTTGTGTCTTAGAAATATTGTCCATACATAAATTGCTGGGGTTTTTAAAATGTGTAATTATTAAGGAATCAAAAACTTAGTTGCTGACAGCAGCAAATTGTGGTTCATGTATCTGGTCTACAGATTACAAACCACTTTACATGAGTTCACAAAGAGAAAAATCCCACATTAATAGACTTCATCTTTAGATAACTGCAATCTATTAATCACACAATAACAGTTAATAAATTTGACAGCATTTAGCATTTAATGCATCAGCATTTCTACTCAAAAGAAAGTTACTGTCCCTGTTGAGATTTTTCTGCTGATTCAGGATCTCAGATGGCCTGAAATGCAGTGGGTCTGTAACTGAACAGCAAAGCGGGTTGGGGGATTTCTGGTTCTGGGACTGATTTATGGTAATGATTTCTGGAACTGAAGTGGAGGCAGTGCAGACAGACCCCCCTTTGCTCACTCTCACCAAGAATAGGTTTCTCAGCCCTGCCATGAGCTGAAAGGCTCCTTCAGCAGCTGCCCCAGTGCCACTGACAGGGTAGAGCTACAAAGGAGCACTGAGCAGAGACCACTTGAACCTCAGCCCTGCTCCTCAACAGGGAACCACCACCCTGGGTTCCTGAGGGTCCTTTCTCCAGGGACTGAACTGCTGCCCTGGGGGACAACCAGTGTTCTGAGATTTATTTCACAGATGCAAAGAGCCCACAAGGAGCAGCCCCCATTAAGCTTTCACAGTCAGGGCAGAAGCAATTCCTCCCAAAACTATCCACACATTTGGGGTACATTCTTAAACCAATAATTTCTCCCACTATCAAAAATTCCCTTCTACCCTTTGCTTTATGTTCATATTTTTTCCCCACCATATTAATCAACAATCTTATTGTGTTTTGATGTTTGACAGCTAATTTTTTTTAGACATTTGCACAGGACATAATGTTTCTGTTTATGTCACATACTTATGTAGGTTTGACATCAATTCCTCGCAACATCCCGCCAGACACTCGTATGATTGACCTTCAAAACAACAAAATCAAAGAGGTCAAGGAAAATGATCTCCAAGGACTCACATCACTTTATGTAAGCTTGCTGTTTCCCAAGTTTGACATCTTATTTAGCCATCTGAAATATTTAGATACTTTAAAAATACAAATGATGTTTCCTTCTCTGATAATATAGATAAAACTAGTCCAAAGCTGCATATTGGAGTGATCCCACATAGGAAGAAGCAAATACCTTTGAGTTGTAAGAACTACTTTCTATAACATCCAGAAAATGTACCACTTACATCTGGCCAAAAATATTATCAGGATTTTTCAGTTCTTAGCATGCACAGAAACATTCCCTACATCTTAAAGGAGACAAGGCAAGTGCTCCTTTTTTATCTGCTTAGCTGGAAAATAGCAGAAAGAGCTTAATCTCACAGAAGAACTGGAGTGATATTTTCAGAGGGTATTTTCAAAAGAACAGAACATACAGCTAACACATACAGCACTGAAACCAATGCTACAAATCCAACTGACCAAAGGAGACAAAAAAATAGTGAATTACTGGAAAAGTCAAGGGCTTTACTCCTAATTTGTAACCATGGTCAATTATACATGTGGAGATTGGCTTTGAAACAAATATCACTGGTAACTGATAAATCTAAATGTTTATAGTACACAATAATCCCTTTTTATGATGAAAGGAAATGAAAGTCTCAGAGGACTGGGAAGTAGATTAAATCTGCTTTAGAATATTTATTTCTACTGGACGTCACCCTAGATCCAATATCCAGATCTAGTTCCACTAACAAATACTGACAATTTTGAGATTTTCACTGTAAGAAACCAAATCTGTTCCATAACTTACAGCAAATTAAGGACATTCTGTTCTCCATTAGAAAGACACGAGGTGCAATAAACCATTAAGGACCAACCCTAACATATTAGGAAGAAACTCTTCCCTGGGAGCTCAGAGAAGCTGTGGCTGCCCATAGATCCCTGGAAGTGTCTAAGACCTGGCTGGATGGGGATTGGAGAACCCTGGGACAGTGGAAGCTGTCCCTGCATGGAACTGGATGCTCTTTAAGGTCCCCTCCCAATACAGAATCATTCTGTGATTCTATAAAGCAAATTCTTTCAGTCATATTTGGCTTCTGAGCAAGATCTGAAAATTTACCAGATCTAAGTGTTTATGAATGAGCTTGTTAATTATTATGGCCTAAGACAGGGCAGGAAAAACAGGAACTGCATAAATTCATAGTTGGCAACAAAGAATTTCCTATTCCCTTGTGCCTGGGTGCAGAATAGTCTTGGGAGCAAGCAAAGGGTCAATGCACAAACTGCGGTTTCTATTCTGTGTAAAAATCTAAGAGAGTCTCTTATCTGCAAAGACTGAGAAAGCCACTGGAATCCATCAGTAATCACCACATTACAGGCCAGAGTCACCACTTAATTATGTGAGAGCTGAAGACACTGACCTGCTTTGCTTTTTCTGCTCAGTTCATTCGTGGCAAGGCCGAACAACATTTTCACTGAGAGCAAAGTTTACTTTGTACAATTTGGCTCAGCCCTGGATTCTGCTTAGCAAAGGCACAGATGGCAGCCCGGATTAGGAAGGAGCATTTCCTGTTTATTTCCTTGAGCTAACGTCATTTTTTTCTGGGGAAAAATAATTCTCATTTGCTCTACTTTTTTTTCACCACAATTCCTGAGAGGAGATGATTCCAAGAAATAAAAAAGGAACAAAAATGAAGAGTTTAAGTATGGAAATGCAGAGATGTGATTTGACATGCAAAATCACTTCAGATAACACGTATTTTGTTGTCTGTAGTAAATCATGACAAGTTCTCTGACAACACAGAGCAATGAGGAACAAAAAGCTGCCCCCAAAAGACTCGTGTACTGACCAGAAGAGACTAAAATTCACAGGAGTAGAAAAATTATGGCAAATAGAACATAAATTCATGTGTCATATAAAAACACTAACATCTAAGAAACTCAAATTAAAAACTTCACTTCTATTTTGCAGCATTATGTTGAAATAAGAGATTCTGAGTTTTGAGAATATGTCTGCATTAAGGAACAATTGTAACGAGTCTGTAACCCCCATACTATCCCACAAAATATCTGAATATCATCATCTTGTTTTGTCAGTTCTCATGATCCACTGGCACCTTGTCAGCTCTGCCTTCTGGTTAATGCTCCAGCTTGCAGGTCCTTCTTTGTTTTTCACAGTCAACTGAAATGCCCAAGGCATGTACAAAGTACTGAAGTTTGGCAGGATGGAAAAATAAAATATTTCAAATATTTAATCGCTGAATTATATTTAAAATCCATTACTCCAAGTTCATAATCATAACAGTCCTGGATAAAGGAAGTTTTCTATTGCTCTTTCCATTTCTCATAGGCACTGGCTTTGAACAACAATAAAATATACAAGATCCATCCCAAAGCCTTTCAGCCAACAAAGAGGCTACGACGACTGTATTTGTCCCACAACCAACTGACAGAGATCCCAACAAACCTTCCCAGAACTCTGGCAGAGCTCAGAATTCATGCTAACAAGGTTAAGAAAATCCCCAAGGATGTATTTAGAGGAATGAAGTCTCTACATGTTTTAGGTAAGTCCAATTAATTAGAACAAAAAATGTCTTTACCAAAAATGGAACATATTTTACATCATTTCCATTCTAACATTTCCCCAAGGTGCTGTTTCCTCTTAAAGAGATCTCCCTGCTGTGGGAATACCCTCCACAATTCAGTTTCTATGTGAAGTTGCTACAAAGGTCAAAGTTTGGGTAATCCTGCAAGCCAAGTAACACAGCCTTAACTCACTGAGAGCTGTAACACTCCTCACAACAGACAATTAAAGCTAAACATTAACGAGTGCTTAGATTATCAGAAGTCATAAATAAATTTAAATCAGCTTTTTATGACTTAGTCTAACCTACACAATATTCCTGTGCCTTAAATGCTTTTCTTTTTCCCCCTTGGGCAGAAATGAGTGCAAATCCTCTTAACAATGATGGAATAGAGGCAGGAGCTTTTGAAGGAGTAAATATCTACCACATCAGAATTGCAGAGGCAAAGTTAACTTCAATTCCTAAAGGTAGGTATGCTTTCCCTTTTCTAGTTTACTTCTACCAGAATGCTCTTTAATAAAATGCTTTAATATTTGAATGATTGTTAAATTAATAAATTGTTTTGTATTCTCATTACTACCAAACCACCTCCTACTTTTTCTTTTTGAATTTAGGACCCGTTTCCCCATCACAGAGGAGTTCATGCACAAACAGCACAAACACAGTGCACACAGGCTCCCTCTCCCATCCTCTCCCTGTCAGCACATCCACTCCTCTCACAGAACATCCAGACACTTGTCTCAGGAGGAACAAAACAAAGAAATTCATAATGTGATGCCACGTCACATCTTTCACACATCAGCCTCTCAAAAATCCTTCCAGGGAAAGAATAAACCCCCCAATATTTGATCAGGGTCATAAGGGATGGAGAGTTCCCACTTCCTTTGTGGATTTGAAATGTAACTCTAAATTTCTAACTTTATTTTTTAATATTTCAAGTTACATTGCACCTCAAATATGATGTTCAATGTAGTTTTGCCAAGTAAAACTTAATTTTACTATTTAATTAAATTCATCATAACATCCTACTAAATTAAGTCACTTTTTCATATTAAAACACCCCAACCTTGTAATTTGGAAGTAGAAATAAATTAAAACACTAATTTGATATATCACTGATGTCCACACACAAAAATGTAGTGTAGAGTTCAGTACAACACTCCACCTGCATTTTCTGCAGGTCAGTGTAGTATTTAACCAAATTCTCATGATTTTCAACTGCTCAAAACCACCAGCTAAGAGTAAAAGGGAGGAAATGAAACACTATGTTCTGTGCTTTAACTCACAAGGAAACAAAATGCTGGCCCCTGTGTTTATTTTTGATCATTCAGATAAAGAACTTGTTTCTTATTCCTCTCTTCCTGTATGCAAATATGTATATAAATAGATATACAGAAGGATCCCTGTAGAAGAGATCACTAAAAAACCCCAACAATAATCAAAACCAACTCACCCCAATTGTTCAGATAACTTTACATCAGAAAGCCTCTGTCTGCCTACAGCAATGCTGCTGAAAACAAAAAACCTCCAAAACATTTTAGTATCACCATAATACCTCCTCCTTGTCACTTAGCACAAAAAAACCCAAGATAAAATAATTCCAATTTTGTCTTTTTTATAGAGAAATCTATAAAGACACACAGTCTGAGGTGTAATATGTGGTGTGAGACACATAAACCAAACCCAAACAGGATTTTGTGTGGCGAACTCATTCACCACAAAAGCAAACTGGGTTTGTAGATGCTTCTCTCTCCAAATGTTACAATGGCACAAGGTTTAAAAAACCACAGAATACAAAAGGTACTAAAAAAGTGCAGTGGACAGGAGGGTGGCTTTCCCTGTGGATGTTGTCACTCAGGCACGCTGGAATGTAAACTGGAACAATGCCCAACCAACCAGACTTCATTCCAAGTGGGATAAAGGCAGGCTGCACCCAAAGGGATGGGAGCAGCAGGAATTGCTCGGTGTCGGGTGCCACCTACACAGAGCCTGGGAAAACTCAGCCCAGCATCAGCAAACCAATTCAAACTGGGATCATTTTGCTTGCCCTCACTAAGAGGATGTTGTGGAAAGATTTGCCACCTCCTGATCCATTCACTGGAAGTCTGGATGTGGAATTTTTGGAAATGTCGAGAGAAAATATTCTGGCGTGGGAAAGAGCTAGCAAATAGCACAATTTTGCTTAGAGTACTTCAAAAGTTTTCCTCCCAGTCACATCTTGGCAGCTGGGACAGCACAACTACTACATCATGCAGAAAAATACACAGGTCTTCAAAAAATGGCCCCTGGTTACCCAGGCTTTGACCACAGACTCTGAGATAAATGCACACAGCACAGAATTTACATCTTTGACAAGGTAACCATGAGAGTTGGTACAAAGGAGGCCAGAAAAATGACCAAATTTTGGAACTCTTATATCTCAATTAGCATATGTCCTTCCACATCTTAATTTTTTTAAAGTTACTATTAAAAACCATATTACATTGGTGATTCTTTTCATTAACATACATACATATAAAACTCATTTCTTTGATGCAGACAACCTCCCCAAGATTCTTCACCCAACTCTAAACAATTGAAATAAACTTTTTGGAACATAATAAATGGTTTTTTTCCCACTGTGCATTTTTTTCCACCAGATTTGCCCTCCAGTCTCCTGGAGCTTCACTTAGATGACAATAAGATCACAGGAATTGAAGTTGAGGATTTCAATCGTTACAAAGACCTTCAAAGGTAAAATTCCCATGCAGAATCCTTTTACTTGTTAAAATGTCATGCTCAGCAAGATCTCTTATTTGATACTTCTCTTGTTCATGGGAGAAAAGAGAATTATAAAGTATAGGTGTTTTAGTAAGAGTTGCTCTAAATAAGACCAAATTTTAAAACCCAAACACACCCTCAAATCCCCACATTAGCATTGCTATTACGTGTGTGCCAACAGTCTGCAATAGAAAAGTAGGATAAGAACAAAATATAACCACCTTAAGATCTTCTAATTCTCCTAATTATTCTCATCAGTACAGCAGCTGGTAAAGGAAACAACTTGGTAAGTGCTTTCAAATGTAGTGGGGTTAAAAGAAAATTGTGCATTTCTGAAGAATGTATTACTGATGTGGGACAGAAGGAAGTTCTCTCTCTAAAGCTCAGTTAAGAACTCTGAAAATACGGCTGAGCAGCACTGAATTTGGGATTTGGCAAGAGAAACTACTGAATAGCCTTTAGATACCAGCTTCAGTTTCTGAAGGAATCAGGAAAGAATGGAGAAAAAGTGGATGGCAGGATGGGCAGAAGGAGCATTTCTGAATGACCTATGGCACCAGCTTTTGAATCACCTTCTGAGCAAAGCAGGCTGAGGACCTATATAAAAAATACAAGGAAAATCTGGAAATCAGAAAGAAGGTATACCTGCTTAGTAAAAAAACACCTGTCCATTTTAAAAATAAGCTGTATGTTAAAAACACCTTTCTGTACAAGACTTGCTATTTGGCTATTTATTAGAACAGCACTTTTTATTACAGTGAGTACATTTTGCAGCTATACTGCTTGATAAAAGGATATGATTTATTTCACAAGGAGCTTCATGTTTATAATTTAAACACTTGCCACTATAGTTACAAAAACTGAAGAATTGCTTACATCAGATAACTGATAATAGCTGTGAGCCAATCTGCTTTAAGTGGAGATTAAATTAAGTTAGATCAATGGCGATTTTTGCCTATCAAAGGTAAGATTTCATCATCTTCCCCAGTTCTTTTCTCCCCCTGTGTTTACTCCTGTGCATTTCAATCTAAAAAAAAATAAAATCTCAATTACTCTTTAATTAAGTGTTCCTTGTACTATTTCTAGGCTAGGCCTTGGCAATAATAAAATCAAAGAAGTGGAAAATGGAAGTTTTGCCAACATCCCAAGTATTCGTGAAATCCACCTGGAAAAAAATAAGCTGAAGAAGGTGCCTCCTGGATTACCCGAACTGAGATATCTGCAGGTCGTATATTAAACTTATTAGACAGTTCTGGGAATTCTGAGTTGTTTGACTTTCCCACTGATTAGGTCACAACCAAAAGGAATTATTAACTGACACACATACTTTGCTATGACTCTCCTTCTGCAAGAGCCTGAAATCATAAAAGCTTATTAAAGAAATAAACGAAATCAAACTGCAGGAACACTTCCTAGGGGAAAAAAAAAACCAAAAACCCAAAACAACCAAAAAACCCAACAAAATGCTACTCAAAAAACGTTTCCAGAAAATGAGAATATAATACTGCATCAGTATAATTCTTATTACAAGAGAACAGCAAATTGCATTCTAGGACAAAGTTCCCTAAGAATAGAGTCCAGTTATTCTGAGAACACACTGATAAAATGTCATATGACTTTTCTTTGTGGCAGAGACTGGGACAGGAGGAAGACTTTTTAAAAGATTTAACACAAATTTTAAACTCTTGTTACTCTCAAGGTATGCATGGAACTATCACTGTAGCAAACACATAGACACCTGCATGCTGAGGAATATTTTTCCCATTTTCATTCCAACTCCTGTATTTTTCTGTTCCCATTGCTTCAGGTTGTCTTCCTTCATTCCAACCACATTGCCAAACTGGGAGTGAACGATTTCTGTCCGACGGGGCGAAGGAAGAAGAAAGCCCTGTACAGTGGCATCAGCCTCTTCAACAACCCTGTCAAGTACTGGGAGGTTCAGCCTTCAACTTTCCGGTGCATTTTAGCCAGGAATAGTGTTCAGCTTGGGAATTTCCTCAAGTGAAACCCAAGTTGGTTGTTTCAAAAAGCAACTTATCCAAATCAGTTTTACAATACTTGAAATTTGCTGAAAAACGCCGATTTTACGCTATTTAACCGTTTACAAAATATTTGCTATTTCAGAGGTAATTGGTTAGAAACAATATGTTAAGTAGGATCCATTGTATTATTTGACAATGTTCAACCTACATTTGAATAATTTAAACAAAAGTCTTTATATCTTACAGAAGGACTCTTAGAAACGGAACTGGAAACTGTATTTGATGTTTCCTATTATAGATGTCAAATTCCTTCCTTCAATCACGTAGTTTGGACACATTCTTTCTCTCAAATAAGTTCTAGAAAACATGTGGAAGTGACTTTTTCCACACTTAGGAAAATGAGACCTAGCTTCTCAACCAGAAAGTGTTGCAAGAAAAGTTGCAAAACCAAAAATTATCAGACTTCAAGGGCAACTTCTTGTGCCATTTATGATAATGAGCAAAGATGCAAGAAAAAGTTACGATATTGCCAGGATGTTGTCTCTAAGCTAGAATATATTCTTACAATCTTCCAAGTGAGATAAAGGCAAGTTTCATACCAATAACAGATGAAAAGCCTTTAAAAGTTGTTTCCTTGCAACTTTAAGAGGAAAACGTCCTTCCATATTTTGCTATGGATAGAATTGGATGCAGTCCGATTAAAAGTAGGATTCAAGATTTAACATATGCTTCAAGCTTAATAGGAATGACTATTAAACTCCCTTTAGGCCAGCACAAACATTTTTCTTTTATCTATAACAACTGTAATCATGTTTTTCACTTTATTCTTTTCCTCTTTTATATTTTGACACCACACGGGTTAAGGATTCCTCCTTAATGGGAGTACCTTAAAATTGCTGAAACCAAGCAGCTGGAA
Source organism: Petroica traversi (assembly GCA_025920805.1). NCBI lineage: Eukaryota > Metazoa > Chordata > Aves > Passeriformes > Petroicidae > Petroica > Petroica traversi. The sequence goes on along the minus strand of JAHLSL010000013.1, from coordinate 1,676,315 downwards.
CTCGTCTGCCCTGACCTTCCTGTGCAGGGCAGCACACAGAACTCTCAATACTGACAGTACTGTATAAAAAGGATATTTTATATATCTATTTAGTGTATATTTGCTATTGGGATTCAAAATAAATTAAATAAACTTACAGAACACTTGCATGTGTATACTTTATTACATGGTAGCTCACATCAAAACATTCTGAGATTATAACCAAGTGACTCTTCTCTAAACACTTCTTCCAGTGCACCTTTTCCCAGATCTACAGAGCTTACAGATCATTTATCACTACTGGTTTGCACAAAGTTAAAAATCTCAGACTTTGGGAAATTGCACAGACTCATAGAAGAAAATACTACAAAGAAATCAATCGATTCCCAATGTCTCAGCCTTCCTACCACCTTCCTACACACACTATGCAATAAATATCAAGGCTCATCTCTGAGCTCTTTTCATCTGCTTGCTCTCCTGGTAGTTAATATTTTGTTAACACCACTCTGCTGCTGAGATACAGAACTGTGTGAAGAGAGGAGGCGGAGTGAACCAGGGGAGGCTTTCACTGAAGAACAATATTTGCAAATACAATTTCTGTAACGCACTTCAAAGCAGAGTAAAAGCAGAAGACTAAACAGAACACAACCCTGGAATCTGTTGATGATCAAGCATCTTTTTATTCCTGGCTTCTGAAGATGTTTCTAAGGAGTTCATTTCCTGCAAATATCAACATTCCCTTAAGGACAGACTCCCCTGCTTACAGTACCATAAACAATTCATAATCCCATCCAGTGTTAGTAAAGACAGTAGATAAAAGAAAAATCATTACATTTCTATGAATCACTGGTTTATGTGCATTCATAAACACTCATTCTATACTATTTATATAATTTCAGCAATGTCAACACCAACAGAAAAGCTGATTCCAATTCTGCAGCTTAGCTTACAGAAAAAACTCAGTGTTGGGTAGAACATTATTCTACACTAATTCACTGGTAAGGCTTAACAGGAAACACAGAATGCAAACAATTCCTTCTCTAATTGGAGTTAATGCAAAGGACAACAGAAACTGCAAAATCATGCTCTCTAAACCTGTGAATTCTTTATAGGTACTTGTGGAAGAGTTGCACCAAATTTTAGGTCTGCTATTAAGTCCCATTATATTGGGAAGGCTTTGTAAAAATATAGTAAAGTCCCGAGGCAGAGAGTCTTGATTTTATCTTTCCACAGCCTTAAAAACTCTCTTGCCTTCTCAGTCTTTCTCTGGCCACGTACCCAGACTGTGAAACTCTTTCTCCAGTCTGCACCCCTGGATGCACAGAACGTTCACAGAATAAACTGCAGCATTACTTTGGAAGAAGCCATCTCTACCCTCACACTTAATAAATAATCTCCAAACAATTTTATCAACTTCTTAGGTTTGCACCATCCTCCAAGGCACATTCAGCTGGCTTTTAAGTTTAAAAAACTTCATCTGTGACTTAAACTACACTACAATTTTGCATTACAGCAGGGAAGTATCAACTGGTTCATTTTAGCTATTTCCTGCATAATTTATTTAAAAAAAACCCCAGTAATGTCCTAGATCACCTCAAACTGATAGGATGCCTGTCACTTATGATAAAAAAAAAAGCTCAGTGACCCTCCACTATTTTCAGATATTCTTCAGCTGGAATTTGTGGTAATAATAATTAATAATATCCACACCTTGCATCTTTGGCATACTTTAACATACCCAGGTGGATGTGTCAGTGACACACAAACATTCTAATGCATAAATTGAATGTTGTGCAGGTTCAGCAATGGTTTTTGAACACTGGACAGCAATGCAATTAACAGAATAGTAATTAGCAGCGATAATACACTGGTGTTCAGTGGTTTTTTCACAGAACAAGGCATTACAGTATCAGCAGATGGGAAGAAAATCTGTCAAGAAATCAACTTCACCTCTACATTCTCTACAAATGTTACAGGAAAAGGAAAGAGGGAGAAAGAGAGACTTGATATAAATCCTTTAAAGAGCCTTCTCATTACTTACTCCTTGTACGAGTAATGACATTTGCCTAATAAAAAAATTAATATTTATTCCATCTAAGATTTTCAAATTTTAAAGGGCTTCTCTCTTCTGAAAACCTGCCAGGACCCTACACTACAGTTAACAAATTTCACCAGAGGGTGGCAGCCTGTTCCTACAAATGGAAGGGAAAATAATTCTAAATAAATAACAGAGACTGTCAGAGCACAGGAAGAGCCCAGTAAATCACCAACACTGATGAAGCAGAGGGGCCTGTTTGAGTACTACAATGCTATTTCAGTGCTGCTAAACCCTGCATTCTGTGTCCTGCTCTACACCATTAAATTACCAAAGGATGAAATACTCTCATTTTGCCAAGTTTTCTCCCCGCCTCTTTCTCCAGTATCAACCTACTTCAGGCAGTACTTCAAACACAGCAATACAAAGCATATTGCAGCATTAGTAGATATAGAGCAGCAAACTGAATAAGATTTTAAAAGTTTAAAGAATACATGATACTACTAAATCATTATTTTAATTTCCACCATCAGCTGTGGCAAACACACATAATGTAAATCAAAATATACCTCTGATAAAACACATTTTCTTTCACATCATCAAGATGCTTTCTCCTGCTGCTGGACTGAGTTAAAGAAGGTGAAGAAGTGTTTATTTTAATAATTTCCTTTTTCCAGTATTAATAGTGTCTTCCTGCTCTGCCCAGCATAAAACCTGCAGGAGTTCAGAGTGTCTAAAACTGGCTAGAAATGTCAGGAAGGAGGACAGATGGACAGAAAAGCACACAGCTATTTGGATATTACTGCATGATCTTAAGATCAAAGAGCTTCAAAATCCTAAAAGCACAATGAGGTTTGGGCTGAAGGAGCAGCCAGTGAGGTGGACTGAAAAGGGCTGGAAGGCAGCGAGCAGAGAGAGGCCACGCAGGGAATTCCAGCTGGAGCTCAGGAGGTGCCAGTGGAGCCCAGGGGTCTCAGTGGTGGCTCCAGCTCTGCTCCCACCTTTACCAGTGATCACCCCTACAAGGTCACTGGGGACTGATATGTGATTCTGGGGTTATGCTGCTGGACACATGGCCAACAGGAGCTTGTGCAGTTCAGCCAAGGGAAGCCCAAAACCCTGGAGCCAGTGAGCAATAACCCCATGCACTGGTGACTGGTGGCTGGCCTGGACAGCAGCTTTGCAGGAAAGGCTCTAGGGCTCCCGGGGGACAAACTGAACACGAGGCAGCAATGCTTGTGGAGGATGCTCAGAGTATCCCAGGCTGCTCTAGAGGGGTAAGGACAACTCCTCATTCCCAGTGTTGCTGGTACTAAGTCATGCCAAGAATTAAGAATTCTGGATTCCTATGGATTTGAGTCTTGCAAGCCTCAGGCCCTTCCAGCTGCTCTCTGTCCCACACCACAGCACCTCTGTGCTACTAAGGGGTCACTCACAGCTCTGTCCCCTTCTGCCTTCCAGCTGCTCCTAAGCAGGATTTGGAACTGTCCCTTCCCAGCTGAAGGACATCTCTGGGGCACTTTCCTCTGCCCAGCTGCTGTTTTTCACAAGTTAATAGCAAGTACAATATTTCCCTCTATCCTGTCTCAAATTTGGTTATAATTGGTAATAAGGATTAAAAGATACCAAGTAAAATAAGAGACAAATATAAAAGGTTCTTTTCTTAAAAAAAAATAAAAGGGAAAGTTTTTATTTTAAACATAGTGGATATTTCCAAAATGTTTCACATGAGTATCCCATCAGGAATTCCTGCACCTGCATTTCCCAAAAGAGAGTGAAATGACTCAGACCAGAGCAGTTGAAAAATATAAACTAAGATATGCAAATTTTTAACCCTTCAAATCTACTTGCTAAAGCAGCAAAATATTTCAGCTATCTGAACCAGGCTGCGCATAGAAAATCTGATATGAGTTCACTATTAAGCAATTTTAGAATAATGTAATGTATTTTCAAAAGGCATT
>JAHLSL010000013.1:1625475-1672330 GCA_025920805.1 Petroica traversi | reverse complement strand
ACATGAGTATTTTCATTTTTTGATTAGAATTTAACAGCAGCATGATAATAAAAGCAATACTAAACTAAAAATAATGAAATTGTATTCTAAAGGCTATTTTTGTTCAGAATTCAGCATTGCTTCTTGGGTTTGTGTTGGGACTTTTTCCCTCCTTTCTGGGGAGACTAGAGATTTGAGAACAAAGCTGCTAATAGGAAACATATGGAAAAGTTCTGGAGTAAATGAAAATCTGACTTGAATTCCAAATGCCACGTATCACACACCACAGTCTAAATTATCTGCTAAGATAAATGCAAGGTTTACTCTCCACTCTCAATGAATCACGTGAGATGCAAGACAAGGTCATGTATGAAATAAACACAAAGAAAGACTTGCACCATATTAAAGGGACTTCCAAAACTAATCAATATTTTCAGGCAAGTTGGGATGTTTCTCAAATCCCATGTGAGCCAGTAAATGATTGGTTCAATGGAAACGTGCTGCCGACAGCCAGCCTTGCTGCAGTTTTTCATATAAAATAGGAACATTCCTACCCAAATGAACAGGGAGGCTCTGGATTTAACCATTGTGCTGCTGTGCTTGCCCTGGGAACCCCACACAGCCAGGTTTTCCTGTGCACGAACACTTTCCTGTCTCAAATCCTTGTCTGGGGGAAATGAGACTACGATGAGATTTCTGGCACGGCAGCACCGGGGACTCAGCTCTGATGAGAATATCACACATTTCCACAGGCAGCCAACCTTGCCCCAAACTCCCTGTGCTGCAGCAGGGAATTTAACAAGCCTGGATGCACCAGAGTAACCACACTACAGAGAGCCCCTCGAGAAGTGATTCACAAATCAGGTTCATTCCACGTGTGCTGCCCATCACCTGCACAAAGGTTTTTATCAGAGTCAGGCAGCAACACTGAAAGGAACAGTTTCTCTTCACAATTACATTTGCAGGAACTATTATGGAGTTACAGTCTCTGCTAAGAATGGAAAAAATCTTGAGCTGACAAGCTGCCAGAGGATGGAAAATTTCCAGCAGGACAGAGAGGGAGCAAGTCACGGACACAAGCATGGATTTGCCTCTTAATTCTTTACCAGTGTTATTTCCAAAAACTGTTTAGACATAAACACCAATAAAAATACTTTTATTCCAGAAATGCTCTTCACAGAACAGCTTAACTCATCTGTGGAAAAGAAAACTGGCCAGCCTTTCTAAAAGATACTACTTTTCTAAATGATACTACTTTTCTAAAAGATACCAAAATTTATATCCTATTTAAGCCACCAAGAACATCCAGTCACCATATTATCCTGCTCTGTCTTCTTTCTATTCTCTAGGGTGAAACAAGGAACCGACGGAATGAGACACTCACTACCAGTAAAAAAGGCCTCATTTTTAGCATGAAGAGACCACTTTTGTATTAACCTTGAGACTAGATGCCCAGATTCAGGAAGTGCCAGAATAATCTAGGATTCTGCAAGAACAATGAAGTGTCTATGCTCATTTCTCCTGCAGCAATATTGTGATGCAGCACAATTATTGCTTGCTTAAAAAAAATTTAGTGATTAACACCTAGAAATAAATAACTTCAGTATAGCTTACTTGGCTTTTTGGAATGCCTATTTTTAATTTCTATTTTAAGCTGATATGTACAATTTCCATTTAGATGTAAATTAATATTACTGATATCTTCTATTTCCTCAAATTCTAGATTTTACAAGCAAATAGACTTTTGATTTAAGTCCATTAAAAAAATTACTAATATAGAAAAAGAAAGCCACATAACCTTCTGAAATACAGCAAATGTCAGTACAACAGTAGAATATTTTACCCCCATATTCCCTGACTGCATAATGCTGCCTTTTAGTAGGAACCAGCAGAACCATCATGTAATAGAATGAATTTTGACATGATAGAATCAGAGCACTTTTAGAAACTATTTTCCATGCAGACACCTACCTAACCTGGGCAGTTAATGATCTCTCTGACAAATTATGCTCCTGGTACAGTGGCCTGTAAATTCGAGTGTTTTCATGTGAGGATAAAAATCTGTTGTGATGCCAAACGGGAGAAAACACTTCAAACCTCACACCACCATCATCACACACAGACCCCAAAAGCACCTTTTTAACCACCATGCCAAGAGATCCCTTGTTTTTCATGTCAGGACCATAGTTAACAATTAGCATTTACAAATCTTTTTGTAAAAGCCCACAACCTTTTATTTCAGAGAAGTAGAAACTAAGTCTGATCTAAACCCATTCTCTAACATCCTTCTTAATGCTTCCATCTAAAAGACTGGAGAAAAAAATTAGCTACCCTTTATAAAAGCCCTGTATCATTATTTATGACAAAGCCACGAACAAAGTGAGTATTTGAAAGATATAAAATGTTTCTTACCATAAACTAACTATAACTTGGTGCTGTTTTCCTTGAGCGCGTTCCATTGGAGCACACACGTGTAAGGCAATATTTCATTACTCCTGGTTCAGGAATGCTTTGCCTTAGCAACACTGTGTTTTATGGATTCATACTGCTCCTAGTGCCTTGTGCTTAGGACAGCAAGGGTAATGTATGCTTCCCACTTGAACAGTTCCCTCCCAAAATCAGAATGCACAGGAACCTGAGAAGAGAAGAAAATGCCAGCATGGAAAACACATCTGTCAGATGTGCAACTACTTCGTGAAGTCAAGTTCTGTCTTTCTAAAAAACCCCTTTCCACTCAAACATTTCACCATGGCTAAACCCAGAATCTAGTTCAGTCATTAGCAGTTCTAAACAATCACCCCAGTCCCCTATTCTGGAGCTGCTTTCACAGCACACAGACTTATTTAGAGGTTTCAACATTAAGCCAAGTGTTTGGCAAGGATGTGAAGGGAGATCTGGACAGCTGTCTTGCATTAAAACTGACATTTTTAAAGGGAGCTACTACTATCAACTCAGTTCAGTTCAAGTTTAATCTAATCACTCCAAGCACTGATTTCATGCCATCCCCTCACTAAGATACAGTTAATATTTTTTTAATAATTTTTTTTAGAACAAAATCATTATGGATGCTTATATTTTGGCTACAACAGCTTTAGGCATTTACTTCACTCTTCAAAAAGCAAAAGGATAAGGCAAGAGAAGGTGTCAGAAGTAAGAGAGAACAAGGACACAGCTTGCCAGATTACCATGGAGGGTCTGCAATGCCCAGATCAACTCCCCCTCCTTAACGAAATGGAAAGAGAAGCTGTGGCTGCCCCATCCCTGGCAGTGTTCCAGACCAGGCTGGCCAAGACTTGAAACCATCTGGGCCAGTGGAAGGGGTCCATGCCCATAGCAGGGGGTGGTACTGGATGAGCTTTCAGCATTCTGTGACTCTCTGAATGCTGGTTTAAGGGTGAGCCTTGCTCAAGTCTTCCCAGTAAGGGCTTTTAAGGATCCCAGAACAGGTAATGGAAGAAACAACTTCCAGCCAGAGTGATTGGATCAAAATTAGATCCCCCCCGAGCTTTGCCAAGGAGCAGCTGTGACTCACAAATTATTCAAACCATAGAGAAACACTTTTGATTTGATTCGCTGCCATAAATCAAGAGATACATTTATTTTATATGTTAGGCACAAGCACCACCTCCAAAAGAGCATTAATATTAAAGAAAATCCAAACAAAATGGGGATAAAAATGGAGAATAACTGAAGGAAATAAAGGGTAGAGAGATAATCTCTTTTCTTATGGGACAATATGCCAGGGTACAGAATGATTTGTAATAACACCTGGTGTTTCTGTGAAAGCTTCCAAGCCACAGACTGGCTGCACAAGAGCTGCACTGCAGGCCATAAAGGCAGTGTAGTGCCAGCACTGCAAGGTTTGTGCTAAAAGAAGAGGATTTATTCCCTCTAAGAAAGAGGGGATAATAAAAATTAAGAACATTTTAAAGCTGATGTTCAGTTTCCAGACTATAGGAGAGAGCTGAGAGGTTGCCTGGCAAAATCATCTGCACCACCAGGCTGGACAGTTGCATTTGTTTGAACATTTCTAGAGCAATAGATATTTAAGAAAAGAATCCCATTCCGTAGTCATTGTAAAATCAAGGACCATCACTCTTAAACACACTCAAAAGAGTAAATAGGAAGCACTTTCCATCACGTACAAGGGAAAATTTCTGCTAATGCAAAACATTTTCCTATTCATGATCATTCAGGAATGCTTTGGCAAATAACTCAGACAACTACTCTTTATCCTTGCCTGGAAGTGCCTAAAAAAGCCTATAAACATACAGTTTTCAGATTGGATGCAAACCTGAAAACAATCTGAAGTTGCAGGCACATTCTCCAATTCTTTAAACAAAATTGCAGGAAGTCCTTAGCTATAAATGCAAAAAACAAGCTAATGAATAAGGTATTAATATAAATTATTATGGAAGAATTCACAATCTCTTTTAGACATCCACCAGTTTAGGGCACTAAAGTCAGTAGGTCTGCTCAAAATAAGTAAGAAGTGGCTGCTTTAGAATAGATGCTCAGCTCCATTACCTTCCTCACTTTCCTCCCTTCCAAAACACTGTGTTCTTTTATTTACAGTGTGTATTAGTGCATGCAAGACACCTGTCATATACTGCAATCATTTATAAAATTTTATATAAGACACAAATCAGGCAAACTAAAGACTCTGTTAAAGTTTGAGGTCCAACTGCTAATGCTCTCAAGAAAATGAATATACCTGCACCAGTAAACAGTGGTTACAAAACCAAATAACTATTCCCAGAACTCCACTTGGGAGAAAAACACAGCCCAGAGTCATCTATCTTGGAACAACCAACAGGCTGTATAAAAATACAGAGTATAAAGCAAAGCATATTTATTAAACAAGCTATTCAATTACTAAAAACACAAGTGTCAGCTAACAACAGTTACTCTCCTCAGCAGAGATTCATAATTTCATACAATTTCAGTCTATTTTAGACTAACCAGACACTATTTGGTACAGATAATATTGCTTACATCAATTTTCCACTTGTTTTATTATTCCACTGTAAATTGTTTATGACCACTTGTTACTGTGTTAGTAGAAACACTACATGATGAGGACTGTTTAGATGCCTCTACTGTAGAAAGTAAAATCCATCTATTTAAAAAAAGTAACCTCTCCCAATATAGTATTAAAACCTTCTGAAGTTTCTAATGCAGCAATGCACTCAGAAAAATGTTATACCCCTCCTCTTCTGTCAGTCCTTCAATTATCCACTACCATAAAGTGATACTGTCATACAAAAAACCTCATCACCCTTCCTTTCAAACAGCCTAAGTATTATAAATTTGAACATGCCAGGAAACTTGATACTTTGCTTTTGCAGTACCAATTATTCCTTGTACACGTTCAGGCACAAGTGTAACCAATCATCCAATGAGATCTGGGCTTCCTAATGTATTGTTTCTAAATGCATGGACGCTTCTAGTGAATTCAGCCCCAAAAATTAGGTATTACTATTTATTAGTAGAAGTTACTCAATAATTTCCCATGAGATTATATTAATTCCCATGCTACAACGTTAATAAATTCAACTGTTTCCAGTTGCTCAATATATTCTTCCCAGGAGCTCTTAGCAAAACATTGAAAACAGGCTGCACAAGAAGTGGATTGCCAGAGTTTTGATCTCGTAATACCACCTACTAAATGGGAAATAAATTGGGACCACACAACAAGGTTCAGGTCAGAGGCAACAGAGAGCCCCTCATAGGGCACTGCTCTGTCCTCCTTTGCTTTTTAAAACAGATTAGGCCTTGTCTCAGCTCTGCAGGACTGTTGATATGATTTGATGGCCTCTTTTCCATCACCTCTAAAAACACACATTCCCACAGGGACACTCTCCTGGAATGACTTTCCATTCCATGAAGAGCAGAACACCACTGAATTTGGGAGGGCTCGGGCTGGGGTCTCTGCAAGAATAAGACCTTCAGCATCTCGATTTGTTTAGCTCTACACTGCAGCCACTGAATTTTCAGAGGAGTTCTGGCACAGGATAAATAAATTCCAATATTCAGTCACCTCTGCCAATGGCAAGCCCAGGTAAGAGGCACCTTTGCAGAACTCACACAGGCTGCAGGTGGCTGCTGACAGCAGGGCTGGGCTGCCACTTGAGACCTGGAGACTGAGATGCCAGGGCTTTCTGTGCTTAAGGAGTGGCTTGGAAGTGCAGCCCAGCCTCGATGGCATTGCTTACAGCTGGTTCCTACTTCAGGAACCCACAGGCTTTACGAGGAACCAAATTACAACCCTCACAGTTCCTTGTTATATTTGACTATGCACTCCCTTTTTCCACTGTGCTCTCTCTCACAGGAACAAACATCACCAATTCTTATCTCAAACACAGAATTCTTTCAAAGTTGTCAACTGAGGATTTTAAAACTTTGAGCATGAGGCCCTTTTTCACACATCTGATAGCAGGGCCAGACCTTTGCAATTCTATTAAGATTGTGCTTCCAACACAATCCTCAGGCCCAACTTCCACAGCTGGGCTTCATTTGAGTTCCCTAAACCCCCTACAATCAAACTGCTCTTTTCCCATCCCACTTTTTACTTCATATGGACCATTATAAATTTTGGAGGGAAAGGAAAAAAGAACTCACCAAGAAAAACTAATCTTTTACAGTAGGACAGTGAGCGTAAGGAAAAGACCAAATGATTTAAAGTAATTTATACCTTCTTATTATCATGACCAGTTCCATTCACCTCAAAGGCTGAGGTGATCACCTCACTGGTGATCTTTTCTACTTTATCCCAAGAATATATTGACTAAAATTTGGAAATTTTGAGTGTGTTCAGTAGACCATACTCAAATGGCTAAAAAACCCTAAATTCTTAAAATACTAGAACAGCCTCCTTCTTGTGCCTTCAGGTCAGAAACAAAATTTAAAAAGCTGACAAGTCTCATAAGATGAATGTAGTTAATGGAGATGGTGAAATTCCAAAGATTGGAATTGATGAAAAGGATCCAGCCACATTTAGGTAAAGAAAATAAATGAGTTTGAAGCCAACTCAGATTTCTAGCTTGATGTACATCCCACTTGGCATCACAACTGCATAAATAAAATTATGGAAAAAAACCCCACAAATCAACATTAAAAATAAGTCCTTCCAAAGCATTCTTAAAACTGAAAAAACAAAACATGCTGAAAATACAGTAAGTTTTCACAGCCTTTGAAACAAGAAGTCTTACATGAAGGATGCTAAATTTAAGCCCCTCATTATCTGCCTTGTAAGGAAATTCCTGGCACACCGCAAATGAAAATGAAGATAAACGACACAGTTTGACCAAGATCACAAAGTATGGACTTGTTTGCCTCCAAAACAGCCCTTGCAACAAAATAGGAACTGAGTCTTAATATATTCCATGGGCTGGAGCTGCATCAGCCTCTGCAGCTCAATATGCTTCAAATCAAGAGCTTTACCACAATTTTTTCAAAGGACAAACTCTTCTGTCCTGCCACTATGGATGTTTAAAAGCTCCATGAGATTTTAGGTCTCCTAAGAGCTTAAGAGACTTTGGGACACAATCTGTAGTAGAAAACAATAGAAAAATATCAGGTATGAAACTGGAACTCTAATTTTTTTCTTTGGCTAAAATAATTTTATGTATGTTTTACTTCCAAGTGTTACTAGAACAAAGCTTCTAAAAATATGTGACATGTTCTTTGTCTTGTGCTTAAAAAACACCCAGACTTTGTAGCAGCCAGTGACATTTTACTAACTGGTCATAACAAACTGGGTGGGTTTTTTTTAATATCCGTGTATGCATTCTATTAATTCTTTTTAAAAAACAATTACTGGTTTTGATTTAGTGATACAAGGCAGCTATTCTACTATTTGTGGTACCATTAATCAAGGATTATGGAATTTAAATTTCTCTCTTGCAGCCTCATCCTCGTATTCTGTATTCTCTACATAAATACACGACTGCTTTAGTTTATTTCTAGTATTGCCAACTCCTACAACACTATCACTTTGGCCATGCCTTCTGATGCTTTTCTTTATACCCCAAATGTTAGAATTATCGATGAGTTATCTTCTTAAACATATTCTTGTCCTCAATATTAAAGAAGAGACTTGAAAAGGTTGCTTTGAGCTTCATGAAGCTCCAAGACAAAAAAAGTAAACTTACTACTGGCATTAAAAAAAATTTATAATACTTCTAAGGCATTTTTAAAGAAGAATTTGTAAGAACCAGATTCTTCCTTGTGAAGAGATTTTGAAATAATGTAATTCTTTTACCAAACCAAAAGCAGAATTAAATGCTTTGGACAAATCCTACACTTAAACCACTTCACAAAAAAACTGTCCATTTTCTCAATTTTTTTCATATAGTACAGGTATTTTAAGTATCATATAGCAGCAAAGGCAGATAACTGTACCTTTTTTCTGTAATTCCAAAGTTAAATATTTTTCTTGATTAAATGGTTGCTGTTTCATGTCATACTTTTCACAAAACTTATGCTCTCTCTATACAACTTAGCACAAAAGATGTTGGGAAGTTACTGTGAATGCTGAACTTTAGCACAACCACACCAAAACACTGTACAGAACAAATCCTTTGCAAGAAGGTGACATAGACATCGTGGAGGGTAAAATAAAGATTTATAAGAGCTTTTCTATAGCACATGCTCCCCCTTGATTTTGGTAAGGATAATTATTTTACTGTTTCTTAACTTCATCCTCAGAGGACAAACCCTTTGCAGAACTGAATCACTGCAGCTGAACCTGCACTATGAACTAATATCCTCTGTAATCATTTTTTAAGTTTTTTTTTTAAGGGAGTTGGTAACACTGAAAGAATCCTTCCAATTATATTGAAGTGATTTGAACAAAAGGAGATATTGATTCACACCCTTATGACACAGCATCCACAGCAAGTGATGATGTGGCACAAAGCAGTTTTTTTAAATTTTACTGGCAAATCAGAAGAGGGGCCAAGGCTGTTATTTTGTGTTGCCTTCCCACAAGGCTCCTTACCACAAAATATGGCTTTGACAGACCTTTTGTTCCTCCAGCTGGGGTAGGCTACGTCTCAGATGATTTCACCAGCACAAGAACTTTCTGCCCTCTACAACTTGAACTTCTCAGGCTTCCAAAGAGTAAGTTTCCTTGGTAAGCAGGAATACAATGAACCGATTGTGTTATTTTTCAGTGAAGAGTGATTCATGCATGTTATATAATATTTAGCTTTCAGCGGGTAAACTGCTTACAAATACAGTTACTGAGCTCTGAGTTCATTACTGATGGCAGAGAATCAAGCTTTTAAGATTTTCTAATTTTTTTCAACTTTGTAATTATGTATCTCCTGTTATCATGTTGCTCCTGACATGACTGTTCTAAAGCCAGTAAGTTTTTAGAAATATTTCATGAAGAGGTGTCAGTGTCTCAGTAGTTTGAGACACAACCTGCAAAGCCTGGCAGGACAGGTATCCTTCTACCAGCAAGAAAGTAAACTACAGCCAAAGTACCAAAAGGTCTCCCCAAAACCAGCTCCTCTCTGTCCATAAAACCTGTGGGAGACTTTGGTACATATTATTTCTTATTTATCATTTCATCTGACGTGATGGGAGCTCTCTCTTCACATTGTCCACATGGCAAGAAGATAAATCCCATAAAGGCCTTTATTCCTCAAATCGAGCAGCCTTCCCTGAGCTGTCTTCTCCTGGTTTCTAAGGGCAATTGTGGCACCCAGAACAATAAATATTCATTGAAAATTTTGTGACGTGGAGTCGAAGTGCTGAGAGAATAGAACCAGAAGGTGAAGCTCAAGTTCTGGACTGAAACTGAAGAGGGAGCAATTAAAAGGAAACGAAGAGTTTTAAATAGGCAAAGGGGACAGATTTGGATCTGTTTCACAAACCATTTGCAATTGCAGGAGTTAGAAATAGATTTTAGATATACAGACACCAACAGGAGACTGATTAGAAGATATTCTGATATACCCTGCCTGAAATCTGAAACCCAGTGAATTCCTCCTGAAGCACAGAACTGCTTCTCAGCCCAGCACAGTGCATTTATGCAGCACGGGGCTGCTCTGTGTCCCTGCTAATTGCTTAATTAGCTCAGACATCCCACAATACTGCAGGGATATGGAGTCCCTGGCTTTGCTAAGGACCTACCTGGAGTGGAGTTACTGCCTCCACTCAAAGCTGGTTGTAAGGTTTTCATCACTTGTGAAACTTGACTACATTAAAATGCCAAGTTAGATATGCAGGTTAGGCAATGCCACACGGCGACACCCAGCTCTGTCTCACAGCACAATTCCAAGAGTTTGTTACTACTTTTCTCCTTGGAATTCTCTCTCTCTTGTTCAGTTTATAGACCACATCATGCATTAGGTAATCACCACTAAGACTCATCAGAAACGACTACTTTTCTCATCTCCCTTATTACTGACAGTGTTCAGTAAATAAATATTGACAAAGAGTCTCTTGGGTACAATACATATATGAAATAACCTGAAAATATCTGCTTTTCTCTCTCTGCTTCTGGGTGCTTATACTATACCAAGCAAAATCCCTTAAATTTTTCCATGATTTCTGTGGTTTGAACTGCAAAGTAACATTTTGACTCATTGCTGTTTAAGTTGAACAGCTTGACATGATTCACAACTCTCATTCTGCCAAATAACAGACTTCCTTTGACTGCATAAAGTACTCTAAAATATTAGACTGGCTTTGAGCATCAGAAATTTGACCTGCAAAATGATTTGCCTTTCACAGATCAGGATTTCACCTCAGAAGGGTATTTGGAAGGTAAATTAGTTCACATCTATAAAGAACATATGATTACAGAAGCAGCAGACTACAAAGAAAACTTATCACTGAAGATTTTACACCAAGTTCAGAGCACAATGGTTTAAGTGTATTGCTTTAAATAAGTGATGGGAACAAAAAATCATATTATATTATCATTAACACAGTACTAAGTCTGTCATGTTTTGTGGAAAATAGAAAAACAACACAAAATGCCACAGAACACACAATTTGCAAAGCCACATTCTATTTTACATAATATTTCCAAGTAATCAATTTCAATGTATTCTTGACAGAAACAATCCTGTTGTGGTACCCTTCAGTACCAAGCACAGCACAGGTAGAAAGCTGTTCCTTTTCTGAAGTCAATCATATTTACTTCAAGGAGAGAAAATTTGTTTATGTTTTCTACATGGAAGGTCCAGATCAAAACTTGGTTTTGCTAGTAATGTCAGTGTTGCCAAAAAAAGTAATTATTCTACTTGCTTCATTATATATTGCTGCTTCTTAAAACTTTTATGTTGTTTACTTTATTACTACCTATCTAAAACAATGTTTCTTCTCATCAACAGGTAACAACACACAAATTTAAATATGGGGATTCTGAGCCAGCTATTGATACTCCACCTCCTCTGGGCTGCTTTGGTCTTCTGTCAATATGAAGACTATGATTTTGAGGATGAATATGGTGGGGAGCCAGATCATCAACTTCCTTATTATTATAACTCAAATACCCAAGTTGAAGCTCCTCGTTTTCCTTTTCCAGTTGAGTGTGCCAGAGAATGCTTTTGTCCACCAGCTTTTCCCTTATCCATGTACTGTGACCACAGGAAACTCAAGATAATACCAAACATCCCCAGTCATGTCCAACAGCTTTATCTGCAGAACAACAACATTGAGGCTGTGCCTGCAGGACCATTCACTAATGTTACCTTCATAAGGGAAATCAACCTCAGCTACAACAAAATTAAATTCCATATGATTGACCACGGTGTTTTTGCCAAACTTTCAAACTTAGTGCAACTTCATCTACAACATAATGAATTAGAAGAATTTCCATTCCCTCTGCCCAGCTCTCTAGAGAGACTCCTCCTTGGTTTCAATAAAATCTCCCGGTTACCTGGAAATGCATTGGAAGGACTGCACAACATGACCACGCTTGACCTTTGCAATAACCTGCTTGACGACTCAGTATTCAAAGAAAACCCCTTTTCAAACATGAAAAATTTAATGCAGCTCAACTTATGCAACAACAAATTACAGAGTCTGCCTCCTGACCTGCCACCATCACTTCGGCACCTTTCTCTTGAAAATAACTCCATTTCTCACATTCCAGAAAACTATTTCCACAGACTTCCCCAAATCATTGCCCTAAGAATGTCCCACAATAACCTGCAGAACATTCCACGCAACACCTTTAATCTACCCAACCTTCTAGAACTTAATCTTGGACATAACAAATTGAAAGAAGTGTTCTATATTCCAAGAAGTCTGCAGCATTTGTACATTGAAGACAATGAAATTGAAAGTAGGTTGATGGTCAAACTTTGAAAAAGCAATAAACTTAGTGGATTTTGGCATTGGTCATGGGAGGAGTGTGGGGAGAATATCATTGTGTGTTCTTCGGAGTGCACTATAAACACAACCTCAGTCATTTGAGACCAATTTGAAATCAGAGAGGATTTAATTTTTGAAGTTTAGATCTAATTCACAGTTCTTCATAAAAGTTAATACCAGCTTGTCATATAACACCTTTTTTTTGAAAATTGCTTCTGATTTTGGCTGATAAAACATACAGAGAAAAGCAATTATGAAACATTTTGTTCGCATAAAACAATAATTACAAATTATTTACCCCACACCTTATATTTTGCAAGCCCCCAAACTGGTACCATTGTAATTTACAAAACTGATTCAAAAGACAGAGAAGGGTTGAATTACTGTGCACCACAAAAATCCTTTCCATTTTAAATTTCAAAACATAAGTCTCACTTTTGCAACAGGTCCTACATACAACCACTTTCTGCATTTAATTAATACTTTTCCCCTCTCTTGCAGACATCAATGTTACTGTGATGTGTCCAGCTCTGGACCCACTGAACATGAAGCAGTTAACCTACATCCGGGTGGACCAGAACAAGCTCACCAGCCCCATCAGCAGCTACGCCTTCTTCTGCTTCCCTCTCATCAGAACCATCTACTATGGAGAGCAGAATGTCACTGTCAGCAGCCCGAGCCAGCTCAGAACGCCGGTGTTTCGGCGCTTTCTGACACCAGAGGAATTCCAGGAAGCAGAAGACAATCAGGAAACGCTCAATCAAGAAACTGAGGAAGATCATGAAGCACAAGACAGCTATTTTCATCCTTACTATCACTGAAGTAATCATTGTTAATAAGAATATACAGAAACTTTTCATTAGGGTGGGTTATTCGTATCTATCCTAGAACACCTGGATAGTGTGGGATATGCAGATGCATCTATAAAGTGGAGATAGGAGTTTAAAGTAGGTAAATGTCCTATTATTGGTGTGGTAAAAAACAATACTGGGAACAAAGAGCACTCACCTGAGCATTAGGTAAAGTCTGAAACATAACCTGGGTTGATGATGGGCTCTCCTTTGGGTGAGCAGCCTAAGGGAAAGAAAACTGACCTAAAAACCTTCTCTGTTTCCAAGTGATCCAGTTGTAAAAGGACTAAAATACAAATCATTCATATTCAATAGGAACAAGTGATAAAGGCCAAAAATCCATCCAGCTCTACAGCCAACTGCTGACAGCAGAAGCAAACACTAGAGAAAAGGACAAGAGATTGAGATGGCAAAATACTTCTACATCTCCTCCACTTCTCCCAGAAATACAGATATTTCTTCTTCCAATTTCTAATTGGATGAGAAAATCACATATATGGAGCTTCAAACCTTCCCCATACCATGTTACAACTGTCCTGACAAGCTGTATTAGAATAGTCCCTTCTTTGGCTGTCCTTTAACTATCACGATCTTTCAAATGAGGTTGCAGCTTATTATTACTAACACAGGCAATAAACTATTTTTCACCAAGTTGCTGGGATCTAGGGAAAAGCATGTGCATTAACACAACCATTAGCATATATATTTTCCCTATGCTTCAGCCCATGTTACTCTAGAAGACATATAGAAATGTAATGTAATCTTTGCATTTAGAATTATTCATCAAGTAGAACAGGAACAAAGCGAAGCATTGCAGGTTTTTTTAACTATTTAGGCTATTCCTCTGCACAGCTAATACCAATTAGCTATATTCTTCTTCAAAGTAGAATCAACAGTGCTTTAAGTAACCTGAAGAAAACTTTGAGCTATGAAATTTGTTATATCTTATGCCTAGAAACAGATGCAGATAACTACAGGGAAAGATAACATTATAGAGCACTTTATTGCCTTTTTTTAATAACTTTTTATTTTTCAGCACTTTTTCCGTGTAGAGCTTTACTGGCTGTGAGGAAAAAAAAATCCCCATTTTCAACAGCAAAAGGAAATGTTTGCAAGTGATAGATCCATACATCATACCACAACTTTGCCTACTTTTATGTAGTCTTTTTATTTGTCCTATACAAAGTACAATGTAATCAGATTTCTATTAGCCTTTGAGAAGTTAGGCAGGTTTCATTTTTTCTCTTAGAATTTCAGTTACTTTTTAAGCCCACCTTCATGTTTATGGTTTCTGATGTATCAGCTAAAATATAAAGAAAATGAAAATATTTAGTGACTTCTTTATAAGAGAACGAGGTTTATTGTAAAGCTATGAATATACTCTTAAAGAATACATTTAGTCTTTAGGGCTGTAAGAATTTGTGGGTAACAATTTATTCTGTCATTATTAATTTGTTTGTCTTCAGCCAAATACCTCGAGAAATCTGTTCCTCTCCCCATCCCCTTTTTCTTATCTGCATGAACAGATCCAGTATTCATAGTAAAATATTTTATGGTCACACCACAAATTCACAGCATTATAGAATTTGTGGTTTTTAAAAAAGAACATTTATCACCCTGAAACACCTCTGGTTCTCTGAATAGGGAACACATGCAAGTATTCATTTTTTCATTTAAGTACTCAACATCATCTATGGACGGTATATACAGGAATTTAGATAAATGTTTAACTTTATAGCTTTATTAATATATACATGTAGTATATTAAACTTAGGGAAACTTTCAATTATTTCAGATTTTAAGTGAATGGTGCAAAAAATGCAAATCTAAATTAGAGGCTTTTTTGAAAGGCTTGCTCAGCTTTAAAAAGAAAAGAACACTATCCAGCTATAGTACAAATATTACATCTTTTATCACACTTTCTGCTTTTTAAAAACTTTTATGAAACAAAGCTTAGCTTTAAAGTAGAAGTCAAGTTACTGACATTATATGCATTTCTCAGAGTCAAACTGGAAATTATTGAAAATTTCAGAGCTGTCTTATTACACTTGACTCATTCAGGTGAAACATGAAATTCTTATTACAAACAGAGCTATTATAACTCACTTTTCGTTCAATATGATCATATCCTCTGTAGCAAGTAGGACACTTATTCCAGAAAAGCTTTTACAGTGGACAGGGAACTAAAGACTTGGTACCCTTAGAGAAATGAGAATTTATAATAAAGTACTGGATTAATGGATATCTAGCTGAGTGCAATTTGCTCTGGGAACACTGGGGATGCCTTCTGTAAAAGTCATGATGTTTTTGCCTCGTAAACATCTTGGAGGTCTCTAAAGGAATCATGAAGGATGTGGAAAAGGGAGATCCTGGTCCTAACCACCTACAAAAATTTATTATTGTTTTTAAGGAAATTAAGTTGCCACACATTAACAGGAAACAGCACAAATAAAATATAAGAAACAGCCTAAGAACAGGCCAGTTCTTACTGTGGAAAGGATCCCACTGGTGGAAGCTTTACAAAGGGCCTGATGCTGGAATTTATTTCATTTAAAATGCTAGCAAGAGATAAACAAGCCAGGCTGAGAAGAGATGCCAACAGCGACTGCTCAGTGTGGCTGAAGAGTGGCTGCAAAAGTCCTCAGGATGCTAAAAAAGCAAATGAAGCTCTTTGCTGTTAAATGAAAAGTGAGGTCCATGGAAATGATGATCTTAGTTTCACATTAAAACTAAGGAAGAAGGATGATCTCACCAAAATCACTCAGGAGCAAGACTCAGAAGTGCTCCAGCAGCAGTAGGTGTTCAGTGAAAACAATGGCTCAATGCCCAGGAGTCATAAAAAGGAAATTCAAATGTAGAGTAACTAGAGAGAAATGGAAAACAAGACACTGCTATCAATCTGTGGCTCACCCAGTCATTAAACACTGTATTTACTTCCAAAGCCTCAGGTAGATGGTCTAATTACACAGGGCGTGATTGGAAATGGATCAGAGCAAGGTCACCAAAAGTAAGGAATGGCTTCTATATCAACAACATGGAATGCACTAGGGCTCAGCTCAGGAAAGAGATGGCTGAGGGATACAAAAGATATCCACAAAATTGAGTTGCATCCACAGCGAGAGTGTGGGGATCAACTGCTCCAGTACAAGGGAAGGAGCCACCAAAGGAAGCTCTTATGTCCCACGTACCTGAGCACAGTGGATGCAGCAGCAGCTGTAGACTGGGTGTTGAGAAAAGACTGAACAGTCATTCTGTTCCTTGGAAGAAATCCATGAAAGGATGCTAAACAAAACACAGTAGGTACAAAAGTGCTGAGCTAAAAAGAGCTGGAGAATGGAAGAACATTTGAAGACAGGACAGAGGCAAGGGTCATACCTGATTGTCCCATTCTCAGCCTTCCCAAAGCATCTGTTGATGGGCATTTCCAGACACAGGGTATTGTACACTGACCTGCATTATTAATTCCACACCCAGTTTCATGTTCTCACTATCCTGAACCATGGCAATGGGTTGGTACTGCTCCTCACTACTATTGCCTTGATATAGTGTCAAACAGACTTTCTTCATGTCTGGTCTGGTATTTACTTTCAGATTATACAGTAGTTTTAATGGAGGAAATAGATTCATAAACTAAAAACTAAACATGCTATTTATTTCATCATTACAGCAAAATATAATCAAACAACTTAATAAGTTTGTTTACAGAACAGTCTGAAAATACAGAAGCAAATCTTGATTTGGGTTTTAACTCTGCCTTTCCATGAGCGATCCAGGTAAAGTGCCAGTGACAAGAAGTTATTATAAAAACCAAAAGAAAGAGAAATAAGAGTCTGCATTTCTACTTTTTTAACTATCTACATCCCCCTTTAGGCTCAAAAGAGTGGGAATACAATTTGCTTTTTCTGATAAATATTTTTTACACTTTGCTTTAGTACTCTGATAATAAAAGTTATGTGGATGAGGACAGAAACTCCTTTATAGAAAACAGATGTTTTACAGTTCATGTCTTCTGATTTAGTTTAACATACTCACATTCCACTTTTACAATACAAATCCATTCCCTTCTTTGCTGCCCAGCCTGATCATTGATGAGCTGTAAGCATAGGCATTTCCTACCGGAAAAGCAGGAAAGGAACATACTATATCTTTAACAAAAAAAAAACCCACCCCCAAAACACTGAAGAGATTTCTCAATGATTTTCCAGTACTGCTTCATGAGTATGAACTATTCAGCTATAAGCCAACTTGTGTGTTCGTTGTTGCAACATAGAATTCCACAAATATAAACATTCTCAATGTTTTACACTATTTTGCCCAAAACTTATATTTCTAACAACCTAATTAATTTTAAAGGAAAACAAAAAATAACTCAATTTCGTAATTCTTTGCATTAGTTCATCATCTACAGAGAAAAAAAAACCCCCACTTTCTCCTATTCTAAAAGTACAACACAAGGAAAACAGATAAATGTAAAGATGAGCCATGAACACAGAGAGTAAAGCAGATGCTGGGAACAACACAAGGAACAGATGCCTGGAACCCTGAAGTAAAATATGGATAAGGCCAATGATTCTTGGAGCCCTGACTCAGATGTCCCTGTGGACACAGGAACAGCTCCCAACAAATTATGATATTGTCATAAGGAAGTAATGCCAAATCTGGAAGGAATTCTAAGAAATTGTAATAAATTGCAGTAGGTTGGCTCTTATTTCAGGATATAACTGATGTCACATAGCAAAGTTCAGAACATGTGTTTGACAGAGGGGTCTGGCTAAATAGACAGCACTGTGACTCTGGTTACTATTTGTATTTGTTAAGCATAGTTTGATATCTGTTTAATATTGTGCATGATTTTTACAAAGTGCTTTACTAATTTATAACACAGTAACTGATAAAAGCAGTTTTTCTTTTCCAGAAATGCAAGAAATAGAGGTAATGTCTTCAGCCTTAAAAAATTCTGATTATAAATCAGAAACATATGGAAGGATGTTCATACAATCACTAGGTAATTTTTCAGCTGTCTCCATTTTGCAGCTGGTGACCTAAACAGTGACCTAAAATAATCTAATTCACTGAGCCTTGGAAATAGTTGCAACTTTTCACAAAAATACTGGAGGTGTTTATGCATACCTATTTCATCTCAGGTACACTTTTAGTGATTCTGAATCTTGAAGAAAGTTCTATGTTTTCTCTCTAGGACATGATGACATTTATTTTACATTTAATATTACCTCTGAACCCTCCTCCATCCCTCAAGGATGCTGTGTTGGAACATACTTTGCTTCACACAACAACTCTTCTATAGCACCATCTTCAGTTCTCAAACCAGCAAACTGCTCCCTCCTCCCTCTGGGATACTTTAAGTTCCCAGAATAAATGTAGCCCCATCATCATCAGTGGCATTAGACTGCCTTAAAACTATTTTTACACCTTATATCAGGACCTCAACAAAAAGCAGAAGGGAATGAAGGAGTCTGAGAAGTCTCATAACACACATTCAGGCAGCAGCAAAGAGATAGAAGTAGTTTTAGAAAGCAGCCTCAATGTCACACAAACATCAAGCAGAAAAGCCTTCTGTTTTAGAACATAAAACTTCTGTAGAGAATCATTCCAAGAAGTTATTTCTTTTAGGCTACAAAAGGAAAAAATAAAAATAGAACCATCGAGTTCAGTTTTGACATCACTTAATGCTTTTGCCCTCTTTAGCAGTAAACCTCTCATTGCTCACAGATTCTTCTGTACATGTTATCAGGCTGGTGCAATAACTGTCTTTTCCTCTATAAAACCTTCTCTGCTATAATGACTCCAATCCACAACAGCTGCTCAACATTGTGAAATGTTTAAATCATGCTCCACACTAGAGTTATGCCAAGGAACCTCTAACACGTTACCTTCCACATGAAGCAGAAATACCACACACAAAAGAAAATCCAGCACTGTGCCCAGGTCTATAAATGCCAGGAATCTTTAAAAGCTTTCCTAATTTGTCCTTATCCGATGCTGTCCCACACAAAGGTCCCAGGAGAAGACACTGACTTTTGAGCATTCTGTGTAAGTGATTCCCAGCATCCACCATAAGCACAGGTCAGCTGAGCAATAATCCATAGCACTTTTTTCCAAGAACACTTATAAAACAGTAAAACTCAGAAACCACAGAAGTTGCCAATATTGTGCTTTAGAGACTGTGATGCAAGATGAAAGCCAAGGTCTTTAAGCAGCTGCAAAATACACTTTCTTTGTCTAAATACAGAACAAACCTGAGTGATTAAAAAGACTCTCAACTTTGGTTTATTTCATAAAGAATATCTTGATAGCAACTTTATGTGCTGCCTCACAGCCGCATTAACCCCTGCACCCCAGAGATAAAGCCCTATTATTTTCCTCCCCCTCTTATTTTTCCAGAGTTCTGCCTCCCATGGCACAACCACAAGTCCTTGTATAGGCAGTGCCAGCCCCTGCTCCCATGTAATTCCTACAGGCACCTTGGAGAAGTCATTTCCAACCCACCTTGGACAGAGGAAAGTCTACCCTCCTCTGTATTGATATGTAAACAACAAATCCTGGGTTCTTTCCCAGATGCTGAAGATTTAGTCAGCAATGTGTAGCTTGGACAGTCACCCTAATTTGTCTTGCTCTCTTACCTCTGTTTTTCCTATCTCCGCCATCCACACCCATCCAGCTTCTCACTTTTTCTCTCCTAAAAGTTTTTTATTCTTCATTGTCTAACATGACAGAAGGCAACCCTGGGGAACAAATTTTACACCTACTCTATATACAATGCTTTACATGTAAAGTTCAGTTTTTCTGACAGCAGAATCCAGAGAACAGAATCCAATCCCATTCATCTGGCTTGGGTTCACTACAAGAAGAGAAGTCTTGTGGTTTGTTTACACCTTCAGCTACACTTTATATCCCTACAAAATTATAGGGAAATGACTGCTGTTCAAATTAAAGCCATGATTCCATGTCAACAAAATCAGGAAAAATAACCTTTTTAAATGCCCGACACTCCAGGTGAAAGCATCTTGTGGGAAAATAAGTTGGTACAAATGAGATATCACAGGGAAATCACAAAACACACCACAAACACAAAAACTGGAGCTCAATGAGTTAACAACACAGCAGGCTTAGGTTTTCAGAAAAGAAACCCCCATCCAAGTAAATAGATCCTTGTGACCAGAGTCCAAGCAACAAACACTTACACATCCCATTTCCAAGCTCTAACAGTGCCTAGAAAGCACTCCATGCCTGCCAGGCTATTTCCTGTGAGCTCCCCTACTGCCAATGCATATGAACCACATATTTCATCTCACATGATTTGGATATCGTGGCTGTTTCTAGTTACTCTGAGCAGGAATAAAGTAACACTCCCCTTCCTTGTTTGCAGCCACTCATACCAACCCCATCCTTGAGTTGATCTGAGCATCTGGTACATGTTCAGATAAAAACTGTTTTCATCTGACATTATTTGCTCATGTATTTTCTTCTTTGATAACAATGCACACAAACTATGGGACAAGACTATACTTCTTTGGCACTGCAGCTGCTCCTCAATAACATCAAGCCAAATGAACTACTTAACATCTCACTCTTTAAATGTATTTGTAAGGAAGCATTCATGAGCTTCTGAGAAGTGCCTGTATTGCATTGAATACACATGATAACGTTTTTGTGATAAGCACACATCCAAAACCTTGTGTCTGATGAAAACAGGTTTTTCACAATGTTTTATGCAGAAGCTGTTCCTGAAGTTGTCTAAAAATTCAGAGCCTCTTCTCTTGCAGATCAAAGCAAACAAGAACTCCTACTTTTTCAAGGCCTCCTTTATCCAGTAATTTTCCCTCCTTTTTTAAAGTTGTCATATGTATGGAAAAGACAAACCTATGCACATAGCTGTGAAATCAAGGATTTCAGTGCTTACAAAACCAATTATTATAAGACTGTAACAAATATATTTAATGTTTTATATCTTACTTTCAGCTTCAATACTTACTACTTTTTTTCCCCCTTAGAATAGTTATCCTTTGATTACATTCAAGCATTGGAAACATTTGGATGCCCCAGAGACAGAGGAAATCCTAACGTGGATGTTTGGCAGAGGGTAAGTTCAAAGCAGAGCTGTGTCATTGCTTCCCAGACATGTCCTATGGCAGGAGGGATGCTGAGATGGTACTGACACAGCATTTAACCTCTTCCCAACTCCTGGTGTCCTTTTTGTTCCAGCAGAGTAGCATCCAATGGGATTCAGGGCCCAATTTCCATTATAACTTAGCCTCTTCCATTCACATGTCCATTTTATCATCACAGTGTTATCCTGGAGCAAGCTTCAAGTCCAAACTATCACAGTGCTAAGTTTGCATATGAAATAAAAAACACAAGCATTTCTATAAAATCCAAACGAGTTCAGAAACTGGTAGTATTATAAACTCAAAAAGATTTTAGAGAACAACTGGCTGTTGCAATCACTCTGCAGATTTCCTACAGACATTTGGCTGCTAAACAAGGCAGCACATAAAACTTAATCAAAAAGTCCACAGTTTATCACCAGTATTACTCTAGGAAAAAAAAAAGATATGACAATAACAGGGAAATGTAAATCTGGATATATTCCCATTGGATTTTATTCCTACATACTTTTTAAAGACTTGAGAAAGCTACTCTATAAACTTTCAAAGTTGGTCATCTGTCTCCCATTTGTGCTGACTGCCAAAAATTCATAATGAGGAAAAGGATGGGGGAGGAAGAAATGCATTACAAATCCAGAAAACTGCAGCTCATAGTTCAGATGGAAATTCTACACCTGGACAGCATTTACTAAGCTACCTACAGAACTGAAAAAGAACTTTAAATAAACCAAGTATTTATTGTGAAACCCATTTTTCAATAAACTGCCCAATAAGTCAATTAATGAGGCATTTAGATATTGATTGTCTAAAAATCTCAACACAAACACAAGAAGTTCCAAAGAATATTTTTCCAGAACTCTTCAGACTGAAATGCTTCCATTTCATAGGTAGGTGAAACTTCTCTAAATATATACAACTTATAATAAAACATTTTACTATTCACAAAATGTGACTAATACAACAGACATGTGCTTTGGCTCTACTTCTGTCTCAGAAAGCAGCTGCTTTGTCTCTAGGCTGAAGCATTTCACAAAATGGATAACACATGCCTTATTAGAGACCTCCAGTTTTGCACAATTAATATTTGATTTACAGAAAAATCCTTAGCAATTATAAAGAGCAAATCACCACAAAGCAGCAAGCTTTAACAAGGAACACCAAAAGTAGGATGAGCTACACGGGCTTAGCATTTGCAAATCTTATGCAAAGTACAACCCCCCTGCTCCAGGATATTACCTCTCACCCTGGGAGAGAATGCTGGCAAAGCATTTTTGCCCCATGGAAAGCACTCTTCAGACTGTCAAACTCTGAGAGAGTATTCATTTCAACAGTTTGGATGTAATTCATAACTTGAACCTAAAGTACATTGACAAACGAGTAACTATAGATAAGGATATCTGGTTTTTCACTGAAGAGCTTGGAATCTGCTAAAAAGGTAGGTGGACTTTTTTCCTAAAAGTAGATTAATCTAGAGCTTAAATAAAACAACAGTAAAGGAAGAAAAATGCTGTGCAATGATTTTTTTTTAAATATTCCATGCATATTTGTAATGTTCCAAAGATTATGTTTGTAGCTTCTTCCCCCTTTCCTGCCTGAAAAGTGCACAACCTATACAATATTCTGAGGGTATTAAGTTATCTTCTCTTGTTTAGGCTCAAATATAAAGTAAAATACAATGGCAGGCTATTGTTATAGAGCATTCAGGCTTGAAAATCCTTATTTTGACAATAAAGGAAAATGCATTTGAACCTCACATATTTTAATTAGCTCATCTACATACCTCATCTTGCATCTTAACAACAATAAACTGGGAAACAAACAAATGTAATTAAGATAATATTTTCCTTATTAGGTGGAAAATGTTCATTATTTCCCAGTTTCTTCTCCTGTTAAGAAGAAGTTTTATAAAGTTAGAATCTAATTAAAGGATATCAAGAGTTAAAAGTTGTTCCATGTTCCCTATGTGTTAGAAATCACTGCCAACAAGTGCTCTAGGCTTTAAATATTGTTTTGACGGATTGCATTTTCATTCCCAGTCCCAAAGAAAGTGTTCTCCAGAGTCCAGGCACGAGCAGATCTTCACCAGCTCACTGAAAGGCACAAAAATTGTTCTAGGCAAGAATGGAGACTTTGCAGGCTACCTTTTTTTTGTTTGTGTTTGTACCTCTGGTAAATCCAGCACCACCTCTACAGCAAGAATCACTCCAGTTTTATGAATATGATACAGATGTTTCCATGGGAAGCCTGACCCAACAAGATTATGAAATGCAATCCAAGGATATAATAAAGGTATTTTATTTATGTTTTCATTTTCATATTTTTAACTGCTAAGCATTCTATGAAAAAGGTGTTATGTGCATGCATGAGAGTTTTATGGAAAAGTCTTAAAATAACAGGAAAACATACAATGAGTTCAGACGTAGGGAAAGCCACCCAAACTAAAACCACAAAAATATTACCCTTGCTGCAGTCTGAGTAAGCCACAGAAGACAGACTTGCACAAATAAGGCTAAAGCATCATTTTAACTCTGCTGTTCTTATGTGCCTGCAATCGTTAGAGTTTCAAGAACAGGATATATTAATTCCTAGCTTAACAGTTTGAGCAATATTTTATTAACTCAGTAAGTTTGCTTAAAAACAAGGAAGGTGATTTTTTTTTAAAAAAATCAAAGTAATAATTGAACCCCCACCTTTTACTGAACATAACCTGCCAGTATAAACCACAGTTCTTTTGATTTGCCAAACTATCAAGTTTCTTGCCTCAGTTGTTTCAGGGGTGGGAGGTATGGGTTTTTTTACAGCTCAACAGTTCAATAGTCTCAAATTTCTATAGAATGCCCAGTACTGCAGGCTGCACTATTAACACTTTCCTGGTCTTAATAAGGAGAACACCCCTTACATCTCAGTGCACTCAGCAGCATCTCCAAACAGAATGGTTTTGTTGGGTACTTCACATTCCTTCCTCTGAATTTCAATACAAAAGCAGAAGATGCAAAGCCAGAGGAGAATTCAGTGAAGTGCCTCAGCTGCCAGGCACAGTTACAAACCTCACACCTCCATTCACACCTGAGCACAGATAGCAAGAGAAGGAGATACAACACTGTTCAGGGAGAAAAACCAGCAGCAATTGTCCCAAGAGCAGCTGCCAAGGAAAATACCACAGAGATCCAAACCAAGTGCCAACAGCCCAGTATGAAAAGCTCAAGGAGGTTTCGTTAATATTAACTGTACTTGTTACAAGAACTTAGTCTGATAAGCAAGAAAAATAAAACAGCAAAAGATAGTTAGTAAAAAATTGCAGCCCAAGTTTAGAAAAATCACTTTTTAGTATTTCCCAATTATTTTTAAATAACAGCTTTCCACTGTCCCACTAAAATAAATAGCTACATATTTATATCAAAAAATGTCTAATATACTTTTAAATCTGACATCCATCACAGTGATGAAGTAACATGTTTTCTTAAACCCATGAAAAAGAGACTATATAAATGACCCTTAACTAATCAGTAACTATCCACTCAGAAGTAAGTTCTTTAAAAATATTAAACCTGTTCACTTTAACCAGCCAGGCACAGCATCAGGTGACATTCATTAATAAATTGCAGAAGTTTGCTGCTGTTTCAGTAAGGGAAGAAGGAGTATACCTACATGAAAATGGTGCCAACAGATGTGCCACAGACAAATCAAAATCCTCCTGGCACTGCTATAATCTGGAGGTCTTCTGAAGGCCAACAGTTCTGCTTAGGATAATTCTAGGAATGTAGTCATTATTTCCATCAGGTCAGTTCTCCACTGACATGTTTTCATTGCAAAATAATAAATGAGTTCCTTATGTGCAACAACTACATCGACACAAGTGCCAGTGTTCCCAGTTAAAATCATGGGGTGCACAAACAGATCTTCTATTCATTTATTGCACAAATTTTACTCCCCAAATATTCCAAGTGTTAACTGGAAATGAAACGTGTGCCAAACATTTCCTCAGGCATACAAACTTAACTCCTTACTGTATGCTTGAACACACAGTTAGAACACATGCTCTTACTAAAAACATCAGAAGAAATTTATTGCTATGATTATTTGAAACCACAGCCACCCCAGTCTTGAATCAAATTTGAGCAATTTAAAACACAAAACCTTCATTTCCACAAGAGAACTGAACCAGCCAATTAGATGCTGTCTCACATCTGGACAAACTCATTTCATTGAATGTAAACTACCAGCTTTACAGACCTTTGTGCTATAAGATGAATAAATCATTTAGCAGAAATTTGAAGATGGTTGGAGTACTGAGGGGTAAAGTGGTAATGTGGCTCTGTATGGGTAATTCTGTCTGTGCAGTAAAGTGCAAGAGGCAGGTGGAATTTAAGCATGTGAATAGGCCAGTATTCCTTCAGTGCATTCTTTACATATGCAAATAATGAACTTGTGGTTATAATCCAAACAATCTTCTGCACTGATGCTCCATGGTTAGGAATTTTTATAGCTGATCAGCAAATACTTTTAAATTTTAGGAATTGAATGGTATTCTGCAAATAATCAGTTCTAAATTTTTGTGACATTTCCCACTGGCAGAGATTAGGGATACATTGCATTCTGCTAAGAAGTCCTGTGAAGAGTCTTTGATGGCTCAAGTAGGAGACTGTGCTAAAAATCTTCACCTGGGACAGATAAGCTGCCAGCAAATGTTATTAAGTGTGCCTCAGGAGCCAAACCAGCTGCAGCCATACAAGTGCAGTTGTTCCATTACCAATCCACGCACTCAGAAGTCTCCACTGACACCTCAAGGTCCACGAATTCAAGTGCCTAACCAACTTATGTGAGCTAAATCCTTCTGCAGAAAGTTTCTGTGACATTTGCTGTTTGTTGTTGATCTGACACCCCCAGCATGGCCAAACTGCTGCCAGCATTCAAGCCAGCACCTAAAGCTGCCCCGGCCAGCACCTAAAGCCGCCCCAAACAAGAGCCAGAGCCTGGAGAGGCAGACGAAGGGAAGAGCCAAGGGACAGATGATTCACAGGCTAAAAAAGGGTCAAAATGACTGAGGCTGGCCCAGATATTTGTTTCTCAGGCTTTATGTCAAGCCTGAGGGGTTTGTTTTGCAGAAAGCAAGAATTCCCACAGTAAAGTGTACGCAAGCAATGAAATACCAAATAAAGCACAGCATCAGTAGCTTGAAAGCTCTTGCTTGCACACTGCATTTGCAGATGAACCACCTGTGTGCCTGAAGGAGGGGAGAGTGGGGGGATTAAAAAAACTGAAAGAGGTTCATTTGTCAGCAGGCCCAGTGAGCAAGCAGCTCTCCAAAAGAGCACTTTGCTCTGCCAGGGCCTGATCTTTAAGCATGTTTAAAGCAAAACATCTTCCACATCTCATAATGTTCTTTCCTGCATGTGTTTTCAATAGCCACACACACCAAGAAACATATTGGATTGTTCTGTCTTATAAATATTCCCCATCAAAAAGGAAAACAACACCAAAAAACAAATCATGCAAGCCAAAGACAACTGCCACAGTCAACCTGAAATCCGCTTAACTTCAATACAAGTAAATCACAGTATAAGCCATTGTATCTGTACTGTAAATAGAGTAATAATAGGTAATTCTCTAGAATTCCTCCAGTGTCCAGTGAAAACCCAACTACTGTGCCTGAATCACAAGAGGCCCTTTCTGTTAGCAGCCCACACCTCAAAATAGACTTACATGTAGATCATGGAAACAAGTTACTCAATTTCAGCCAATACCTGCAAGGAATGTGCTTATAAACTAAGCTGTCCTGCAACTGAAAAGATGCAATGACTATCTCCAGGAGGAATTCTGAATAGCTTTAAATGCAAGGATAATGATCTCAGTCATTTTACTGAGCTTATTTGGGTAAAATAACATAATAGAATTTATACTCACAAGAATCCCATTGACTTTTGCAATACATGCAAAATCTTAATCTTCAAAACTGTTTGTAAATACCCACCACTTACATATTCCTTCCCACCATGTAGTCTCTATTTTCTATTTCTATTTTGCGTCTACAGTCCTTTCCTAAAGAGCACTGGCAGCACTTTCCCTTCTTGCCTTTCAAAGGGAATAGTTCCCGTGTAGCAGTGACAATACATCACATTAGTCAACCAACCTATAAGAGTACTTTAAAAATTAAGTGCCATAAGGAGGTAAGTAACAGGAAGATCACTTTTAAAAAAATGCTATTTCAGATCCTTGTAATGCTCTGTGGCTTTTTGTCTGCAGTTTGTGTTTTTAAATCACATTTGCTCTCTCACAAAGGATGGAAGAAACACTTCTCTTGACACTTCTCTAATGCTGCAAAGTGATGACAGTCAGCTCGATGTCCCACCAACAAAGGACACAAGTAAGTTAACTGATCTGAATATTGTCATGTCTAAGACAGCCAAAAGAATGTATTTTAATAAGCAAATCTAACATGCATAGGATGACAAAGACTACAGAATTAATCTTTTCATTTATGAATATCTTTCATATCCCCTGTGGAAAACCTAACTTCTGATGGAGCAGGCTGAAAAATTTAAAGGATCCTCAGGTAAACTCTGAATACACAAAGCACAGCTTGTAAGAACCTCCACAGACTTATCCAGTCATATTTGCCATTGAGATGTACCCAAGTTAAATAGATTAGGCAAGACAACTAAAAAAACAAAATACACCCCCCAGTAAGTTCCACAGTTTAACCAAGTGATGATGAAATATGGTGTGCTTAAATTAATTCAATAGATTTATTTGTAGAATTGGCTGTTCTCAAAGTTTACAGGTGATGATGAGAGTGGTCAATCTATAAAACACATCAGCAGCATTCTTCACCTGCCAAAGCTTCCTACAGGTGCTGGGTACATTGTCCAGATTTCTCCTAACAAGCTCCAATGCTCTCTACACATGAAAAGGACAAAGTTTTTCTGCCAAACAGCAGTGAGAAAAAGACACACTTCTTTTGTGCATCTGTGATCTAAACTTCCAAAAATAACTGATGATGCAGCAAGACCAGTGGACTGTAAATCTACACCAAGGTACTAATTCAAGGTTCATTATTGCCAAACAGCACTTGTCAACAAGCCCCCATCAAAAGTTGAGCAAGTCTCCAAGAACAGAGATTCTAGACAGACCAGCATAAAAACTACTGCCTTTTTAACAGTGACGACATTGTTTGACAAACATTTTCCATTTCCTACACAAACATGAAAAACAAGCCACTAAATTAAAAAAAAAAAACAACCAAAAAACACTAAGTGAGGCGGAACTCTGAAGCCTAAAAATGATGATATTCACAAAGCTAAACCTCAACATCTTCTTTCTGTTCTCTGCAGTAAGAAAAAGAATGACTGTTACATGTACTGGGTTGGCTTTCCAGTATTGAGCAGCTCCTTCTGTAACTCCTCACTGGTTGTAGGAGGTCCTGTTTTGCTGTGTAGTGACAGCTACCCCATGGAATGGCCCCTGCTGTCTGCACTGCAGACAGTCCAGGGTGGAAGCCAACCAAAACTCTCAAAATACAGAAAGCACAGCACAAGACAGAGCAGAGGTAATAAAACTGGATTCAAAACCAAATTCGTTACATGTATTTGAATATTGCCAGTATAAAAGATTAGAGCAAATCAGAAGTTACTGATGCTTTACTACTGTCCATGAGGAACAGGACAAGCCACAATGATCTCATTTTATATTACAAGAAGTTTCTCTTTCTGTTTATAACAACAGCTGTAAAAATCTCAAATAAAATGATAGAGATTGTCCACAGGGCTCTGAGCAACCTGGTCTAGAGGAAGGTGTCTCTGTTTGCAGCAGGGAGTTGGAATGAGACGATCTTTAATGTCCTTTCCAACTTAAACCATTCTACGGTTCTATAAATATATATATACATAATACATAAACACAATTATTGGAATTTTTTTTAAAAGGTTTAGACAAAATAGCAGCTTGGAATAACACAGAATAATGTGTGATCTGCCAGAAATGCTCCAATGCAACACCAAATGCATGCACTACCAAGTGTTTCTCCTTGTGGGTTTGGTTCCAAATGTGATATTTACCATGGTCACAGACTTGCAGTTGTCACATTCACCATACTGTTAGTCAGCTAAAGATTTAAATTCCGGTCAATTAATAAAATTTCACATGCTCAGGTAAGAGCAGAGATTAGACACAGGGAAATCATGCACAATAAAAAGAACAAAAACCCCGAACAGTTGAGCATGTTAAATCTTTTCAGAACTTGACACAAACAGAATTTTTGAAAAACCTAACAGCAGGAAATCTTAAAAGACACTAGAGCAAACTCTGCTTTGAGTACCCAAGCTTAACTGAGCTGAGTGAGCTGTAACTGTGTGCTCTCAGACCTGCCCACGTGTTTGCTGTGCGTGTGCCTGAGCGGCTCCGTGTACTGCGAGGAGATCGACATCGAGGCCGTGCCGCCGCTGCCCAAGGAGACCGCGTACCTGTACGCGCGCTTCAACAGGATCAAAAGGATCGCAGCCTCTGACTTTGCTGACATCAGTAAGTGCCATCCCATCCCCATTCCTGTTTTGCAGCTGGAAAGGCAAAATGGAAACACATTTTCGACCCTGTAAACATCTCGATGCTCCCAAGCGATCAGGGAAAGAGCAGATTGCTAAAGATGAAATTCAGCTCTGCATCCCAGCCAGTCTTAAATGACCAGGTGCTATTTTTCCTTCAAATACTCCAGGGACAGCTCTGCCAGACAACTCACTCCACAGCATGACAAATTCTATGAATATCTGAAATCACATTATCACCAAGAAAAAAAAAAAGGATACAGAGTATTTTCTTTTCCTTTTTTTTCCTTCAACTTAAGATCAGGAAAAAATCCAAAAGTCAATTTTACTCATATTTTAATATTTTACTCATACACATTTCACATGCCATGTCATTATAAAGTCTCTACTTAGATTTTAATTTCTTTTCTGTAAAGCTACTTTGAGAAGAATTGATTTTAGTGGAAATAGGATAGAAGAAATAGAAGATGGAGCCTTTTCAAAGCTTCTGCTGTTGGAAGAACTTTCTCTTGCTGAAAACCGACTTGTAAAACTTCCTGTTCTACCTCCCAAACTAACAACATTTAATGCAAACCAAAACAGAATCAAGAGCAGAGGAATCAAAGCAAATGCTTTCAAGGTAAGGAAAAATCCAATAATTTCAGAAACCAAAGTAGCCAGACTATTCAGTCTGCCACTAAATTATTTTTCTGTATTTTTTGTAACCTAAGAAACAAACTACAATGAAGCAGCTTTCCAGCTTCTGCATTGCTTTTAAGGCACTCTGGAATATCAGTCATTAATGCACTCACTCTCTCGTGTAGTTCACGTAGATAAGAATTTTCTGTGAAATATCTCACCTGCTTGCATTCATTCAAACATGTAAAGAAAAAAATTCAAAAATTGATAGCTCAAGTACAGTTCTGAGGACCATAGAAATACTAATAAACAATACGTATATAGTACTTGATAGTGGTCTCAAGTTTTATAACCAACATGCTGACGCTGAAATTTCCCAAACAAAGTTTGTTCTATGAATTCCTTGACAGAACAGAATTCAACATTCACAGCAAAAGAATGGGTTTTGTCACATCAGTTTACAGGCTATGTGATAAAAAATTATTGATGTCTTGTAACAGGCACGAGTTACTTAACCTCAAGTAATACCAGCATCAGTAACCTCTCTTTCTGTTTAACAGAAGCTCACAAATTTGGCCTACCTCTACTTAGGACACAATGCACTGGAATCTGTTCCCCTG
This sequence comes from Petroica traversi, assembly GCA_025920805.1. Taxonomy (NCBI): domain Eukaryota; kingdom Metazoa; phylum Chordata; class Aves; order Passeriformes; family Petroicidae; genus Petroica; species Petroica traversi. The sequence goes on along the minus strand of JAHLSL010000013.1, from coordinate 1,641,263 downwards.
AACTTACCAGAGAGCCTGCGCATTCTTCACCTCCAGGTATTTCCAAAGCATTCCCTTAACATTCTCTTAGGAAAAACCTCAGGAGTTAACACTTCAAATCAAATTGTTCAATTTTAAAACAGCTCCCGCTAGAGTTTTCCAATGCATCCCTGAATAAAACAATTTACCTCTAATGGCCACAACCATCCAGAAGTTGCCAATTCCCATGCAAGGATTTATGACTGGTTTCTGTACATTAGGGAGAGGGAATGGCAAAAAGAAGCTGTAATTTTTATCAGCAATGCATTGAACATCAGCATGCGTGTATCCATCTATTTTTGTTTTGCAGTACAACAACATCACCAGCATCACAGATGACACGTTCTGCAAGTCCAACAACACGCGCTACATCCGCACGAGCATGGACGAGATCAGGATGGAGGGCAACCCTGTGGTGCTGGCCAAGCACGTCAACGCCTTCTCCTGCCTGAGGATGCTGCCCGTGGGCACCTACTACTAACACTGCCCATGCCAGCCCACATGCCACAGCCAGGCATGATAACAAGGAGCACTTCTGCCTCTGTTTACAAGCTCATATCCTCTCCCTTACTAATTAATGCTCTTTTTCCTGCTTAGCCAGGACCTTCTGCTATGTTGAACCATTCTCCTCTGAAATAACCTTTTCAAACCAGTCACTTTAGTACAGTGTCCCTCAAGCTTCCAGAATCTTTTCTGTTAATGGAAGTGTAAAAATATATACGTATGCACACACATCATCTCAACTTCTATTTCACCACATACTCTTTATTTACTCTTAAAATCACACAAAACTGCTTGTTCTCATTCTTTATCAGCACTCAGAACAAACACCACATTTTACTTTCAGATAAATGCAAGATATTCTTTCAGTAAGCCAAAGAAGAAAAATACTTCCGAATTCCAATACCATTCTTTTAATCTGCAATGGAATCTTTTCAGCTGACCTTCAAAGGTGTATTGGATGAAGATGTACATGAGAGAAAGTTATGTTTAGAAACAGAACTTCTCAAAGCTTAAATTCATTAAAGTTTCTTTCAAAACTTGATTTGTGGTAAATGAAAATAGCTCATATTTAGGTTTGGTACACCAAGCAACTGAGCAACTGAAACTTTGCAAAGATGTTTTAGATTTCCTTCTACTATTTTGAAAAAAACGTGTATTTTATTTTTACACAAGGTATTTTTAAGTGAAATACATATGTTTTGCTGAGCTGTTCTCACAAGAGCTGTTTTTACTACACCTGCTTCCCATTTTAAACCAACAGCCTAAGCACAGCATAGATTCAAATAATTTAGTTATTCACTAATGATGTAGATCAAGCATTGGTTCCACAGCTTCGTTATACTGCCACAGGAAATGTGACAGTACAATTAACAGCAAAGCTGAATTCATGTGTTTACCGGTAAATAAGCATGATTTCATCTAGATATCAGTGCCAAAAAAGAGAATTACCCTTGTACAACAATATTCTGATCCTTAGGGAAAAAATCAAATCAGATTTTTAAATTAAAAAGTTGATTCTATCATTAATTTGAAATCGGAGGTAACTTCAAGCATTTCACTCAACTACTTGAACCTCTGCAGTGTATTAAAAACACAAATTGCCATGTGTAGGCCTTGACAGTTCATCTAAAACTGGACAGCACTGATAAAGGGCACAATGTTTTTAATTCCACAGCTGTACATTTCTGACCTCCAGTTTCTCCCCTCAAATACCACAGCTGTAAAGCCTCCAGACATATAAATGCCAAAGGTCTGCTAGTTACTCTTACCACATCAACTTTGTACTAATTTTGAAGCTAGTATAGATTCCTAATCTGTAGAAATAGGTAAGTATCAAATGCATGACGATGTATCACTACATCTAGAAATACCAGTTCTACAAAATATTTTGTATTAGTTTTATTTATCTTATTTAGCTAAGCCTTGATTTGTTAGTGCTTGGGGAATTGATGCCCACTTAATTCTGTACACATATTTTGCCCTGAACCCATTACACATGAAAAACAGCAATCCCCAATATTTTCAATTTTAAGTTATTTAGTGTAACAAGAAGGAAATTCCATTGTCTTAATTGAGAACAAAACCAAGTCTGGCAGCAATATTTGGTTTTCATTTTTCCACATAAATCATAAAACTTTGATGTTCCCAGGTTTTTAGCAAAATGTAAAAAAACAATTTCAAAGCATGTAAAAATACATTCCAATGTCAAGCCAAATTTCTGTTAGGAAAAATATTAAAACGATCAATTCTCTCATGCCTCTTGTGATAAATGCTTAAGATGGAAAAAACACAGCTGTAAGTGTATAATGTTACATAAGCAGCAGTCTCTGATCTTGTTCTCATCACAAATCATTGCTACTACAACTTTTTCCAGTAATAACAGGATCAGTAAATATCATCAAAAATACGGATACACAAATATATGCCCATTTTTGTAATACATACACACATGTAAACATTCTGAGACCTACCCCACTACCACACGATTGATTTTACATTAAAATGTTGTACATGTTTTTGAAATGTACTAATTATCATCAGTAACTCTAATTAATGCTCTTAACATTATGTGAGCAAACCAAAGTAGAGAAATGATACCTTCTAAATATCTCAAGTAGCACCAAGTTCTCTGATGTGTTACTTCCCTTTCCCCATTCACAGCAAGTTAATCAAAACACCAAGTGAGAAAGGCTTCAGTAGGGAGGATTTCCACCTCCTATTCATGTGACCAGTACTAATATCAAGCTGAATGTAAACCATTCTATTTTTTCCTATCACTCATTACTGTGCTGTATTTCCAATAAAACTTGAATTTTTGTTCTTGTTTATCAGCATCAGCTTCAACAACCTGCTCTTCCAGCCTTGCCAACATTTCAATTGTTCAGCCTCACAGAAGATGAAGGTTACAAGATTATTTGCAGATGTAAATGCATTTTACAGACATATTTATTGTGACAAGACAAGATCTGCCATACAGAATACTTGGGAAACACTCCATTTCCTCCTCCAAAACCTATTTTGAATTGACCTTGAATAGTCATTAATCTCAAAACATTCAATATTACAGGAAGTTTTCATCCATGTCTACATTGCCCCTTTCTTCTCCAGTACCAAAACAGGAAAGAAAAAATAACCTACCTTTGGTGTTTTTACACTGCACTCTAAGGAAAGTATCAGAAACTATTTTATTTCTACATAGAAGCCTCGGCAATTTTCTTTTAAAAATAAAGATGAATAGAAAAGCTACAAACCCAAGAACCCACCCCAACACTCTTCCCTCCCAAACATGGGAGTCTAGAGAGCAGGTAGGGGGGAAAATATAAATACAAGATTCCAGACTCCTTTTCAATGTTGTTTAAGTGTGACTATTAATAGGATAGACTCTTGAGTTGGCTTTATGCATATATTAACAACATGCCTAATTGCTTTCACACAAATTACTAAAACGATTAAATTACAATACACATTCTCCTTGGCAATCTAATTATTTGAATTGACAGATTTGATCTTTGAACCCTTTTATTAATTCTCTTCCCTGAGAATGCCTTCTGTTTCTAAATGAAATTAGTAATGCTAGCTGACATAAGGAGACCTAAAATACTCTTCCATAAGCACAATTAGTCATATTTGGTAAATATTCTCCCAAACTCCCCAATATACTCCCAAAGTTGAAAGTTTGACTTTCAACTTTATCCTTGACTTTGTCCAAGGAAATGAAAATGCCTTCAGAAAGAACATCTGTAATATTGACAAACTGGTAATGCCCTCAGTGAATTACCTTCACACATCTTTTAGCAATTAGTAGATCATTGCATTGTTTATACTCAACATCTGAACAAATACTTCCAAAACATGTTTATATAACAATTTAAAACTGTCCCTAAACCTTTCTATTTTTTTTCTTCTTTTGTTATATTTTACAATGAGATATATTTACAACAGTTCAGGGAATCACTGTCCCAGAAACCACAGTCACTGCTGATCTGAGGATCAGAAAGCATCAAGGGAAGCTGGAAAACAAACAAAACTGTCACAAAACTCTAAAGCTCAGAACTCTACCTTTTCTATGGAGGGATTAGAGAAAAACCCTTACACAAAAGGCAACAGGATTAGACAATGCCAGTTTATTGCTCAGCAAATGACTGGATTTTTTTTTTTTTAACATTATCTGAAAATAGAAATCTTTGTTCTGGTTGATTGGGTAGTAGAAATTGATTAATCTGGCAAAGAATTCAAAGGTCCAAAATACTCAAAAAATAGGAAACTATGCAGTTCCCACTTGATACTACAGCTGAAAAGTCAAGATGGGGTCAAGTTTAATGACAGTAAATTCTTGAGGTAAATAAAAATTAACTAAGAAACCACAAACAATTAAGCAGCTGAGCATCCTCCTCTAACATAAAGCATCATGTGAGATGTTTTATGTCTGTAAGACTGTAGTATTTTTACTCCAAGGATTAGCTGTTTATCCTAAAACCAGCACAAAGCCAAAACAAGCCAAATACTGAGAATTTAAAACTAAGCTCAAATATTATGTCCCAGTTAGGAGGGAGGAACAGTTTATTTCCCATACAAGTAAAACACTCCAGAACTGAAAGTGCTGCCGTCCAAACACACGCTGACATATCTTCAACAGAAACAGATCTAATCCTTCAAAACCAACATTTACATGCCAAAGACTACAAGTGTTATTTTCTTTTCATTTCTCCTTTATCCCTCTTTTAAAAACCAAAATAAAATATAATACCAAAGCAAACTATCTTACTCCCTTGCAGAAAGGCACAGACTTATTTTCCTCCACCCATGGGGAACACAGCAACTGCTGCTTAATTGAACACAGCACAAATTTTTAGCTCACATTCTCTTCACCACCACAGACAAAATTAAGATCCCATATTCTGCTAAAGACAGCCAGTTTCACCTCCAATGCTCTGTCTTAACGAACTCAAAGCAATGAATGTTGTACTAATAAATAAAGGATTGATGGACACTACCTTGAAATGTAGGAAGGTGTGTTTGCGATGCTCATACCACTCAGCATAGACTAAAAGGCTTCTGAAAAATGTTGTAAGATCTCCACGTTCTTCAGTACTGTAAAACAAAAATATACTGTTTAACCCAGTCATAATCAGATGTATCAATTCTACAGCCTAAAATTCACACTTTTCCCTTCAATTGGTTAGTATTGTTTGAATATGAAGGCAGAAATCACCAAAATAAAAATGACAAAGCTGAAGAAGAGTTGTAGCATAATGATGGAAAAGGAAGTTGAAGAACACATTCCTAAACCTGTGTTGATAATGCTAGTCTTACATGTAAAATGTGGGAACAAAGTAGACACCTGCAAAACCTTAGTTTGATTTTATTCTTTGCTCAACTCATTTTCTAAATTTCTAAAGACATTTTAAGATGCTGCACAGTAAAAGATGTTGCACCAGAACCCGCAAAAATGGTAAGGGTTTCCAAATTGCATCAAATAACCTTCAAATATTCCCAAAATCTTCGTCCTAACCAATTAACTCTTTCCATGACATGGTACCTGCCTCTTGCCCATGTGACACTCAGCTTTTCAAGATTAACCTTGCAGCTTCAGTAGGCCTGATCACACAGGGCATCTAAACCAAAACTTTGTTAGACAGTTAAATCTTGAGTTGATTTTTTCTCCAGAGCAGAGGGGCTCCAGCCCTCTGAACATCTTCCTCACACTGCTCTGGAACTGCTCCAACAGGTCCATGTCCTTCTTATGCTGGGGGACGAGTGGGAGGGAAAGAGAGATATAATCATTAATTTTTCAAATTTCTAGTGAAGTAAGGATGAGGATGGAGAAAGGAAAAGAGTCAGTAGAAGGTGACAAACTGTCAGGTAGCCAATCATTCATCCAGGGCTGTTGGGGAAAGGAGGAAAAGCTCATAAAGGGTGTGCAGTTTTCATTAAACAAATGAATGAAAGCCAGAATGAAAAGGATGCAAAATTCCAGAAAAAACACATCTGAATACCTGAAGTACCATGATTATTTAACCATAAGGGTGAAAGGCTTCATGTTATTGTTGATATGAAGCCACAGACTATTAGCCAAAATAAACTATCGTCAAAACACACTTGGCAAGCACTGCTTCGGAAGTACAGATATTTATTTTTGTTACTGATACAGGATTTTACATGTTTACAAAACCTGACTTATCTTTGGGAATATTTCAGGAAGTTGGAGTATTTAAATTCTAATGCCAATTTGATTTTTAACATCCTTTTTGTTTAAGATTTGTTATTCTTTTTGGATTTTCAGAACAGCTGAGAGCGGAGACTTGAGGCATTCACAGAATGGAGATTCCCAGGGAGAGCTGTGCCTCCAGTCCTGCTCTATTTCACATACAGGAACAGCAAACCTTAACATGTTACAGAAACAAACTGGAAAAAAAATACATTAAGGTCATTCAGATAGTGAAAATGTAATAGAAAAGCCAAACAAGTTTTATCCTAGCCTGGAAAGAACAGCATCATTAAAGGAAGTTACCACAGTAGTCACAGCTGCCAATAAAACCAGGCCAAGATGAAAAAAAATGCTGGCAGCACTGGGAAAAGTGAGTCTCTGGAAGGACACAGACACACTGATTTACAATAGCTTCTTAGCTTGGGTCTGGGAGCTGTTTTTAACCACAACTCTGAATTGTATATGGCAAAACCTACACATTCTATAGGAATTGTGGAGCCTTGGTGACAACTGCCCACATGACCATGCCTGGAGAACACATTCCACATAAACTGCACTGGGATTTTTCAACCTCCGCTTGTGGAACAGGGCAACACAAAGCTTTGTTACAAAATTACATATTTGAAATTCTTATTGAAAAACTTGGCAATTTTTATAAATACCCACTTTTATGCTATTCAAAATCCTACATTGCGACCTTGTTTTAGCATTGTCTTCAGTTTATTTCTTTTTTGCCTTAAAATAATTTTTGGGTGATGCAGCAGAGGGAAATTTTTAAGGCTAGACAATCAACAGGAAGTTTTGGGTAGAAGCTCAAAGAACCAGTTTCAAATGTAGGAATTGGGCAACCAATATATCTGAGGGCTGTTCTCACATAGGACTGGCTAAAATTCAAGATAGAAAACTGAATTCAGTGTTTAGAAAGGGGGAATCTGTTGGCAGAAACAGCTGGATGTAAATCCCTATTGGCAAAGGAGTAAGAGACTGCAGAAGAGCACCAGTTCAGTCAACTCTCACAGCATTTAATCTACCCATAAACAGGAATTCCTAATTGGCCCAAAACAGCCTAATTCCTCCTGCTGAAGTCAACTACAACAAATGCTAAAATACCAAGAAAACATGGTATAAAATAACAAGGTAGTAAGAAAGGGGATGGTAAAGTTCAAGATTTTTTTTTTACTTTGAAAAAATTTAGCATTACAAAAATCCACTTGGAGCACAAAATACTCATCTCCAATGCCAACATCCATGTTACAGAGAGGTCATCCAAAACCAGCTAAAAGGATATTCAGGCAGAGGGTAACTCTAGTAGGTTAAAATCATGGGCTCTTCATGCAACCACCCTTTCACAAAATATCTACAAAACATAGAAGTATATATAAAATTTAACTGTTCTAAAGTACCTAAAACTCCTTTAACGTGTCCCTTTAGCTATTTTAAGAGAGGAAATCCATTTTACCTCACTGCAGAATGCAAGACTTCCTACATTAGCATAGAAAACCAAGCAGGACTCAAAAGCTGGGGGTAGAATTCCTGCTGCCCTTCATTTGCAGCATTTAATATAGTTCATATTTTCTAAAGCCTGCACTCTGACTTATAGATCATATCTAACTAGTGAAATGAGCAATTTTCATACTGCTTAAAATATCCTATTTCCCTAAGTAACCCATGCAAAGGTTAATTCACCCAATAATTAATGGGCGTGTCAAGTAAAAAAAAGGAAAAGACCGACAAGAGGTTTTTTCAATATTGTGGTTCTCAACACTAGTAAAGCATAAAATAAGTGATAACTGGTGCAAAGGGGACACAAGTACCACGCAAAAAAAGACAACTAAACATTGTGATTCCATTTGCACACATCTCTTACTATCACAAAATATTTAAAAATGATATAAAAATGTCCCCACTTTTAAAAAATGTACAATTTTTACATAGAGATGAACCATTTATATATTGCAGCACTACCTGCAGACTGCTGAATTTTACTTCATTTAAAAAGATATTGCTCAAGTGTTCTAGCATTCTCCTGTTTTCTTCCAAAGCAGAAACTGAATGCCAAGTTTTTAACTATGGTGCTCTTAAAGACCATTTTGTGACATGTATTATGAAAAAAAAATTAAGCCAAAAAAAATTAGAAAACCAAGGAAGAAAAAAATCCCAGCCAGGAGACAAAACAGAACTAGATAATGGATTTGGCAAGACTGGGCCAAGGAAGCAAAAGAAGAAAACAAACTGGCTGAAAATGAACAAAACAGCAGGAGAGCAGATTCAGCTGGTCAGAAATGGAGGGAAAAGGAGGGAAGAGGTAGGAGTTCTAGGAGCAGAACCAAGGGCCAGTTGGGAAGTCTGAAACAGGACATGAGGGGGTTACAGCCTGGAATAAGAAATGAGGAGCAGCCCAGGATTGAGAAAACAGGCCCTGAAGGGAGATCAGACTCAGGCAATGAACAGTGGGGGACTCTCAAACAGGCACTGCCAGCATCAGCCCCACTCCAGCCGTGTCCTCACTGCCTCACATTGGCCAGGACAAGGGATACAGGAAAATCAAAGTTGAAGGTGTTGTGGGGCAACAAAGTTGTGTTGTTTCCCATGCCCCATAAAAGTATTTTTCAACCATTGATCCTATTGGCCTCATGGCTCAAGGGTATCTACAGATGGCACATGCAAAGGCAGGCTCAGGAGAAAGCACTGCTTGCTTTGTTGACATCTATCATTCATGAAAACTTGTGTTTATTTAAGAATATTGGCACAAGGTGAAAAAGGAGATGAGACAGGGACAAGACAGCAGAACTCCAGCCAGGATGAAATAAAGTCTGCCACTACTTCAACACATTCCTTTCCAGTGTGACTATTAAGTTCCAATACACTTCTGCTGTCATAAAATACTCAAAATACTCATGAATAAAGCAGGGCAATTTCCTCTTCTAAATCCCACTTCTCGAGAGCACTCAACCAATTTTCCCAGTTATACCATAAGCTTTAGTAGACTTATTTGGAAATCTCAAAACCCTTAAGTAAAAAAATAATTTTCCAGTAGACTACTGAAGCCTGTAACTCAATAGACATCCCTCTTCACCCATCTGTTGGCCTTCCCTCTCTTCTCCAAGACCAAAAACTAATAGAAAAGAAAAGAAAGTACTTAAAAAACAGGATTAAGATTAAATCAACTACCCAGTAGTAATAGATTAGTTCTCAGAACAGTTTGCTAGCAGAATTAAGTGGAATACTGCAAACAAATAATTTGATTATTTACTCGTGTTACCACAAGAACATAATAAAAAACAGCACTCATTCATACATTTAAGTTTTAGTATGTTAATTTTCTTAAGCCATTGCACAAATACACTGTTCTATATTTTTAAGTTATATTGTCTTCAAGATAACAGTGCAATAAATCCTGATGTGAAGAAGAGGAATGGACTTGGAAGCTGAGAATCAGAAACATGCAAATACTGGAGAAGGGTTTTCTTTAGGCATTACCCACACTGCACATCTGCAGCTCATGTACACATCTGAGGAGGAATTAATATTAATTAAAATGCAATAGCTGAAATTACCACATTACTTTTCTCTTTAAATAGCTAATACACATTATAATACAAAACCTCTGTTTAACATGAAATTGTAGTGGTCCTTCCAGATTTTAAAAATTATATGCATTTTATCTTCTCTGCAGGATAGAGATTAAGAGATGGGATGTGTTTAGGTTGGGCTAAGAACACATCACCTAAAGACACTGACTGCCAGCAATTTACATGAAAACTCAGTATTGCATTTCATGTCCCATATCCCACACAAAAACTTCCCTTGAGCAAAAAATCCACCTTACCTTGACACAAACTTCCTCACATTTACATCTTCTCTGGATTCCATGATAATGCTGAGATCACTAACAACAGAAGAAACTTTCTCATTGTTCTAGATTGGAGAAGTAACAACAAAATATTTTAGGAATTTCTTTGGCGAGGAGAAAAATGTGTCTATTTGCATATAAAAAATTGAAAAAAGTAGCTATAAATGCTGTTAAATACTATCATCCTTAAAATAACATCTGTTAAACTACAGTTTGAGTGTGTGAACAGTTTCTTTCATTTCAACAGTCGCACTATTATCCATACAACAAGACTTTTGGAATAATACCTGAGTTTTTCAGCACAGAGAATACATAGGTATAAAGGAAAGTTCATCACTTCCTTTCACTTAAGATTCTTCTCATTTTCCAACACAACTTTTAGCTGCCACATATACCAGAAAATTCAAACATGACGTTTTATCTGTTAGTTTTGGGTTGGTTTTTAAATTTTGAAGCTTGTAGTTTTGTCCCAAAATATTATCCTTTTTTACAATCACTGTTACTTAGAAATATATGCATATGAATAAAAGTATTCTAAATTAACTAATAAGCTGTTAAAGGATGACAAAAGGTGGTCAGAGAGTAGAAATGAAGCCACAAAAGTTAATTCTCTTTTCTATGCATTCTTGAACACATCAAAGTAATGGATTAGATAGCAACAGTGAATGAAAAAGCTTTAAATCATGGTTTGAAGACCAGAGGAAATGCCTCACTTTAAACTTCTTGTACCAAGTCACTACAAGTAAGTGGGATTGGCAAGAGAGGAAAGCTGGAGTTAACTGCATGCACATCTCAGCAGTCCCTGCAGAGTTTGGACAGAAGCCCTGCTAACACTGCCATCACTGAAAATGGGAAAAGCAAAGCAAGGCCCTACAGAGATCAGTGGAATGATTAAATAACATCAGGAGAAATCATTTCAGGCTTAGAGCAAAAGGTTCAACAAGGGGATGGAATAGTGGAGAAGCTGCCAGCAGTCCCAAGCTAATGTGCCACCCTCTCAAGGGACTGGTTTGCCAATGGGTGGGTTACTAACATGCCAAAATGCCATTGTGGGGCCAAATAAAAAGATTTTAAAGGAAAGCTCTGGCCAAGAAAGAAACTCTTTTTGAATAATTGCTTTCTCAAAAGGCTTAGACTTTTGGCTGATTTTTCAAGCCCACTGCACATGTCCTCTCCTAATACCTAATACTATGGAGCTGAGTTAACTCTACTATAAACTCTAACTTCACTACTAGAAAAAATTGCTACAGTTAACAGAGTGAAAAAACTATTCCTGATCTTCTGCTGCATACCCACATTACCTGCTGAGCACTTCCCAAAAACAACTGCCACTTTTTACTCCTCGAGACAGGTGAGACTGGTTTGAACTGCACTATCTTACCCATGTTAATGTCAGCGAAGGTTATCTTGAATACAATGCACCTCTAGCAAATAAAAAAATTCATGCAAAAAAATTAGCTTAAAATTATACTTCCACAGCAGAAGTGAGGGTTTTTTAAATACATATACACCTGGTATTCCCTATCTCATCAGCATTCAAAGTAGCCCGAATTTTAGGCATTAGGCAGCCAAGTGCTGCCACTTAGTGGTGCGATAGCTTTAAACACCAACACCATTAGCAGTAAATTTAACACCCAGTTACCCCCTCGAGCTCCACTGACGCCAAAATCGTCACCATCCTGCAGGAGCTGCAGCTGAGAGAGAAACATTCATCTCCCCAAGCTGCACGATGGGTGTGGACCTTCTTCCTACTCAAGGCTAAGTGCAGTTTTATATAAGCAAATGTAAAGAGGCATCTCAAAAACACCAAGTTTCAAGTCACAGATGGACTTGAGAGGTTGCTCATTCAGCTGTACTCTTGCAGTTTCAAAGGATAAAACCCATTTGTGAGTACCTAAATATTCAGTTCCCAAATTTGTAATATGGCTTTTCTAAAGAATAGAAAGGACATCTTCATTGTTTACTCTCAGTCCAATCTCATTAAATTTAAAAGATCAAACAACTTTAAAACTGAGCTGAAAATCAAGTTTTCCTGTTGTTAGAAACACTATTATAAAGTACAACAGTATTAGAAAAATACTATTGCAAATTGAGGTAGTAATTGTTTTCCTCTGCATAGCATCTTGAATTCTGTGCTAAGAATGGAGCCTTAGGAAAGAGTTCTCTGATAGAAAATTTGCAATCATTGGTGTGACTTGTGGCAAGTGCTGCAGTGACCACTCACATTAACCAAGAACACACAAATATAACCAAAGGGAAAAAACCCCTCAAACCAACAAAGAGAGCTGCTCAAATTTGTAATGTTTTAGCTTTTCCTCAGTTTCTTCCAGAGAAGTAACATTTGGCATTTTCCAGTTTCCAGAGTAAGAGATATGACTAGAGAAGGTGTTGTGTGGGATGAAAGCTGTGCTGGGTCAGGATGAGGCCCAGCAGGTACCTGGCAGAGCTGAGGGACACCAGGGCTTTACCTCAGTGTTCACCTGCAAGAGCATCCTGCAGGGAGCACCTTTTGGCAAGGAAGGGTGACAAGAGACCTGGCTGTTGGACTTGATCTAAACCTAAATAATTCCAGGGTAACCACTCTGTGGCTGTACACTAAACCTGACCTTCAGAACTATTTGGATGCACATGGAACTCCAAAGTTGGGTACAAGTGTTTAAGAGTCAAAAGAACCCCCTGAAGCTTAGATTGAGCAGTTAAAGGTTTCAGCAGAAAAAGGAAGCACTGACATTTGCCCATTTGAAGTTTTGTTTGTTTGGTAGTTTGGGGTTTTTTTAAGCATACATTGACCCTTACCGGCATTTCAAGAAGCTGGAATTCCAGTTGAAAAGACATGGAGTAACACTTCCCTACTAATCTGTGCTTCTGCACCGTCCCATTTCTAGCTGTTATAAAATCAAGTTAACAAAATAATCAATCACACTTTTATTCAATGACTATTGTATTCCTTCCCTTAGTTGAATTTGAAGTACCAAGAGATAGAATTCCTCAAGTAAAGAGGTTTAACGTGTTTGAAACCCCACCAAGTAATTGCCACTTTCCCCCATGCACAAAGCCCAATAGTAGCCTGTCACTTTCACGCTAAGCAAAGCACAATATTTACTCAGAAACTATTTCACCAATGAACCAAATCTTATTGTATTTCAAAGTAATTGTCTTTCTGCTAACAGTGAAGTAGAACAGAGGTTTGCAGGTCAACTGCAACCCGGATTCTCAGTAGGGTAATGGGCACAAAACTGCTTACTTTTTTCCAGTGTTTTCTTGGAATGACTTGTGAACTGAAACCCAGTGAGTTTTGTGAGAACAGAGACAACTGTTTCTAGTTTGTCTAACTGAGCTTTCAGGTCTGATGAAGATTCACCTCCTTTGGTTTCTCCCTGAGATTCTCTTTCCAATGATTTTCTAGAATGGAAAAAAAAAATTAAAATCAAAAGGGAAAAACACCCAGACATAACATGTCAGGACAGCAGTATCATTAAATAAAAGGCATTGGTAATGGCATCTGATGGTTTTCAGACCCAAATCAGTTTTCAAGGAGCCAAATTTCAGTTGAATCATATTGCTGGAAACAATAACTATATAGACTCTAACTTATATAAACTCTTTCTATCCACTGCCAGGGAGACACAAATTTAATTCCAAGTATGGAGGTGCAAATGTCCACTTTGAAAACATGCAAGAAAAGGAAGCTAAGATGTTTTTACTCATTTAGCGTCTTATTTTAATCCATGGAGTTTACATTTATTAACATAAGGGAAGTCCTAATGTAGAGGCAAAAGCTTATCCCAAACAATTTTGACCAAGAAACTCTATTAATCTAAGAATTGGAAAAAAGGCATACATTGACTTCTGTATCTGCTCATCAGAAAAGAAGGTGGATTCTTGCCAGATATCTTCCCACTCTTCTGTCAACAGCCTAATTTCTTCTTCCAGTGCCTGGATTTCATCCTCATAATCTTGAAAAATGCTCTTTTCCATTTTTCACAATCACTGTTACTGGATAAAATAAAAATAGGATTTTTCTCAGGAAAAGCAACAAACAAGGAATTAACTTTTCAAAAACACAAATATAACGTCAGGCAACAGTTTTAAGATCCAGCCCACTGCACAGGCTCCAGAGACTTTAAATCAGGGATCTAGTGGAGTCAAAAGCTTTAAGAAGTTTTTTAATTAGTCATGACTGGATCCAGGAGTGCATCCAGCTGTTTTACATTTGCTGTAATAGAACAAGAAGCTGCTCCACAGGTAAAATCCAACTGCAATCAGATACAAAAATAGAACCCAGCTTTGACCAATTGACCTAATGACTCACCCGGGCAGACGAGCCACAGCTGCTCCCAACACAATCTGCCTTCAGAGTAAACAGCAGGAAAGAGACACAAATTGCAAAGACATTTCACCAATAATTCAAAGAGCCCCGATAAACCTCAGTTTTCAGGAAAAATAATAATCTGAAATTTAACGCATTCAAAAGTCTGTGGAAGGTATTATGCAGCTCAAAACCAATGTACTAATACTTTCAACCAAGAAAACATTTAATTTTGTGTGTTTTTAAACCACCCCTACTCTGTGTGCATGTTTCACACTAACAGGTTTCACCAAAAGAGGATGGGGGGAAATAGGATTTTATTTATTTATTTCATAAGGAACAGTGCCTTTATAGCACACATAAGGAAACAACATCCAAAGCATGCTAAGTGATTAAAAACTCAGTGAATAAAGAAAGTATATGCAATTAAATAATCATCCAGTCACCAGTGGATTTTTTTTAACAGGACACGATGAAGAAAGTCATGGTCATAAAAAAGAGCATGGTGTGAAAAAGAAAAACATTACAACAGTCAGAACTTTATCCCAGGAGAGCTGATCCCTCTTTTAAGAGCAATATCAGAAGACATAAACTACTCACAGCTACTTGAACTCAAGGATTCCACTAGGCTGCAGAAGACTCAGGTGCTAATTACAACTTCAAAGATTTGATATCTAGGAGAAAAAAAAATACACTTCAATCAAGTAACATAAAACTTTTACAAACACTTAACCTCTTACCTATCCTAAGTTGTGTATATTTATAAATATTTGTGCAGTAACAGCACCTCTTTCACGTTTTTACGTACCTGCCCGTTTATACTCCCAAGTATTCGGCTTTCTACTGCCACGAGAGGAGCTGGGAAGCGCCTTGGAGCGTTTGTGAGAGCCGAACTGGTGCGTTCCGTGCCCGCGGACCTTCGGAGCTCGCAGGGCGATGCTGAAACCGCGACTGCTCCGAGGAGTCGGGGCTGACCTGCGCCGAGGCTCGCAGGTGACAGAGGCGCCGCCCCAGGGACGGATCGAGGTTCCAAGCGGCGCAGTCGGGAGCCTGGAAGCCCCGGCAGCCGCCGACACCCGGCCCTGAGCGGGGAGCGGTCGGGGCGGTGGTGAGAGCAAGGGGCAGCAAGAGGCAGCGCTGAGGAGAAGGGCAGGGAGCGCTCCGAGCCGGCGCTGAGGGAGCTGAGGGAAGGGAAGGGCAGGGAGAGCTCGGAGCCGGCGCTGAGGGAGCTGAGGGAAGGGAAGGGCAGGGAGAGCTCGGAGCCGGCGCTGAGCGAAGGAAGGGCAGCGGGCGCTGAGGGAAGAGCAGGGAGCGCTCGGAGCCGCCGCTGAGGGAAGGAAGGAAGAGCGGGGAGCGCTGAGCGAGGGAAGAGCGGGGAGCGCTGAGCGAGGGAAGAG
>JAHLSL010000013.1:1586532-1611623 GCA_025920805.1 Petroica traversi | reverse complement strand
CTGGACTGAGTACAACTGTACCCAAATAGAAACACAGAGTTTGGAGTTAGCTCACTAACTGAACAATTGTCCAGGCTTCCCAAGAGACTTCCAAAACTTGCAGCAATCAAATCTCGCCCTAGCCTGGCTACTACAGTCATTTTACTTCACCTTTGTGTAGGAATAAAACTTTGTGATGTGACTGGGGAGTGAGAATTCTCTTCAAACCAGAACTGCAGAACTGAGTTTTATTTGTAACCTATTTATACATGCAGTTATGTATTTTATATATTTCGTGTATTGTTACAATTCCCCCAAAAATGGTGTCTTGTCATTTCTACGTGTGTTTCCTGTGATGAAGGACTCATGACTTCTTGGCGAAGAATGTCTTTGCAGAAGAAATTTTCTATTACCACAAATGAATCGAGTTTTAATGCTGGGCATTTAACTCCTACTTTCTGCTGAATGCTTTCACGTT
Source organism: Petroica traversi (assembly GCA_025920805.1). NCBI lineage: Eukaryota > Metazoa > Chordata > Aves > Passeriformes > Petroicidae > Petroica > Petroica traversi. The sequence goes on along the minus strand of JAHLSL010000013.1, from coordinate 1,611,166 downwards.
AATGCTAGTTTTGAAGATGACATCCAAAGCTGTTAAGAGTGGTTTTATTGATGGGCCTGAATAAATGTGAAATCCTTATTAACTCAGGCTTTTTAATTTTATGGAGGGATTTTTTTCAGTAGCTCCGTTCGGTATTTGGGATCATTCACTTTAATACCCCTTTTTATGATCAAAGTGTATTAATGAATGCCATGGGCCCTTTAGGTCTTGCTCCAGCATATCAATTGTCAGGACATTAAAGTTGTTAATTTTATTAGGTTTCTGGGGTTTGTTCCAAATTCAACATTGCTTTGCATTAGAGTAGGAGCTGAAGAGGTAGGATGTTAGCTTTTCCATTTCATATCTTAAAGCAGCAGGTATTTTTGCAGCACTTTTCCCCAGGCTAGGGCACACCTTTGATTTCAAATTAAAAGAGTTATTCCTGGGACAGGTGGAAGTTTTAGACACTCAGGTACAGTCCTGTCTGTGCTGATTTTAATACATGAGTCCCACAAAAAGGAAAAGCTTTTTTATTTTTTGTATTTAAACATCTAAAATAAACCCCCGTAAAGGTATTTCAGTTGTAAACACAATGCTTGTGTTCCTTTAGGAGGGAGTTTTTACCTTCTGCCTTCAGTTTAGTACCTTTTGAAATTGCCTCACCTTTGTTTCCCTGCTTTCCTTCTTACAATGATGACGCACTTGAAAGGGATTTTTATTGGACAATACCCCAGGGATTTGAACCATGTTCTGTTGCTTTGGAAACCAGAAGTAATATAACACACGTTTATTAGGCTTAGCATGAAATGTTTGTGGACTCCAATTTTCTGCTGGCGCACAGCTCAATTTGAGAGAGTTTTAGGATCTCGGGCAAACTTGTTAGTGTTCTTAGCATGAGGGGGGGATGGCCATTGGGGACAGTAATTGGGGACAGTTTGGCATGCTGTGCTTCAGCCCCTTGTAACAGGGAACAGAGATTACTCTGAGGGGCAGGAGCAGGCAGAGTTTGTGGAGCAACACCTCCCTTGGCCAATTGCAGGGATGCTTGGGGCAGTGGAAGCATTTGTGGTACTTCCTCTGCTTTCATTTTTAATATGCTCTTCCTTCCCCCTCTGTTGGGGAGGAAGAAATAGGAAAGTCTTATAGAAATTATTACCTGGCGAAAGATGCTGAAAATATAGAATTACAAGCGAGATTGAAATGAAGACAAGTTTTGAGATACCAAAACTCAGTTACTGAATAAAATGAAAAACAGTAGTACGGCCACTGCAGGTAATCTCCCTCTTTGATTGAACAATGGCCTGCCTTGATCAGACAATGGCCCTTGCCTGCCTGCAGGTCCAAGGGTCAGAGCAGACTTTACTAACTTAGCATAAGTTAAAAAAAAGCAGCTTTTAAGGTTTAAAATATAACGCCATATGGTAATACAAGGATGCCCATAGGCTGTGTGTAAATGCTATAGAATTTGTATCTTGTCCTAGATTGGTTAGTGAAAATTAGAATATTCAGCATAGAACATGATTTATTGTATTGTAAGTGAGAACCACGGGATTCCGATTCCTCTCTCTCTCTCTCTCTCTCTCTCTCACCTCTCTGACCTGCTCTGGGCCGTGCCTGGTGGTTCATAGCAGGTCTCTTACCCCACACTCTTTATTGCAATAAACCTCATGCTCTAAGACCAGACTCTGGAGATCTCTGTCTCCATCCAAACCGCATCCACACCCTGCAGAGGCATCCAACAGCCACCACAGATTTCTACACCCCCCCACACAAAGTGATGTCCTGAAGTTTCACTCTGGTTTGTGCTGTAGAACTTGGTTAAACCAGTCATTTTCTGTTTAATCATTTAGTGGTGGTGACCTGCATGTGCCAGGAGAAGGTTCTGTGTTTTGTTTCCCTTTCTGAAAAATGATGCTGCAGTGTCATCTTAGCAACAGAACTGAATTTCCACGTATGCAGTTTTCAAGAGGACTTAGGAGACGCTGAAGAAATTTCATTGGCATTTCCTGCAGTTTGCCAACAAGCATTTTTATTAATGAGGTTGGAGTAGAGGGAGGCTGGAAAGCTGGAGAGCTGCATCAGCTCATTCTGAGTGGCGGCTGCAGCATCAGAAGCAGCAGATGCTGTTGTCAATGAGGACGCTGGGCTTGGAGTGAGGGTACTGCCAGGCAGCCTAAGGAACTGGCAGAGGTTGAAGAGTCAATGGAAGTCACAAAACCTGAGGACCTGAACTCTGGCTCCACCTTCCAGGTATCTAAAATAGCTGGAGGCATTGGATGATACACCATGATGGAAGAAAGGGATATCTCAATCCCTTCTCTATTACTCTGTGCTTTGGAACAGAGGGAAAAAAAAAAAAAAGTTTAAATTCAATTCTCACTTGCCAGGCAAATTATTGAGTGTTCATCCCTCCTTTCATCTCCAGCCCAACTCTCAAGTTTGTTTGACAGTGTGGTAGCAGGTAGTGACTGCTTTGGTGACAGAGTCCAATGCCCAGTACCAGCTGCTGAGTTCCAAGGGAGACACACGTGGTGTCTCTTTCAAGACAGGTTCTTAAACACAGAACCTTTTGTGCCGCTCAGTAACTTCACCTGCTGTGTCTGACAAGTTCCTGAATTTAACTTTATGGTGTTTCATATCCTACAGTCTTGCTTGCATCTGTGTTTCAAGTGCTGCCTTCCCCAAAGCCAAAGCCCTGGTGCTCAGCTGCCAGGCTGGGAGGCAGGTGAGGACACTGACCTGTGGGCACACAACAGGCCATGGCACCCTTGGGGAACGAGGAGAACCATTTCCCAAGAATAAGCTCACTGAGGGATTGATTACTTGTGATGTTTCCAGTGCTTATCTGAAGAAAGGTGGAGCCTTTCCTTTGTTTAATGCTCAGCGTTAGATTTGTCCTTTGGTAACATTTTCTGTTTAAAAATGTGGAGTTTCAGCTGAAAGTTGGTCCTTGGCCCCTTCGATTTTGTAAAAACAAGTATGCCAATGTTGAACATATTTCTCATTTTTAGGAATAGAATATCTGTGTTTTGTTGGTTTTTTTTTTCACCTGAATGTCCATGCACTTCATTTTTGTAAGGCTACAGTATTTGTGTTGCCACATCTTGAATCACCAGTAATTCCAGATAAAATTAATTAATTTTTCATTGTGCCCAGTGGTAAGACAACTAGTGTGGTCTGATAAAGTGTTTGCCACTAGAATTTCTCTACACATCTAGGAAGCAGGGAAGCCATTGATTTGAATAACTTCTTCACAAGCTTCTCAGATGAAGTTGTTTCCTCTAGGAAATTCTAGTCAAAGATGTACATGTGTTTAGTGTCAGTTTTTTCCTAGTCCAGCTTTAGAAAAAGCTCAAATTGGAAGAGGAGAACCCCCAAGATCTATTGCCTTTCCAAGAGGACATGCTGTAGTTTCTTGAAGGCAGCTGTGGGGTTTGATTTTTTTTTTTAAATGTTAAAAGCATGTTTTCTGCTTTAGATCCACATGGATTTTTATCTCCGAGATACCTTCTGCACACACTTTGTGTGATTTGCAATACCTTCTTTGCATAAGCAAAGTGGCTGATAAATGATGATCCATTTATGTCTCAGTGCAGGTAATTGTGGATGCTTGGACCCTGCCATGTTCTCCAATTTAACTGGGAATGCACCAGGTTCTAAGTATGCATGGCATGTGTTTTGTACTGACAAGAAGAGGAGGGAGAGCAAAGCATAAAAAACAAGATTATGTGGTGCAGTCCCTGTTTTAAGTTCTAAATGAATAAAAAGTGTTGGGGCTAACTTGGCAATTAACTTCTTTATTTTTCCTGTTTTCAGGTTATAGCTGTTGGACTTAGTGGGGGAAAATGTGTTGTCATGTGGAATAGCCTAATTTATTTTGACAAAAACCAGTCTTCATGCTGTGAAAGGAATGGTAGGTAGTGAAAAACGAGCTGCCTGTTGGATTACTCAATCTGTTGGCACCTACCAAATGTGTCAGCATTTTACATTTTAAAAAAATTAGACAATAACTGAGACAAAAAGCTTTTTAGATTCTGTATGCTAACAAATGCGTGTCTGTTTAGATAACCTTATTTGAGCTCCAGAGGATAAAGGACTTTTAAAAAAAAGTTTCTTTTATATTGGAGTAGTGCTTTAAACTTAATTTCAAAGCGAATAGTTTTGGAAAGGAGATGTAATAAAAATAGCTTGTATTGAAGCAATGTCTAAAGCTCCTAAATTACCTAGAACAATTTAACAATAAATTTAACAATAATTTAACAATAAATTTCCAACCTCCCAGTCTGGAAAAGACAAACTGTATGACCACAGAGAGTGGAAAGAGCAGCTCCTCTTCCTGACAGGGTGGAATTGCCCCTTCTGTATTTGAGCTCCCAGGCTCCCTCCAAGGTTGGGATCTGCTGAAACCCAGTCCCACAGAGTAGGGAAAATGACTCATTCCTGAAAACTCCACTCTTGGTTTGATAGGCTGTTTTAAAGGTTTGTTTGTTGTTTTTTTTTTTAATTCTGGTGGATAATGAACTGAAACCTTCAAAGCAAAGAGCTTTAAAGGAATTGTTTCCTTTATCTGATTTCTGAAATGATGATCTCTGTATTTGCTCAGGTCCTGCTGAACCTCTCCCCTGTGATGAATCTGCTACAGGAATCTTTCAAGCATGCCATGCTGGTTTGGAAGCCTTTGCACCCTGCCAGAACCAGCCAACTGATGCTGGCTGCTAGCATTTTATGTATCTTGCAGTTGAATTGACAAATATTTAAGGTTTTTTGTTTGTTTTGGGTTGCTTTATTTTGCAGCTTTACAATTTTGGAGAATAATGACACTTCAATTTTCTTGACACAAAACCAGCTGTGATAAAGTCACAATGCAAGATCTTTGCAAAGATAAAATGGCAAAGTCTGCTGGTTTTAAAAAGCTTTTCTTCTTATTCTTGGAAAGCAATTTGACTTCTTTTCCTGTTTTTCATAAATAACCTCCCAAAAGATAATGGTTGTCCTTATATAATTTCAAAATCTCTACCTAACAGAGGCAGGAGGCTGGAATTCTTTTGTTCTGACCTAAGATAAAAGTCTTGGGACATGACAGTGGGAGATAAATTAGGCAATTGTTAGAGGGCTATTTTGGGGTTTAATAACTACACTGGACACTGTTGTTTTAAGCTTCTGAGTTTTAACAAACCAAACAACATTCGAGGGAAGAGCTGTCAGATGTGGACACAAAACTCTCCTGAGGATGAGTGTTGGTTAATGTGAGTCTCCTTTGGGCACTTCAGGGCCTTTTAAATGCACTGTCTGTTTATTCAGAGTTGTTGCCATTGGTGATTTTCTTCCTTCCCTGAGGATTTGGGCACGGGAATGTCCCTGGCAAAGCAGAGCCTTCACCTCCAGACCTGGCAGTGCTGCATTGTCTCGGGCTCTGGCTTCTCCTGCTCTAAACAGGGCACATCAACTCTCTAGCCTGGCAGCAGGAGTAGATTTTAATACAAATACGACTGAGGTGTCAGTCTCCTGCAGGCTGTCAGTGGACTTTTGTCCTCAGTTGCCCTTCATGGTTTCTCTTTTAACTTTTTTTTTTTTAACTTCTCCATAATCTCTACTGTTAAGGGGAAAAAAAGATATCTGTTTCTCTCAATAGCATTTCATATTGCTTAATTCTAGAAAATAATTAGTAGGATTATATGATCTGCAATATGAAGTCCCTGATTTCTATATTATTCCTCTGCTGGGGTGGGGTTTTCTTTTTTTTTTTTGGTGTTTTTTTTGTTTGTTTGTTTTTTTGTTTTTTTTTAATCATTATCAGATCAGAAAGTGAAGATTGTCCTGGATGAAGAGCAAAGGTGCCAGCCTTGGCTTCTTAGAGGATAGTGGTTCATTTATCACAAGTACAGTAAATATTTCATACCAGGCCTCGCCCCATTTAAATGTTGGTGAGAATTTATTTTATAAACAGGACACTGAGTCAATTTACTGCTTGTGCTGCCATCTCAGACCGGGTGACAAGCCACGAATAACAGCCTCAGTGACTGCCCCAAAAATGTGCAAATACTGAAAATGAGCAGATGTTTTGTATCAGCAGGTTGCCAGCCTTCTTGTTGGAGGGGCAATCTGAATCAAGAAGGGTTATTCCAGCTGCTTATTCCACAAATAAATGGACTGGATGTTGAGCCACTGAACCTTATGACTGCTGGCATGTGAGAGGCATTGACACTCAGAACTCACAGGGAATATTTAGAGAGGGTAATCCCTCCTCCAGTGATAGCCACAAATCCTGTCATAGACCATTTCAGAGTCCAAGTTCTCCTCTGCAGCATGTGAAAGCTTTAAAATGTCCCAGAAATCTTCAGGGATGTGTTCATTAGCCACTTATTACAGATACTTTCAAGGATTCTGAGGAACACCAGTTGTTCTGGATCTGGCTCTCTGAGCACAGCAAGCAGCCATTGTGGCCCTGAAAGTTGTTTCTGAAGCCAGGCTTCAGACAGGAAATGCTGACTTTTGTGCTGCTGATAAAAGGGAAGATAGCAAAATTAAACACCCAGCTGTTGCTGGTGGTGTCTCATTCCAGCTGAATTAGCAGCTAATTAGGGAATCTTCATTTGTATCTTTTTTTGCATCTTTTTTTGCATTGCCCTTTCCGACTTGTTCCTTTACCTGCATATAAAAAGCAGAAATTAGTTTGAAGACTTGTTGATGCTGTGATAGTTTGATTCCCTGCCTTCATCTGATTGTCAGGGCATGGAATCTGATCTGTACAGTTTGCTTTGCTCTCATCCCATGTTTTAGAGGTCTGGGAATACTTGGTTTGCCAGTAAATTCTATGGCCTTAAAGTGTTTTAAAATTTAATGTGTAAGATACCTGTTTTAATGGTGGTTACTGAAGTACAATGACAATGGAAGTTTGGCTGACATGTTTTCATTAGTATGTATTTTAATTAACAAATGGCTGGACAAAAGAGAAAACAGACAGTTCTCTCCTTTACATATAGAGAAAATTATTGGAGGGGACCTCTGGAAGTCATCTAGTCAAACCCCCAATATTTTTAAACTTTACGGAGCACATTTATTCCTGGTGGATAATTATAACAAATCCTGAAAAACTAGGAAGAATATGCTTGCAAACTTGACCAGGTTTGAGTTTTTTAAAAGATAATTCATTGTGACTTTTGAATTATTCTTACAGGTTTTAGTTAAAATTCAACTCTTTAAAATTTTTGAGTGCAGAGGAATTTGAACAAATGACACAATTTGATCTTCATTTCTTACCCACAGAAATGAATGAATGTATAGGCCCAAAGAAATGCACAAAACCAAACACTTTAATCTGCTATAGTTCTTTATTTAATTTACGGCCCAGCATTTTTTTGAAACAGGCTGAGTACTTCCCTTTTGTAACAGGCTCAAATTAACATTTTATGCTTCTTTTCTTCAATAAATCCAAATTCAACCCTGAAAATCTGGCTGATTGACTCAGTGGTTGCTATGGAAATGTTCATTTGATACATAAAGCTGGAATTGCATGTTTGTTTCCCCGACTTGCAGCCTCTCCTAATCCTCTCCCCGTTGGTAACCGTGGCCTTTTGCAAGGCATGCAGAGGGGTGATGAGAGTGTCCTGCTCCGGGCCAAGGGAGCAACAGCAGCTTTGTGATTTAAATTGGTCATCTGAGCTAACTTGTGGGAGTGTTTGAGGGATGAGATAGGGCTCTTCTGCTGCCTCTGCGGTGGGGGTGGCAGGACCTGGCCGAGAGGCAGGTGGGAAGTTCACGTGGTTAATGTTGTTTTCTAATTCAGCTTCACTTTGTACGGGATTTAGATCTACTTGCTCCTATTGTTTTTAGGGCAAGGGCTATTCTTATATCTTGTTTTACAGCAAATTTATCACCAGGACTTGCTAAAGCTTGTTTTATAGCAGTGCTACAACATTCTTACCCTTGTTTTAGCCACTGATGTCGTCTGTTCTTTAAGGGGATGGGGTAGGACAGGACATTTGGAGAAGAACTGCACTTCTGGGAACATGCACGTTTTCATTTTGATGATTGGGACAGCAGCAGCTCCAATTCAGGAAGATGATCTACACCTGCATGTTTTGTACTGGCTTTAGCCCACAGGAGCTCCAATTCAGGAGACATCTGAATGTTTTGTACTGGTTTGAGCTCAGCACAAATTGCTGGTCTCTTTCCTGGTCATCATCAGATGAATGATTTTTCTTCTTTTCCCTTGAAGGAAGGAGAGCTGTACTTGAATGGTGGTTTTACAGCACAAGGGAAGATCCTTGCCTCTGCTGCCTCAGTAGTGAATGAAGCAAGGCAGGTACTTATTTATCCACTGGCTGCATGGCCAGTGCATGTATTGGGGAGACACATTTCCTAAAAACAGAGATATGTCTTTGGAAAAAAGAAATCAGCTGATATAATTAGAAAAAACCACCAATGTCTTCTCACATCCACCTCTCTCAACCCTTCTATTCTTACACAAATCAGTGTACTTCAGCCTGGAGAACAAAAGCTTCAGGGTGACTGAATCGCGGCCTTCCAATACCTGAAGGGAGCCCACAAGAAAGATGAAGATACTTTTTTCAAGAGCTTGGAGTTATAGGACAGGGGGAAATGGCTTCAAAGAGAGGAGTTCTAGATTAGATATTAGGAAAAAAAAAATCTTCCCTGGGAGGGTGGGCAGGCCCTGGCACAGGGTGCCCAGAGCAGCTGTGGCTGCCCCTGGATCCCTGGCAGTGCCCAAGGCCAGGCTGGATGGGGCTTGGAGATCCCTGGGACAGTGGAAGGTGCCCCTGCCCATGGCAGGGGGTGGCACTGGATGGTGTTTAAGGTCCTTCCCAACCCAGCCCCTTCTATGATTCTGTGTTACTTATAAGTTAAATAATAGTTGAGATCAAACCCCACTTGAGCTCAGTTTAGTTAGATGTACAGCAGTCAGACTATCTCAGGCAGAGAGATGAGGCTGGCAAGAAAGGTGCATATTTTAATAGACTACACAGGTATTTGCCATAAGCCTTCTAATTTAAAATTTCCAGCTGAGTGTGAGTTCTGTCATTCCTGCAGAAATGTGTTTGGAGGATTATGTGTTGATCTGGGTGAAGGGGTGAGGTTAAAGAGGGGCTTTGTGTTCTGGGAGAGAGGCTGAAGTTGGGCTGTAGGGCAACAGGCCTGTGCTCTGCCCTGCTTTGGAAAACTGCAGTGTTCCAAACATGGGAACTGAAAGGAAAAATGGGGTTGCAGAAGTTAAAAGGTGTGCAAAGTAACTCTGCAGAGGAGTTCTTTTGGTGTCCTGAATACCAGGGATTAGATTAGATATGGGGAAAGAATTATCCATGCCTGGATTTAGGAACCAAGATTGAATCTTTGTGGTGAAGACAGGCCAAAGGATGTTCTGAACCAACTAATTGCACTCCCATCTGGTTGTAAGGATCCTGATCCTTCTCCTGACAAAGTTTTCTCCCGCTTCACAACTACTGAGATAAAAATCCAAGGCCTTCTTTTTTTGCTTGTGAGTATAATCTGCTGCATCCCTATTCCATGTTTAATACATTTTATTTACTAATGTCAAATCCATACCAAACCTACTGTGGAGTAGTTCTCTTTGTACAATTCCAGATAAGGAGGAATGCCAAGTCATCGCTGAACAATTAAACAGGAGTTTTCTATTAACTGGAATGTGTCCTTTGGAAAGCAGTTAGTGTCATCTTTATCTTGTGAGGCTCTTTGGTTAGTTGGTATAATTTTTTTTATTAATTGCAGTCTTAACTGACACAGCTGGAAGTTCTTGCATTGAGGAGAACTGATAAAGTTGATAATGTTTGAAAAACCTAGAGCTAATCCACAGTGAAATAATTTTACAGTCCCAGAGAATGAAAAGTCTAATTCTGTTTTGTAACACTCAGTAATCCCGTTTATAGTCTGAAAAAGTAAATGTGTGTCATGTAGCTTTGGAGGCTGGTACTTATCAGCTGTTATTCCTTCTGAGTATTAAAACTGGATTCTAAGTCAGCACCTCATTAAAATACCTAAACCAGCTCTTTCCAAGCTGGTGGCTTCCAACTGGAAACGTAAATAAGTCTGTGATAAGGGAGTTCCAGTGGAGACATTGTGAGCAGCCTGTACATGTGCCACGAGCTGTTTGATTTAGAAGTGCAGTAATCATGAGAACTGTCAAAATCCCCTGGAGTTAACACACTTGTTCCACTTTTACCTTGCTGAAAGGGCAGACTTTCTTGGTAAGAACACTTAGATACCATATCCATGGCATAACTGAATTACAGCCACCAGCTGGCCTCTGTAACTCTGTAACTCTGGCTATCCCAAATAGGCCTCCAAATTTGAGACTGGCATTTCCTAAAAGCTAATTTTGCCTGAAGTGCTAAGTGGTTACCTGCTGGCATGTAATTCATGCCCTGAAAGGCAATTTTTAATGTAAATCACCAGTCATAAACCAAAGCAAACAGGTCTGTTGTGCACACATTGGAAGCAAAGAAATCACTGATGTGGAATTACTGAAGAGGTTCCTCTGCATTATTTATAATTGTTAAAAAAGTGCAAGCCTGAAGTATCTTGAAGTTAGCTGGGAGGGGTAGGAAAACTTGGGATGGGAAGTGGCTGTCAGCAAGGAGCTGGAACAGCCAGGGAACACTGACATGGCCACTTGTAGACAGTTTGTCCTTTTGCACAATTAAATTCTTCCTGCTGGGAGAAATCCATTTTTCTGTGGCTCTCCTATTAGTGGATTTTGGCTCGATTTGCTGAGCCAAGGCTGACACTGGCAGTGCTACAGGTTCCTCCAAAGAGTTGGGTAAATGAGTTCTCTCTGTCCCCACTGGATTGGAAGCCAGGAAGACAAAATACACCAGAACTTTTGTTGTCATCCCCAGCTCTGTGTGTGGGTGCTGGATAATGAACCCTTATTCCTTAAACCTTTAAAGTTTTAAGTGTAGTGTAGCTTTGGTGTAGTAAAGCTCTTTGCCATGTAGCTCTCCAAAGAAATACTATTTTTTACTCACTGCTAATCTAATACCTTTTACCAGCTCTGAAGGGTGGAAAGAAATATTTGGAGTATACTTCTGAAAATTTCAAGAAACAACAGGGGAATAAAAATAAGAGGTCTAAGGAGCTTTGAGAGGCTTTTCCTTTAGAGAGCTCTGGGATTTTCTCTATTGGGTGGAGGTTATGCAGCTGTTTTTATCCTAATGTTAACATATTAGGTTACAAGAATCTTTCCACTTAATTGAACAAACACAGGAGGGTATTTATGTAACTGAAGATCTGCAACTGCCAGCAGAATTAATTAGGAGAGGAATAATTAAGCAAATAGTAGTGTCCAAATGGTCCCAATAGAAAAATGTATTGCAATCCCAATAGAAATCTCATTAATGTTGTTGTTTTTGATGAGCTGTGCCTTTTGCAGTCTCATAAAGGGAGGCAAATGTGGAAGGATCTCAGTGGGGTGTCAGCTTGGGTATGAGGCAGAAACAATATCAAGGTTTTAAGCTGTCTGGTCTCATTATTGTCACTTTGTCATGGCTGCAGCTCCACTATCTGCTTAAAAAGCCTCCTGTGATTGAATGAGCCACTTTGGGGTAAAATAGGTACAGAAGAGAACATTTCAGGTTTGTATTTGGTGTGGAGCTGTTGCTTCATGCATGGGAAACAAGTTGTCTCTTATGCTGAGCCAGGAGAATATGAGGCAAATGGAGCTTATTTCAAATACTTCTGCTTGAATTTGTCAGTTTGCTGCTTCAAAGAATGGAAAAGAGCACATTATCTTAGACTTTCCACTGTAATGTCACTCATGCAGAGGATTAAAGGAAAGGTTAATTAATGTGATGTCATATTTACAGTGGCTGTTCTAGGAAGCAGGTTCCTGGTCTGCAGTAACAAGGTCTGTCCCGTGGCCACTGAGGGAAAATACCTTAGAAATAGTCCTCCAGCAGGGAAGTTGAGTTTTCCCCTTTTCCCTTTCTTTTGTCACCTGAGAATCTTTATTAGCTCTGTTACAAATTGCTGCATTGTAATTCTGAGTGCATTTTTCAAATTTGTTCATAGGTGCATTGGAATGGACTAAAAGGTATTGTACAGTGGGAAGAGCTTTAATCAAAACCTGTCAGTAAAACAAAAGCCTTTCACAAATAATCATTCAGAGATCCCAGCTTGGAAAACTGTTACTTCCTCAGAAATAACCTGGGAGGTTAAGGGAGATGTTGAAGGGTCACAAATACCATCTGAGGCAACTCTGGGAATATAAATTGTCTCACATAACTCCAGTTCCTAACCAAGCTGGAATTATGGCTTTTGTTACTCTACCAGGGAGCTACAGGGCCCTCCTGAACTGATCTATTAGCAAAGTTTTGTTAACATTTCGATCAAACTACTAACAGCTGAGTAGTAAATTAATTCAATTTTTAGTGATGGGTAAATTAATCAACATCAAAATGTTCTTGGCTGCCAACTTTGGAAAAGTAGTGCTTCTCTTTGTCCCAGTGAAAGTTTGCAATAACTGCTGAGTGCATTTTGTATTTATCTGTTCCCCTTCCCCCTGCTAGCCATTGTTGCTGATGTTTCTCATTAACTTGGTTTCCTATTAGGGAAGCAGCTCTGAATAAATACCAGTTAGGCAGGCCTCTTATTTATGTGCATGCCCTTAAAATGTGTCTATAAAATATTCATTAACTCGAGATTCCTGGGGCCATGTTCAGACACAAACATCTCCTCCTTAGTGAAGAGAAAGACACTCAAGTGAGATTTTTGTGACTATCACTGCAGACACAACAGAGTGCAGAGATGGAAACAATTGACTGCCAGTCTCTGAATGTGACTTAGAGGAGAGGCAATGCTCCAAGCTTTGCTGGCCAGTGCAGAACACCTGGAGATATGGAATTCTGATTTCTTACAAGACCGTTGTAAGATGGTGTTGTACAATTTGATGCCACCCATTACCTAATCAGTTGTAGCGTTAATGACAAAATCTTCCTTCTGCTGCTTTCTGAACACAAGCCTGTTGTCCTGCAGCCCAGGATTCCCAGGAGGGTGAGCAGAGGAGCAGCAGGCTGGTGCTCTGGCAGAGCTGGCTGTGCTGCCCATCCCAGAGCCGGATTGTCACACGTGGGATCTGGGCACACCCAGCTCCTGCGTCAGGGACAGTGTGGAGCTGACAGATGTGCAGCAGCTCTGTGCCCATAAAAACACCACTTGCAAACACTGTGCAGCTAAGGAAGGGCTGCTTCTTTCTTCAGTGTTCTGGAGCAAAACCATTCTGGGGGTTGTGCTGTGGGAGCGTGGCCGAGGCCAGGAATTCCAGTTCTGGAGAGACTCCCTGGCGTGAAGCTCTTCATAGAATTGGAAAATCCTCGAGTGGCTGGGTTGGAAGGGACCTTAAAGCTCATCTAATTCACGCCCCTCCATGGGCAGGGACACCTTCCACTGTCCCAGGTTGTTCCAAGCCCCATCCAGCCTGGCCTTGGGCACTGCCAGGGATCCAGGGGCAGCTACAGCTGCTCTGGGCACCCTGTGCCAGGGCCTGCCCACCCTCACAGGAAGTATTTCTTCCCAGTATCTAATCTAAACCTACTCTCTGTCAGTCTGAAACCATTCCCCCTTGTTCTTTCTCTGCAGGTCCTAAAAAGTTTCTTTCCATCTTTCTTGTGGGATCCTTGCAGGTCTGGAAGGCCAAAATGCACTTTCTGAGCACCTAAGATAGAGCTGGGCAGGGCTGTACTGCTGAACCCTCTAGGGCTATTGGAATCCTGGAATACTGAGAGAAATACAAAATAAACCTTAAGCCAGAGAAGCAAGCAGAAAACTCATTCTTTGTGTGCTTTTTTTTTTTTTCCTCACCAGAAAGGAAATGCTTCCTGAAGCATTCAAACATTTGCTCTGCCTAAATGTTAACCCTTTTTTCCAGGCCGTTTTTTTTTCTGTTATACAAAAGTATTTTTTCAAAGTAGAATCCAGGCTAATGCAAGGAGAGGAACTGTAGATTGTTATATTATGAGGAGGTCAAAATAATGGCCACAATGTGAGTGATTCAGAAATAAACAGGCAATACAAAGTTAGTGCTAGAGATCACTTCTCAGTACCTCAGGAAAGTCAAACAGCTCAGGTCTCAGTAAGTATAACTTTCCTCTGTTGTGTCTCAGCTGATGAGCATCTTCCTTCTGGCCCTACTGAGTGGATGTCCTGCCTTGCCTTTTTCTACATCAGAGACAGAAAGTCAGGTCCAGGTTGTTCAGCCATTTCTGCTGTCAACCTCTCCTGCACTGGCTTTCATGTCCTCACATAATCACAGAAGGAAAAAAATAATAAGAAGCTAAAGCCAAAAGAACAACCCAGTGCAGAGGCTAATGACTGAAAAATCAAAAAGGGAAAAGGGAGTGAAGATGTGAAAGAGGAAAACACAGAGTTACATCGGGAGGAGAGGGTGAAGGCAGGTGTTCAAAGGGTAACACTGCTCAGCAGTAACAGGAGCTATTTCTAGAAAAAAACACCCTCCAAACATTAACAGAGGTGGTCTCACTGGTGTGAGGGCAGAGGCAGCGAGTCAGGAGGTGAAATGGTGTGTGGCACTGAGCTCTGTTGCATTCTGTGTGTGAGACAGGGATTCCTGGCAGGAATCCCTCTGGTGGGATTTTAATTCCACTGGAGCAGCCTTTCCTAACCCCTGGTGCTGCTCTGCCCAGGAGGCTCCTGACCCCAGGCTATAACTGAGCTCCACTTGTCTGCAGGGCTGAAAGGGCTGGACTTGACCCCAGAGGTCTTTCCCAACCTCAGTGATTCCATGGATCTGCAGTGCAGAGGCCCTTTGGGACCTGCTGGACTCTCCCAAACTGTGGTCTTTATGCATTGATGCCAGAATGATTTTTGTCTTTTCTTTATATACCTTTTACACAGTTCTGTGTATCCACAAGTATCAGCATGCACACTTGCAATCTTTTACTTAGTTTTGTGCTCAGTGTTCTGTGAGTGTTCTGCAGGCCTGAGACTGAACAGCCCAGAGCTGCAGAGCCAGGGACACCAAACATTCCCACTGTCTCAGGAAGCCAAGGTCTCCGAGCAGGACAGATTCTGTAAACCAGAGCTCAGCCCACCCCAGCCTCATTATTGGGCCCCCTTGTTGGATCTGCTGATGTGTAAAGTCTAGAACTGGTGTGTGTGACTGACGAGGGTGCATTTGCCACGCTGTCACCTGGGTGAAGTGGATGCATCAAACGGGATCCTGATTAAAATACTGAGGTAAAGCCCCAACCCCTTTAACCGTGTCTGGCTTCATTTTCATAACACCAGGAAAAAGGCATCATCATAATCTCACAAAATGCCATCCTGGGAGCACAGCTCTGGCAAACCCGGGGACATTCAGCACAGGCTCTCCTTTTACAGCACAGACAATCCCTTCACAATTTACACAAGTCAGATAAATGAGTGATCAAACCCATAATGACTTGAAAATGCTGTCTCAGCCTGAGGCTGAGGAGATTGCTGGGGGGGCACTGCTGGTTCTCTGTGTTGCCCCCGGCCATGGAAATAAAGGGGAGATAAAGAGGGGTGCTGGGAGCCACCCTGGGGCTGCTGAGGGGCCCCTGAGGCGCCCAGGCTCGGGCAGGAAGCTTCACTACATTCTGAATTTACTTCTCATTCAAAATCACTGAGTACCAAACTCCTCCTCCTGATCAGAAGCCAATTTTTTTTTTCTCTGTGCACTTAACTGTTTCTTGCTCGTGCTTAACTGGATTTTAAGTCATGTTTTAACATAAGTTAAAGTGCTGTGGATATTTTCCCCCCTCTTTCCCAGCAGAGGCTGGAGGATGTGGGTCAGCATGGGGGGCACAGAGCTGCAACTTTTGGGGGGGCAAATCGCCCCTTCCCACTCTCAGCTCTGCTGGGTCCTGGTGCCTCCCTGCCTTCTGTGCCATCCTACTTTATTGTCTCTTAAAACTCTTCAAAACAGCACCCAGCGGGTCAGGAAACACCGATCCAGCACACAAAAAGCAGGTCACCTCTCAGGAGCACGTGCAGATCCCATGCAAGGAGCCACCTTCTAAAATTAGTGCTTGTGTTGGTCTTTTGTTTGTGTTACAGATGGGTCGTTTCCACAAGTAAGAGTGGATTCTGACCTGAAACTGAGTCACAACACAGGCGGTGCCTGCTGTCAGGGGACAAGGATTTGCTCTCTTTGCAGATGGACAAATCCTGCACTCGGCAAGTGCTGCCACCCATGTCCTGCAGCTTCACTCTGCAGGGAAAGCGCCCCTGAAAGCTCCTGCTCCACTCTGCCCTTCTGCTTCCCAGGTCATGCAAACTGCTGTGCATTCCAGGAACATTTTGCAGAGGTTCTGTTTTGATGTGTGAAACACCTTAGCTTGTCTTGGGTTTGACCACTTTATTTATGAAGGCAAAGCAGAGCAGCAGTTCAGAGATAAACAGAAATTGCTCAAGAAATTGATTTGCATAGAACTCTTCTGTATTTCTAATATTGCTTGATAGGCCATCATCAGCTGGTAAGAATGCAGTCATCTGTTATCAATGAAGAAATTCATTTGGTGCAAGGATTTTGGTTTAAAGAAGTTTTTTGGAGGAGCATAGTACTGAAAGTATTTAAATGCAGGCCTCTAACGTTCTTCTTTTCCTGCTATACTACTGCACAATCAAACTCTTACTTTTGTTTGTTTTTATACTTCCTGAATGTGGGAGCAACATAAAATATGAGGGGGTTGGGAATGTAATGTAAGTAGGGATTTATTTTTAAAAAGAGAAAAAAAATCTGGCAGAAGTTGGTTGTATGTTCTTTGAGAAAGCAGAGCTCTGCAGTGGGGTTTGTTTCCACAGCCTTGGAGGGTTCTCAGGCCGTGGCTGACAGACAGAGGGACAAGGTCTCACCTCCGGGTCAAAACCAGCCCAAACCCCAGAGAATTTTGGAGGGCTCAATGCAGAGGCTGCAGAGCTGTAGGAACCCAGGGCCAGGCTGTGTCCTGACAAGTGCAGACACAGCTCCTGCTGCCTTTGCTCCATCTGGCAGAGCTGAACGAGGTCCAGAGTGTTGGTGTGAGGCTGCTGCAGCACCAGTGCAGACCTGCCCTGCACGAGGTTCTGCTGCAAGGCAGTGCCAAAGCTCTTCTGTCCTAAGGAACCGAGGGAAATGGGTGAGAGTTAAGCAGCTTTACAGTAGCTCCCTATACTTGATAATTGTTAAATGTTTCTAGTGTTTCCCGGATGAAATATCAGGTGTGCTAAATCACAAAACAGCAGAACACAGAGGGGACTTAAATTTAGAGTAGTTCAGAGAAAGTCTGCACACACAGTCTGCTCCTTGCTCAGAACAGAGGTGGGGACAGATTGCATCAGTTGGCCTCATCAGGAATGAGCCACATTCGTGATGACAGATCCATAAAGGAATGGGAACATTTAGCATAACAATGCCCATGATGGGGCATATGAGGGGTAGGAAGCAGATGTGTGCTTTCCTCCTGGAGTCAGACAGGAGCTGGAAGGAGCTCTGCTCTCACCAATCGTGTATTTCTGGTTTGCTTAAGATGGCTTGGGATTATTTTTGATCCTCACATCCAAACAGTGGGAAGGGGAAGCTGTTTCTTGTTTTACTGATCACCCTCTCTTGCAGTCCCACTGAGAGAAAGGTTTCGTGTGTAGGAACTGTAAGGAGAACAAGACCATGAGAGATGTGGAGGAAAGGGGAGAAATGGGATCTTTAGGAGCAGAAGGGAAAGGAGAAGGCTGGAGCAGGAGGATGCTAAAGCAAACAGAGTAATGTGAATACAAGAAATGATTTCCAGAGGGATCCCTTCTGATCACCTGTGGGAGGCTGGCTTCAGATTTTTGAGGCTGAATTTGTACCCCTACAATGGCACAGATCTAGGCAATTTTCCCTCAAAAGAGATGTGAAAGGGGGGTAATTTTACTTCTAATCTTCCTCTTCAAGTGTACCCCAAAATAATCAATGAGCATAAAATCAGTACTAAAAGGAAATGTTCTGATTTTTTGAGTGTCCAGCTCAATTTTTTTTTTTAATTAATAGGATTTTGATTGACACACTGAATCCTGGCCTATAAAGGGATCACAACAGAGCAACACTTGCATTGTCTGAGTGGCAAAGATTGAGTAAATCTATGCCTTTACTTTTCCCTTTAGGACAAACTTTCCTCATGTGAGTGTTAGCAAAGAAATAATGCATGCATGCCTATTGCTTCTTTCATGCTTGTATGACTTTAATGATAATTAAATAGTACATGTCTGAGATCCAAAGGCAAACCAGAGTCAAGAGTGCCTGGCTCATTTCTCCTCTCTGAACAAAAATAGGAAACATCAAACCTCTGTGTGAGGCTGGCTGATGTTCTGGAAGGCCCATAGCTTCATACCCTGCTCTTCTCATGTGGATATCCTTAGGTAGATATCTGATACTTGCTGAATTTTGTACTAATTGGTTACAGGAGGGGGAAAAATGCATTCTCATCTGCACAGAGAGAATTTCTTGATGGTCTGAAACCTGCAACTGGGCTTTTCTTATCTGTAAAGTGGGTCGAAGCAGGTCTGAAAATACGATTTGCCTTTTCTCCTAATGTGTGTCAGCACAATAGGGATGCAAGAAAACTAGTGTAAACAGCATAAAAGAATCCCTTTTAATCCAACATTTCCTTGGCATTTGTGAGACCCACTCAGAATGTTTCTTTAATCCTGTGTGTGGTGTCCCTGGGCACGTGCAGCTTCTCTGGTACTGAGTGCTGGTATAGATGGATCAGGACTAAATAATGAAATAATCCATGGAAAAAGCAAGTTTCAGTAGAGATGGCACCTTCTCCTGTGTGCTCCTAAAGCTGAACACTGGAAGTACTTTGACACAAGCTACAAGGTAATAACACTTGTGCAGATGTTTGAAATATGGATTATTGATTATTTTTCTTTTCTAGCTTTGTCTCTTAGGGATCATGCTGCTCCATGTGTCCTTTCATCTGTCTCTCACAATAATTTGTGGAGCCAAGTGTAGAGCTCTCCAAGGTGGGACACACCAGTCATTTCTGTTCTGAACAGGGAAAAACACAGACTGATGCTGCATTAAAGAATGCAAAATGAGCTCAAGCTGTGCATCAAAGAACCCACAGAAGAAAGCCCCAGATTCACCTCTCAGCTAAAGTTTGTCTTCTCTGTCAGATTTCAGACAGTCATCAGAGAGGGCTGAACTGGTGATGCATATTGTGACAAAAACATTGAAAATAGTTCAGTCCACAACCAGGCATGAGCCTGCTGGAAAACAGGCTTCAGTGGTTGCTGTTTCCAGGGGTGAATTTTAGCTGGAACTCTGCTCAGCACTGCATTTCTTCCAGCAGCTGAGGCTGGGGGGATGTGACTGCAGGACTGTGGGGTAACAGGGAAGTGTTTGCCCTCCCTTCCCCATTTCCCCCTCTGGCTTCTCAAATCATTATAAACAGGTTTTCTCTCCATATTGTGTATTGATAGGGACTACCTGAGAGTTGTGACCTCATTTTCCTTCCTGCTTGTTTTCCCATTTGGAAGCAAGTACTTTTTGTTTGTTCACAAACTTCTGGATCCAGTTTTGTGCTGTTACATAGAGGATGGCAATTCCAGCTGAGCACCTACATTCAGTTAACCACAAGCAGTTTTTCACCTGGCAAACATGCAATATTTGAAATATTCCTTCCTTCCCAATACTGAACCAAAATAGCCTCTATTTAAAATTGCATTTAGTTCCATTTTCTTGAGAGACATCTTGTTGGCAGCTCTTACATTAAAAAGAGGGAAATGTTTATTCATTGCAATTGATCTACGGTAAAACAAATTTACCAACCAAGTAACTTCTGGTTGCAATGAAGTAATCTCCATTATAAAAGATGACCTTTCTAGAAGCAAGACATTTTCAGGTGTAAGCCACCTGTAATTTTACAAGACAAAAAACAAAGAATGCATTTGTAGATAATGAATTTTTAGATACCATCGTTGACTCATAGAGAGGAACTGATGAAAGTCTGCAAGAGGAGATGCAACCCCTGCCACAATTCTGTGTGGATCCCAGGGCTGCTCAGTGTGAGAAAGATGATTATGCTAGCAGCCTTCAGTTCAGAGGAGAGACAACTTGGAATGCAGGAGAGGTTATAAAACCATCAGTGAGATGAGATAAAGACTGGCAGTTCAGCAGCTCCTCTGCTACCAGAACTGGGAGGCATTGCACAAGCCTGATGGAGTCAGCACGTGTGCGTGGGGAAATGCAGGGTGAACTTGGGGAGCTCATTCCCAAAGGGTATCAAAGTCTCCTTGCTTTGAGGGAGCGAAGGGTTACAGGGAGTGGAGAAGTGCTGAGGGCACAGCTGATTTTGAGCTGTGGTTTTGTTGGTTATGCTTCGAAGAAGAACTGCTGGGCATTTGAACTGCAGTAAACACAGCGAGACCTCGAGGAGGTGCCACATAGCTGGGCTGGGATCATCCATCTTCCTGCTCCCCTGACAGATCCTGCTCAGGGCTGGGCCCTGTGGACAGGCCCAGGGTGACAGCGATGGCTCCTCTGTGCCTGGCAGGGAACAGCAGAACCTTTCACTGATCTGGTAAATGTGAGTGAGAGCCCTGCTCCATTCAAAGCTGTGCTGAGGATCCTGGGGCAGCAAGTGGTGTGAACACAGGGCAGAGAATGCTCTCTGGACATGTCTGAGGTGGCACAGGGGGCACGGGGACAGGCCTGGGGCTGGAGGCAGCACACTTTCCCTGCTTCGGGGCTGATAAGGACAGGAACTGCGTGACAGAGTCCATTTGTGGAGGGAAAAGGGGTGGAGCAAGATAACTGGGAAATGCTGGCCAGGACAGGCGTCGGTGGGAGCAGCCAGGAGGAAACTCTCCTTTGCCCTTTTCCTGGCAGCAGCGGCGGCGCTGCTGCCCTCACTCCCTCGTCAGGGTCATGACTGGCTCGTTTTTTATCCCTGACTTGACTCTTGCAAGAACCCTGGAAACAGCAAAACGAGCACATTTCCGTGATATTTTTCGGGACCTTCTATGCTTATGGAAGTGAAGATCACTGAGTCAGTTTGCAGCTCTCGAGGGATATTGGCAGGACAGAGCTGCTGCAGCATTTCCCCGTTTGAGTTTCCTCGCCCTCAATGAAGTGCTCAGGCACGCCAGAAGGAAGCTCTTTTTTTTTTCTTTTTTTTCCTTTTTTTTTCTTTTTCCTTGGCAGAAGTTGCTGGTTTATATTTAAAAGAACTATTCTGGAGCTTTTAATAATTTTGAATCAACTTTTGATTAAATTGTTGCTATTAAATAAAGGATTCATCATCTGGAAAAGCCCTTTAACTGGCTGGGATTAATCCTGCTAGGCATTGTGTTTATTTATTTCAGTTTCAATCTGTTGCTCTTAGGCTTTGTTCTTTTCCTGAAGAAACATGGGGAGGAGGAGCACATGAATCAAAATTTTATTCTGAACGGATTGCCTTGTTCCAAATTGCATAAAACATTTCATCTTTTTTCACTGTAAAATTTCAGGATAGGAGGATCGTTAACATTAAAGATAATATGAAATACAACAGTGTTTGCTTCTCTTTAGGTGATATTTTCCTTTTCTTGTTTCACAGCTAAAACTGGCTGGTTGTTGCTGGGTGTGATGTAGCAGCACTGCAGCCAGGAGTGGTGCTGAGCTGGACCCAGTTTGATTGACGTTTGTTTTTTTTCTGCATGGTGAGAAAGGGTATCCTCACCCAGCAAAAATAAATTAGGCCTCATGTGAATTTTATTAGCCATCAGTTTTTGCCTGGGAAAGAATACAAGAGCTAAGGAAAATTAACCAGAGACATTTGAATGTAACTGGAACTTAGGACAGCAAAATGGTCACTCTTATTACAGCAGACAGTTAAAAGTATTTTTTTCTCACCCCATGTTGAATTGAACATCCTCAGATCCACGACAAATGCACAGTTGGAAATGAGGAGTGACAGGCCGACAATTTTCTTCCACTCATGGTTCATTTTCTTCCAGGACTGTGGCTGAAGACCTTTCAGGAACTGTGCAGCCTTACTGTTCCTCAGCAAAAAGCAGCATTTCTGCCGTGCTGGAGACTTCAAACAGCACCACAAGCTGCTAATGCACCTGCTCAGCTGAAATGGCAGTAATGAATAATAAATGCTTCTGCCTCCTTCATAACATTAACAAACCCTTCTTCTCCAGGGAAGTTTACAAAATCCTAAGTCCTCTTCTGCCCAGACTGGCCATAAAAATACCTTACACAGGTTACAACAGAACCCTTTGGGTTGTGTCATCCTAGGCCTTAATTTTTCCTCCTGTTTGCCTTGGACTTTCCAATAGTTTGTATTTATTCATAAGTGACTTCCAGCTGTACCCCTAACAAAAATTCACTGATGTAAAGATATATAAGGTTCTGGTCATCACAGTTGCTTAAATTTGTAAAGCTCTCCTGGTATGAGAAGTGAGTCTATACAAGAAAAATCTTATGAATGTATAAAACTTGTTTTTGTAAAGTTTGAGTTGAGCAAGTTTGTTGGCCACTGGGTGGATCAGTGATCTTCTGGAGCAACAGCTTTTGGTTTCTTTTCCCAGCTTTGATATTGAGGAACTTGGTTGTATTTTGAACTTCAGCTTTGTTAAGTGTTTTCAAATTATACAGTAAGGTGTTACTTGTGGCTGCAGCCATTACAAGGCAAATACTTCCCAAACACTCAGGAAATTCCTAATTCAAGTGGGAAAGGAAGAAAACAGGAAAAAAATTTACAATCTAGCTAGATCTAAGTAACACACCAAGGAAAGGCGTGTAAGGGAATTCCCTCTGGGAGAGGAGCAGGGCTTCAGCAGGAATGGGTCAGTCATGGCAAGTGTCTTTCTGCTGGAGAGAGCACAGGGAAAGTCTCTGTAATTCTGTCAGGCACTGTGTGACCTGTAATTATGGCTCTGTGCTCTTTTATTAATTCACACTCCTGCTTTACTTTGCTTGTGTCCAAACAAATCCATATTATGATGCAAATTCACCATACATGAAGGCCAAGCTCCAGGTAAGTGTTCCTAAGGGAGTTTTGTCATACCTGTTCCAATCACAAGTCGGGGGGAAAAAAAAGAAAACCTGCATTCAAACCATTAATTTAACATGTTAGCACAGATCTGGATTCATTAATAAAATACAAACTTGCTGATGACCAAACCAGCACAAACTTAAGAGAGAGGTTTATTTCTCCCTGTGCCTCTCCTGGAACTTCTCATGGAATAAAATTCCCAGAGTTAAGCATGGCTCTAATACAAACTGGAGTTTGTATGTAAAGACCACTTGGCTATTTCCAAAGAAAATAAACACGATGTTGGTCTTAATGTGTTCAACAACTTTGTTTCTTGAGAGATGTGAAGCAAATGGTGGACATTTGGACCATTTCATAGGATTGCAACTGAAGTACTACAAATTTCGAGTATTTTGTCTTAAAATACCGTTTCCTTTGTAAGGATAACAGTTAACTCCCACCTGTGTGCAAGAAACATCCCACAGAATCCCAGAATGAAGGCTTAGAAGGTTCCTTAAAGAGCATTCCAACCCCCTGCCATGAGCAGAGACTCCTTTACTTGCAAATCACCATCACACCTTCCATTTGTCCTGGCACACTGATTTCACCGTGTCTTTTCAAGGGGAAAAGCACAAGGTACGAGACAGGGAGCTGGGGGAGCAGGAGGCACCACGAGAAACGATCCAAAGATGGCCCTGCATCTCCTGTTTCAGACCTGTTAAAACAATGTTCCTCTCTTCTGCCCTGGCAACAAGTTCCAGGAATGTGTTACCTGGTGTAATTTTTAACCGTTTGTAGTTTGATGCCTCCTCATTCCCTTTTCAGGGAGTTGCTGAGTTTAATGTTCATCAGATCAGCTCCCTGCACGGCACTTAAACTTAATCCTAACTGGCTCTGGCCAATTTGGTTCAGCTGGTGGCCCTTAAAATATCTTTCTAGACATTTCTCCCTCTGCTGCAGTTGGTAAAATAGGAACAGAGCTGCTGTCAGGAGCTGTTCCCGGGGGTACGGGCAGGAGCTCCGGCCAAAGAGCCCCCGGACTGCCCAGCGAGAGAGGGTCAATACAGAGCTGCAGGGCCGATCAATGGCTTTGGTGTTTCCCTTCCCCGCTGTGCCCGCTCCGAGGGGGTTTCGAGTTGTTGTCACTCTGCGGCTCCTGCCGCTCCCTCCCTGTCTGTGTCAAGGGCCTCTTGGCCGCCTCCCGCTCGCAGCTTTAATTTAACGACTTTGCCGTCGTAAACCAGAACCGGGGCGAGCGCCAGGGAGGCGTGAAAAGTTTTCCGCCGTGACTTTGGCCGTCACCGCCCCCCTGCCCGGTCACTCCCCGTCCCCTCCCTCCCTTCCCGGTGTCTCCAGTGCCCCCGACCGCAGCTCTGGCTGTCCCCCCCTCCCAAAACCCAAAAAGCGCGATCCGCTTTGATCTCGCCTTCAGAAAAGTTCACTTTATTTACAAGGGGGGCGCCGGGGGTTCCCCCCTGTTTACACACACAGAGATTTGTAAAATTAGCCAACCCCCCTGACAAAAACGCAAAGGAATGGCTGAGAAATAAATAAACCTCTCCCACCCTCCGAGGCGGAAAGGCTCCAAGCCAGCGCGATTCTGCTCCCCCGGGGCTCAGGCGATCCTGCTGCAGAACTCGTCGAAGTCCCTCTCC
>JAHLSL010000013.1:1478731-1576532 GCA_025920805.1 Petroica traversi | reverse complement strand
TGCTTTTAGAAATAAAAATAGAAATATTCATTATGCTTTGTTGTGGTGGTTTAACCCCAGCTGGCAGCCAAGTATCAATGAGTAGAGATAAGAACAGTTTAATTGAAACAAAATAAAATACTATAATGATGCTAGTGATAATAAGAATAATAGTAGTAAAAGAGGAGGGAGAGGGAGGAGTAAAAGTCAGGAAAAGCAAGTGATTTGCAGCCTGTCTGTGCACAGCAATTCCCAGCTCCTGGCCAGCCCCAGTTTCTGTGCTAGGCACGATGTCCTGTGCTTGGAATGTCCCTTTGGCCACTTGGGATCAGCTGTCCTGGCACTTCTCCCACCCAGCTCCTTGTGCAGCTCCCTGCTGGCACAGCCTGGCAAACTGAGAGCTCCTTGCTTGGGGCAAGCACTGCTCAGCTACCCCTGAGCCAGCACTGGGTTAGCAACATTATTCCCATCCTAAATCCAGAACACTACACTGTA
This sequence comes from Petroica traversi, assembly GCA_025920805.1. NCBI lineage: Eukaryota > Metazoa > Chordata > Aves > Passeriformes > Petroicidae > Petroica > Petroica traversi. Next base: position 1,576,058 of record JAHLSL010000013.1, on the reverse strand, counting down.
CCAGCTGTGAAGAAGAAAATTAACTCTATCCCAGCCAAACCTAGAACATTTGTGTTTCATTTTTCATACATTTTACCTTTCTGTGCTTCAGCAGCTGGTGTTTTTGGTTTTTTGGGTGGTGAATGGATTTTGTATTTTGTTTTGTTCATAAATTTGTGCATGTATGTGTATTCTGGGTGATAAATAAAAATAATTAAATTTGTTTAAATACCTTTTGACTTGTAATAAATTTGAATATTTTGTAATGGTGCTAGGAGAGGAATTACCAGCATTCCCCTTCGATAGAGTGTTTATTTTCTGCCAGGAGTGGTTAGCAAATATTTGAGCCTTATGAAAAAATACAGAAGGTTCCTTGGCTGTGTGAGATCTTACAATGCTGAGCCCAAACATAATGCTCCAATTTTGTGGATCCTTGTGCTTATCAGCCCTAGGCTGTGGGTCTTATTGGTGGAATGTCTGAGTGGCTTAAAGATCAGGATAAAAACTGATCAGTGTCAGAAACTCAGGTGTTGTATGAGAATGCAGAGCTGAGGGAATGAAGGTGCTTTGTGCTCCCTTTGCTGGTTTGGCTTTCAGTGAGGGCTGTGTCTCAGTGTCAGGACAGGTGTCCCTGGCTTGGCTGTGTGGAGCTGGGAGTTTGGATGGCTGTGAATCCCACTTGTCCCAGGGAATCCCATAGCTGCCTCATTCCTCCCTCGTGTCTGGATGTGACCATGGTCTGTGCTGGGACAGGGGCTCACACCTGTCACTCCTGGGGCTTTGGCAGCCCTCTCTCTCATGGCTTTGGGAAGTCAGGGACAGCAGTTGGCCCTGGAACAGTTTGATAACTTGTCACGTATCAATTTCCTTCAGCATTTCTTTGTATTCAAGTTACATCATGTTTTCATGTAACTGAAAGCTGATAGACTTCTGGGTTTTCACTGTCTCTGCAACAAGTAGTTGTAAAAATAGAAGTAAGACCACAGAAATGAAAAGCAAACTTCAGGCATTTGAACCTTGGCTGAACCTAGGGTGATCTACCATTTCTGTCTGGTGAATGATCCAAGTGATCTGCCATTTCTGCTGTTGAACACATTTGCCTGTTGCGTGACCTTGGTTCTAAATAACCATGCCCATGGTTTCATTCCTGTTTAAATACACTGTTTGGAGCTAGTATCAGGCTAAAATATTTTATAGATGTATTTCATTGATACAGACAAACACTGCACTTAAAAACCCAGCTGATTTTTATCTTACAGAATAAATATTGGTAATGTATGGTGATGATGCATTGTTCAGATGCCTTTTCAATCTCTGTGTTTGTCTCTTTAACAGTTCAGTGTTACCAGATTAGGACGCTGGATTGACTTTGAAAATGACTATAAAACTCTGTACCCCGAGTTCATGGAGTCTGTGTGGTAAGTGAACATGCATTGCTTTGTGGATTTGGAATGTGAAAAAGACTTCAGTCATGTGTTGGTCCATGTGTCACTAGCTCTGTTCTGAAAATGCCAAATGCAGATAAAACATCAGGCAGAGTAATTAAAGTGATGTGAAATCTCTTGATGTCCAAGTGATGGAATTAATTGTCCCATTTTTGCCTTCTTCAGGATAGCAGGGCTTTGCAAAATAAAGCACCAATACTGCCTTTAGTGAGCCCTGAAATCTTACTGCTCCATGTCAGCTTAAAAGCAGTTCTGATGATCTATTAATATGTTCTGTGCTTGGTTTGGGAAATTACATTCTATCTGTGCATTCTTGATGTTCTTCACACTGTCAGCTGTAAATGGGCAAACTGTCCAAGCTCAGTTTAGCTCCAAACCTCTTCTCCAAGCCTCAATTTAGAGGCTGTGAATGTGCTGTTATCTTTTTCTTGGCAGCACAGTTTGACAACTGTCTTGGACTCCTGGTGCAGAACTTAATAAAGTTTGGGTGTTTTGGCAATGTGTTCAGGGTGCCTGTTGGGATTTCAAAAGACAAGGCAACCTTCCAGGTTAAGGATAATCAGCTTGGTTTAACACAGTGAAGAAATGGCAATTTTGGGTAATAGAATGACAAGGTGAATTGCAGGGAGAGGTTTAGCACAGTATATGCTGACAAAAAGCCATTGAAAAGCAAATTATGTGCACATTAAAGTTGTATGGAATGTTTGTTAATATTAGTTTTACTAATCAGCTTTACTTGTAGAGTTAGTTTCATAAAGTTCTGATAATGGATTGACAGACCACTGCAGAGGGCTGAAGTGCCAGTGAGATTTCAGTGAGCTTTGGAAAGCTGGTGGGAAGGCAGCAGATGTTAAACTCACTCAGTTGAAGAAACCCTGCATAATTATAAAGCCAAAACTGACAAGGAACCTTCATTTTGTAAATTACAAAAATACTTGGTGGTACCTCAAATCCTGTTTAACTGACAGCTTAGAAACCAAACCTGCCTTGAGCTGGCTGCAGGGTCTCTCTCAGCAGCCCAAGCCTTTTTTTTTGGTGGTTTTTCCCCCCACCACTTCTTTAAAAGGCAGTTTCTGGTCTTTCACCTGTGTTAGAGAGATCACCTCCTCTAATGCTTGCTTTGAATCCAACTCTTAAATTATAAACTTTGGATCTGAAAACTCAGTGAGGTTTCAGGAAGTATGTAGGCAGAGAGCCTCTTAATTTTGGACATTTTTGGCTTTCTGGTACTGTTAAGTTTCTGTTAAATCATGTAATATATTTTCTGTTTTTAAAAACTGGGAGTTTTTTTTGGAAAGTCTCCTAGGACTGTCTCAGGGCTGAGGAAGATAGTGCTGAAAGAGGGTCCTGTTGCTGCGTTTAGAGAGTGGTGCTTTTGACAGGGTAATGCACAATTTCCTAAAAATCAAATAAAGTGGATGGTTACCTAGGCAATCATCAGACCCACAAGGTGTGACTGAATTTACTTTTCATGTCCATCAGGAGTGTTAATTTGAGCTTCTCTCACAATTGATTCCATTTCTTTTTGAGCTCTTTTTGAAATGCTTTAAAAAAGTTTAAAAATTTAGTGTCTAGGCGTGTATGAAAGAGAAACTGCAAATTAATTTCTGCATTGGCGTGTGCAGTGGTTTTACCTTGTTCTCTCTTTGGGAGTACAGTGCTGATTTTAGGCCCAGATAAAAAGCCCTGATTATGAAAATGATAGTGAGCATAGCAGCTGTAAGTTTTGTGGTTAAAATATGGTAAGGAGTTTGTCTTTAGTCTAATAATCAGCGAAACCAGTCTGTTTAGGTAATTTTTTTCTGGTCTGTAGCTCTTCCTGCAGCTCTGGAGTGGTCTCAACTGGAATTTTTGTGACATGTGGTGTTTTCTTCCATGTTTCTGTTGAGTTCAGTGAGATAATCTAATACTTGTGATAAATGTTGTTTTCAGTGGTGGCTGATATGATCCAAATTATTTAGATTTGAAGTATTTAGGACTCAGACACCAAATACATCTGTTGTATAGTATCTCTACAAGACAATATTAATAAACTCAGAATGCTAGGAGCATTTCTTTTTCATCTTTTATAATTATTCTGGTGGAAATGACTACTTTGTTGGCATTTTGATGCTATGTCATATGATAACTGACTAGACTGAATTTTCAGCCTGCTCAATTTTGACTTAACAGCAAAACATTCATTGGTAGAATTGTGGTATCCTGGTAGAATTTTTCAGGGAAGGATTGAAGGTAGTGTCAATAAGAGGTGATACTGCACTTGTTTTGCATGTTAAGATCCAGTCAACTCTGCACATATTAAATAACTTAAATGGAACTTTTATGTCCTAGTTCTGTAGAATTTGTCCTGCAGGCAGCTTGGATCCAAATTAAAAAATATCCTTCACTGGAACAATGCAATGAGAGATGCTCTTGAGCTGGCGTGGCACAAACATAAATATGTTTTTGCCTTTCTTATGTACAGTCACAAGACACATCCAGTGAAAAGGAGAGGAGTTTGTTGGGAGCCTTAACTTCTTACTGAGGTGGTCTGAAAGGAACCTTTGGGAGTAGAAATAACTCCAAATGATTGTCTTCAGTGCCGGCTTGTTGCTGTGGGCTGATGTGAGGTTGCCCTGGGGGAGCTCTCCCTGGGCTCTGGGGAAGGAGCCTGTGGGGTGAGGGGGTGGCTCTGCTGTCCCGGGTGGTGCCAGGGCTTGGCCTCTCCTGCTGCTGCTCCGAGGGGTGGTTTGAGCAGATTCCTGTCCCCATCTAGTGCCCAGAAGAGCAACTGCGGCTGATCCGTGTCAGGCGCTCCTGAGCTCCCCTTGCTGCCAGCTCTGCGAGGAGGTGCCAGGGAGGGCTGGGCTCGCACCCTGAGACAGCCCCAGAGTGACCTCAGAACAGCAGATCCTGATAGGAATCGCCAGTGCATTCTGTGTGTTCCATGACTAATGATTCTCTACAGAGATCTTGGTCATAAGAAGTCTGGTTGGTCCATTTTTCTGCTAATTACCTGCATTTTTCCCCTCATTCCTGTATGTCTTTTGTGCATTAAGTTCTCCAGTCCCCTTGTTGTTGCCTTCTCACTATTCCAGTCCTTGTTGTACCACCTTGTCTGTGTTTTGAAGGAGGAATACACTGCACTCCCATGCATGATCATTGGGACAAGTCTAGCATCCATTTTAGATATTCAGATTTTCAGTTATGCTGGTATTTTACATTTCTGGCTTGATCCAGAATCTCTCAACAAACACTCTGTTCCAAAGATTACAGCTTGGAGGGTAGACCTGGAGCAGGATGATCTCTGTATGCCAGGATTTAAAGCTTTTACTGGTAGTTGAACATAGTCTTTGACAGCTTCTGTACTTAACAGTTCCTAGGCCCTGGAACGAATAAATACATTTCCTGCCTTTCTTAAAGAGCTGTCTTTCCAAGATGCTGCTCTAAAGATAGGTTGTGTTTGTTATTGAAGTTCATGTTTCACTTAGGTTTATGTTTTTTTGATTCATTTCCAGTGTTTTTTGAGTACGTTTTTCTGTTTTGTTTTGTCCTAAGCATCTGCTTCTGATTGTTGCTTTCTTTTTGATTTTATCTTTTCTTTCAAGTGTTGTTTATGAGCCCCAGGAAAACCTTTTCCTCTACTTTCTGTGGTGCTGTTAGGATGTAGCATTTGCTGAACTTTTAAATGACAGGGCTTCTCCCATAGCATGATGTGTGTGCCTGGATTTGTTTGATAGGGCTACAGAGGTCATGAAATTGTTATTTTATCCTGACACAAACTGATGTGAGGCCACACAGCAATAATTTTGCCCCTTTACCTAAACTACCATGGATATGTTGAAATCATGAGACTCTAGATCCTGCTGTCCTGATGCCCACAGAACTGATTACAGTTCCTGCTGTTTTTAATTTAAAGAGGAAAAAAAAAGGGGGACATGTGTGTTTGAAAAGAAATCTCGATGTTAGTTCTGAGTTAGCTCTCTGGAATGGTTGGAGTTCTCAAACCTTTAGAAAACCTTTGGATAGTGATCATTGCAAACAGAGCCCCTTGATCCCCCAGAGGAATGGCATTAAGAACTTGGGCAGCTCCAAGGTCAAATCCTTCTCTTTGATGTGAGCTGGATGTTCATGTTTGAGAAGTCAGCTTGCTTTTGCATCTGCTGGGCACAGTGAGAGGTGCTGGATTTTGGTGTGGGATGCCAGGGGTGTTTGGAGTGCTGCATGGACTGATTCAGTATCACTTGGAAGCAAAATCTCCCTTTGCAGGAGTTTGATTGTATCCATGTGGTGTTTGTGTGCTGTGGATGTGACTTGGATGAACAAATATTGCAGCAAGGTCCTGGTTTTTTGGGAATTCTGGTGGGAGCAAGGCTTTATTACTGACTGGGCTTGAACCAGTTCTATCATCCCCTCATGACATTTCAGGAACACCAAACTGTTACCACTTGGGAAGTTAAACACTCCTTGCACTTTTAGGGACCAGATTTCCTCTTAACAAAAAGCTGAAATATGCATCTTGAATTTCACCTTTTCCCAGACTGCATTTTTCTTCAGTAAAGGTCTGACTGCTGCTCCCACAGCCATGGGGGTGCAACTAAATTTATTTATGTTTGAGGAGAAATGCAGCAGAATTAGAGGAGCAGGGTTTGATTTCTTATTTCTATGTGTAAATGTTTTGTTTGTCACTAGAAGGGAGCTCTGTGATTTCCTTAGGTTATTTTTTTTTGTTTCAGTAAGCACTGCAGTTTCAATTCTGGCTTAGAAACCTGAGGCCCCTTTCTTTCAGAGTGTCAGCATTTTCTAAACATAAGGGTTGAGCCATGTTTTGTGAGGTTATTGCCTAAAATATTGTGATGACTTTTTAACCAAAGCATGATCTGCACCTGTAAGTGACACTCACTGTTAGAACCAGGCTCATTTTTGGCAGGTGCTGTGTTTCAGGTGGGCACTGCTGCAGGGAGCTCTTTGGGAATCATCTCTGCAGCTCTGGTGCTCACACACCAGCAGCTCCCAGAACCTTTTTTATTAAGGAAACTATTTAGGTTTTCTTTGAGATAACAAAAGAGCTTTTGTGGTGCTAATGAGGGCTATGGCAGTGATGCCTTTTCCTGGTGTTATGAGAATGAAGCCAGACACGGTTAAAGGGGTTGGGGTCTTTCCCTCAGTATTTGAATCAGGATCCCGTTTGATGCATCCACTTCACCCAGGTGACAGCGTGGCAAAATGTACACTTACTGTTAATTATACACACCAGTTATAGACCTTACACAGCACAGATCCAACAAGGGAGCCCAATAGGGGCTGGGGTGGGCTCATCTCTGGTTTACAGAATCTGTCCTGCCAGGAGACCTTGGCTTCCTGAGACAGTGGGAATGTTTGGTGTCCCTGGCTCTGCAGCTCTGGGCTGTTCAGTCTCAGGCCTGCAGAACACTTACAGAACACTGAGCACTAAACTAAGTGAAGGGTTACAAGTGTGCTGCTAATACTTGTGGGTACAGAGAACTGTGTAAAAGGTATATAAAAGAAAAGACAAAAATCATTCCGGCATCAGCATTAAACCAGCATCTTGACTCAACTATAATTCTGTTTATTCCATTGGAACGGCTGTGTGAGGGGACAGGCTGTGAGAAACTCCCAGTGAGTGCTGCTTGTGGCCTGGGAGGGATGAGGTGAGGAATTCCATCCCTGCTCTGCAGAGCACAGCTGGCTTTGCAATGGGATGGGATTGCCACAGGAGGGAGATGCTGGCCTGGGTTGGAGCTCCACTTGGTGCTCACCTTTCCCGAGCAGCTCCTTGACTTTACAGTTATATTTACAGCTGAATTACATATTCGGTGTTTCTCTGAGTAGTTTTTGTGTGCTGTTAGTAGGCAGTGTTCTATAGAAAGTAAAGTGGAGCCTTTTTCTATAGGTATTTTAGTTACTGTTTTTGAAAGGCAAATAGAACACCTTCAGCAGGAATGCTGTCACTTGTCACAGGCTGCATTAATTATGCTCTGAGGGGGTAAGCATACATTTGAAGTTATTTTAACTCCCACAAAAACTTGTGCAGTTAGCCAGCTCAAATTTATGTTGCTGAAAGCTGGTGAAACTATATTCAGGGATCATTTTTGTAAAAGACTGATCTAGATTTATACAAGTTGAAGCTAATAAAAATCTCTGTTGTAAAATAGAAGTATTCCCTGCTATGTTTCAGATTTGGGGGGGTCAGGCAGCCACATCTTGCCTGTGGGTGACATTTCTTGCTTGCACAAGGATTTTTTTGCAGTTGTGTGTAATAAGGCACCTTTGTAGGAGTGCACAGCTCTGAGAGATTCCTGGGTTTGGCTCCTCTGTGGTAAAACTTGATTCTGCTGATTTTCCACCTCAGACTTTGGATTTTGTAATTTTTCTGATGTAAATGACCGCTCATAGGAGAGTTTTTGATTTTACTGGAGGCTCAGTAAAATCTGAGTGGACTGCACATCTTTTCCATGTGACATTCTGTATTTTCTCCTGCTCCCTAATCTGCAATGTAATAATTTTTCTGATTAAGGCACCACAGGACTTCCATGTCAGCAAGCCAGGGCATATCTTTTGATATTCTTATTTTGGGCCACAGATAAAATCAGTGCAATGCTCTGCTTGAGTTATGTCTTGGATATGATAATTTCAAGACACTGGCTGAAACACAGGTCCAGATTCTCAGGCACAAAATGACAGCCTGCAAAAAAAAGTGCTGCTTGCCAGGATGGGGTTGGTTGCTTAGCAATGAGCTATTTATCTGCAAAGGGACCCAGAAAAGGGATCAGGATGGTTTGAAAACATAGTTTGAATAAAGGAGCTTTTAGAGTCAGCAGAGTTTAGCAGTTTTCATGTGAAATTGGAAATGACGAGGCTCTGCAGCAGCTCTGAGTTGTGAGTTGAAGTTGGCAGGATTATTTAAGGCTTGCCCTCTCCTGCCTCCCAGCCTGCAGGCTGTGCCACTGAGAGTGCAAGTCAGCAAGACACGAGAAGCTGATAAATGTTGATGATCCTTGAGGAAACCCCGGAGAATTCAGGGTTTGTCCATCACATGGACACCTTGAGTTGCTGTGTGAAGTGTTTCTCTTCTAGCTTCTGTTCATCTTGAGCATTGACTCATTTTGTCACTTGTAAGATTAAGTGCTGGCTTGATTATTTCAAGAAAACTTAAGGATCCAGCTATGCTGCAGGCTGTACTGATGATTTCCTAAGCAGAGTTAGAGCTTGGTGTGGGACTGGGATCTTGGAGAGGAGCTGAATTCAAAGGAGAACATTAAATTGCAGCACCATAAAACTGAGTTCATTATTTTTCATGGTTAACTGTGCCCTCCTGTGGAAAATGCTCTTAGATTATCAGGATTTACTCAGGGTGGGATGCAGGTGGCTCTGACCTGGATGTGTCTCTTCTGTAGCACTGGTTGCTGCAGCAGAAACTAAAGCAGAAATCACATGAGAAGTGAGCAGCCATGTCACTGCCTGTCTCTTCTCTAAATTATGTCTGATTTCAGCCTTGTTTTTTGTTCAGATTTCTGGTGATCTTTGTATTGAGGAAATCTGAGGAGGTGTTTAGATGGAACGCAGATCCATACTGCTGATTAACCTGTGTGCTGTGTAGCCAGTGCATGGAATACTAAGCTGCTGGAACCAGCTAAAGCTAAAAACCTACCAGAAATGCAGTTGCAATCCATTATCTCTTTGCTTTTTTACTTGCAAATACTGTCTTTAATTGATGGTGGATTTTTTTTTAAAAAAGGTGTCATTCAGAAAGAAACTCCAGCTAGAGCAGAAACCCCATTTTTCAGTTAATTTACTAAATGTGAAACACCAAGTTATTCCTTGTTCCTTGTGTACTTCCAGGTGGGTTTTCAAGCAGCTCTATGACAAAGGACTGGTGTATAGAGGGGTTAAGGTCATGCCTTTTTCAACTGCATGCAACACTCCCCTGTCCAACTTTGAGTCCCATCAGAACTACAAGGTAAGTTCAAATCAGATTTCTCTATTTTCTTCTGTTTGGATTTGAAAAGCTTTAGTACTTCTTGCTTGGTGGTACCAGAACGTGTCATTGCACTCCAGATTGGCAGTAAAAATCTGGTTAAATGGGTTAATTTTCATATTTTGCTGTATTTGTTTGGATCACTTGATCTTAGACTTCTTCCTTGGTTACTACTTACAGATGTTTAAAGTACATGCTTTGTTTTATTGTGATAAATTCCTCCTCCTCTGGGCTCTCAAGGGATTGTTGATTTTATGTTGGATTTTATGTTGAATTTTCAGAGGAGAGCTGCAGTTGTCCCTCTCTGTGCACATCTGAAAAGAAGAGGGTCTTTGGCAGAGTTTGAATCTTCTGTTGGGGATTCATAACAAATATCAAACACTCTGTAGCTGTAGGATAATGGCTCTTCTAAAATCATTAGTTTAGATTGAGAAATGCCAGAAAATGTTTTACCTGCTAAAATGCAGGGTTTACTGTGGTCTATAAAATGTTCCTTTAAAATTGAATGACAGATAAAGCAAGTGCAGCTTCTCACTTGCCACAAGCTCATTTTCATGTGTGTGAAGGCAGAACTCGTGTCCCAGTTTTCCAAATTCCACGTTAGTTTGTCGATAGAGCTTTTGTATCCTTTCCAATCCCGACCCAGGCCTCCATATCCTTATATTGTAAATCTTTCACTTGCATTGTGAGAGCAGAGAGCCAGCACAGATTGTACATCTGGTCTCTGCATCTTGCCTAAAAAAGGCCAGTTTTCTGGCCAAAAATAGTGTTTTTTAAACAAATGCTTAAATAGACTTGGAGTACAATGCAGCCCACAGATACCAGAGCTTTCAGTATTGCTGACGGGTATTTATACCGAAGAAAAAATGGTTTGTGATTTGTAAAAGGGAGATTTGCAGAGATATCTTGACATTTGTGACTGTCTGACAACTGAAATAATTGCTTTTCTTGTCCCTATTGACTGACATTTCACACAGGCTCAGATTCATGAGCTTTCTTTAGAACAAGGACTATTTTGGAGGATTTTTGCGTGTTCTCTTTTTCCGTAAAACCGAAGCTCTTTCTCTTCTTGAGCCTTAATGAAATATTTAGATGCTGTTTCTTACTCTAGAGCCAGAGGTGTGTGTGGGTGGGATGCTGCTCTGCCACTCCATGCAGAAATTACCTTTCTCACCTGCTGGAAGTGGTGTTTGGAAGTTGTGGGTCTGTGAGCTGACAGGATTTATTCTTGGTGAGCACAGTCATTTCTGGGTGTGAGGCAGCTGTTGCCTTTCTCACAGTGGAAAGCAGCCTTTGCCTGCTGTTCATTGATCCTCTGAGAGGATCAATGTGTCCTCAGGAGCAGCAGGACACAAGAAGCACGTCCAGAACCAGAGCTGGGTGTCTGATGCACACCTGAGTTACCAATGCCAGCAGCCGGTGCTGCACTAAACCGAGGGAGGCGAGGTCTGCAGGTGAAATTCCAACAGCTAAAACACCACACAATGCTATTACCTGTCAGCCTGGCTGGTGTTTTTTATGCTTTGCCAGTTGTTTTTATGTGCCTGGTGAGCTCAGTGCTTCAGCAAGCAGAGTGAGGAGCCTGCAGTGCTGCCTTGCTCTTGGTGCAGGCAGAGCCGAGCGCTCGATCGCTGCCTGGTATCGAGCGCGGGCCACGGGTTATGTAATATTTATGTTTTACTGTTGACTGCACCAGATGTTCACAGAAAATTCCCTCTGGAGCAGCCCTCAGCTCAGACATAAATAGCTGCCTGTCCCATGATGCCATCATTGTTCCATGATGCTGGATGGAAACCAGAGTGCCTCGCACGAGACGTGCCCAGGCCACAGGACCTCCTTCTGTGCTTGGGCTTGGTGTGCTCAGCACCCCCCGAGCTGCCTTTTACAATTTCATAGGGAAGGTTTCACATTTGCAGGATTAGACTTGCTTTTACAAGCAGCTTTTTGTCATATGTGAAATGTGAAGTGACTGAATAGGATTGTACTTGGCTGAAAGAAAAGCTTGTTTTCAGGGGATTTTTTGGATTCATTTGAAGGTGAAGTTTTGCAGAGGAGCTGACAAAGGTCCCCTTCCCTGAGGTTTCTTTTACTTTTAAATATTGACATACTCTTGTTTTAAGTACCCCAAAAATGTCCCCCCCTTGTTAACCGCAGCTTCTTAATTAGATATGAATAATTTTATGTGATGGGTGCTCTTCCTAATCCCTGGCTCTAGAAGAGAATTTGGAAAAGGCTTTGTTTAGCAGTAACTGACAAACTGCTGCCTTTCCTGACCCTTGAGATTGGTTCTAAACTTTGAAAATGAGATTATGAGAGGTACCTAAAGGAACTGCACCTATCTTTCTTTGTTGTTCTGGTAGCAAATCCCCCAAATCTCCCTGCTAATGAGAGATTTTAACCCTGTGGCCCTGTTGGACTGAGAGACTGCACTGGGGTAATGAGGAACTCAGTGACTTTAATGCTGAACTCATTCTGACTTTAATGCTTCCACTTCACTTTTTCATCACAGATTACAGTGGGAAACTGGGCCAGTTGCAGGGTAGGGTTGGATGCATGGCAGTGAGAGTTACTGCTTCTGAGATTCCAATTTTCTCACTAACACAGGCAAAAAAGCCTTTTTTTGCCACCCTCTCTTTTTACCCTTGGACCTTATCTTGTTTTTCAGGATGTTCAGGATCCTTCAGTGACTGTGAGCTTCCCTCTTGAAGAAGATCCCAGTATTTCTCTTGTTGCCTGGACCACGACTCCCTGGACCTTGCCCAGCAATCTGGCCCTTTGTGTTAACCCAGAACTGCAATATGTAAAACTGAGAGGCAAGTGGTGAACACCTCCTCCTTCAGGGCCTGTGAATATGTACTGATATTTTGCATTTTAGACTGTTTTTTGTTAAATTTACAGTTTTTCTGAGCTTGCACCAGTGGTAGTTGGAAGGATGAGATCTATTCTGGGTGTGGCTGATGATTTCCAACTGCTCTGCTCTTGTTATTTAACATGAATTGTGAGGACTGTTCCCTAAAAAGTACTGATAGATGAAATAAACAGTAATAAAAAAAAGGTATGTGTTTGTAGTCTTTAGTTATACCCTCATCTACAAACACCTCCCCTTTTTTTAAAAAAAAAATAAAAACAGTGAGTAGGAATTTCCAGTTCCAGTATAACCACATGATTCTGCTGTGTGCCCAAGGGGATGGTAAACATGAAGTTGTGCAGGCCTTTGCAGGGAGTTCCATGTGATTGGGTTTTCTTTCTTTGAAGAGAACTAAGTATGTAAAGTTTTAACCTAAATTTGGTCATCTTAAAAAGAAATAACTGGGTACTTTCAGAAATAAAGACTTGCCTGAGGGGCTGAGTTGGGCTTGGATGTCTTTGGCTCACTGCTGTGGGACAGTGACCCTGAGTTTGCAGGGTAGCAACCTGAATAAAATTTGTTATTGAAGTCAGGAAATCAGGGTGGTTTGGGGTAGAAAATTAGTTTTCTTCATAACATTTCACTTTTTTTTGGTATTAACTTCCTTAGTTCGTATCTACTTCTTTTATAAAGAAATCTAAGCATGTCATTGAAGTAGCAAATCTCAGCAAGGCTGCATAAAGTACAATCATTACTTACAACTTAATAAGACTGATTTTTATGAAGTAATTGTCCATCTTCCAATTGTTTCCCTCTGTTTCAGTTACAATTTACTGCAGCTTCTCAATTGCTTTTTTATTTGGCTCCACATTAATAGACAAGATCAGGTATTTCTGCCTCTGCAATAACAAAACACTGAGAATCAGTGGCCTGGGTTTCATCCTGTGGCTTCTGTTTAAACTTGGCCTTTGGAAGGTGTTCCTTAGCTGGCTGTGTGGGGGAAAAAGTAGCTGGAAAGCAGTTAAGGATAATTCTGGGCAATTTTATTGTTCCAGTGACACTATTTTGCACATATTGAAAGGTTTCATAACAGTGCAAATGTGGGGATTAAACTCAGATCTGTGGAACTCCTGTTTTATTTTATTTTGTAGATAAGGCCACAGGGAAGATTTACATTTTGATGGAGTCCAGGCTGGTGGCACTGTACAAATCTGACAGTGAATATCAGATTCTTGACAGGCAAGTATATAAACTGCTACCTTTCAGTGTTTTCCTAGATCAGAAGTTAAATGTTTTCACAAAGATGGATTTCCCTGCATTGCATATGTGCTTTTATATTGCAAGGATCTGTAACAGGAATTGAAATTTGCTGTAACTAATTGGTCTTGTAGATGAAGCTACAAGTAGAAAAAAAGTTTCATTGGGTCCTTTTTTAATTGTTTATATTAATGTAAGAGTTTGAGAAAATGCTGGAGGTGGTCTAAATGCCTTCTTTTACACATTATGTAAAGATTTAAAGGGAAATGGGCAAAACAGTCCCATTATTTTTAGCAAATAAATATTACTTCTGTAGTTAGTGACAGTCATTGCTTTCTGCAAACTGCTTATTCATCTTGGTTAAGTTGAAAAATAGGAATTATTTAAGAAGTCAGACTGGGCAGGGGGTGCAGGTATTAAATTCTGTAGCTCTTTCAATAAAATACAATGTGTTGGCTTCTCTTAATCCTTTTGTATATACCAGCAACCTGTTAAAGAGGTCAAATACAACAATTATTCGTTTGCTCACTTTATTCAAACAAACCAGAAAACCCAATAAAACCCCACATAACCACAGTTAAAATAAACAGAGTCTAGAAACATTTTTGAGAATAACACCCCTTCTTCACTGGCGTCAGTTATTTCTATTTTTATCTTTTTATTAAGCAGTTGAAAGCTTTAAATTGAAAAAATGGAGGATATTTCAGCCAAGCAGTTGCATGTAATCATTAAATTAGTGAAACACAGGGCTGGAATGTTTAAGATGTTTCCTATTCTGATGGCTCATTCTGTGATAGTTAAATAATTTTATATTTCTGCATTGGTTTCCCTCCTTCCCCCCTCTAAGTGAATGCTCTTAATCTGTCCCTTGTTCTGTACCAATTGAAGCTGGTGTTCTGTTTCCAGAGATGATGTTCAGTGTCAGGGCTGCCTGAACTTCTGATCTCTGAGCTTTTCCTCCCCTCTGAGTCATCAATGAAACCACTGAACAGTGTCAGTGTCAGGATGGTCCAGGACACCACTGGGAATTTGCTTTTGATCTGATACGGAATTAACAGCAGCTTTCTCTTGAGGTGGTGGTGGTTCCACCAGTTCAGTTATTTGTGTGTGTTGGAATGATAAAGTGGCAAAACTCTGACTCACATAAAGACCTAAATTTGATCTGCTTGCTTGCTATCTAAGCTGGTAAGTCTGCCCCAAGAAATTTGGCTTTGTGTGGTTTATTCTTGAAAAATTCACATTTTATGTTCCTTTACACTTCACTTACTAAAAACTCTCAATCATTTAAAGTTGAATCAGGTTTAGATTCTGTCTCAGTGGTTTTTAGGTCCATCAGTGCTTCAATTCTCACATGAAATACAGATGCTCTGTTCTTTGGTCTTCTGAAACCTGTTCAGAGTGTCTAAAAACTAAGCCTTCCATCAAAACCACTTAATTTTCTTAAGTATTTTTTAATACATTTAGTTTAGGCTTAAAAAAAGAAGCAAGCCAGCCCATATATTAAATTTGTTGATCTACTGTCTTCCACTTCCAAATCCCTCTTCTAGTGCATTACTACCAATTTAACTTCAGTGTGCCTGCAGTCATTCTGTATCCAGCAAGGCCCAGAACATTTTGGCCTTTTTTTGATGTGGTGTCTTCATCAGAAATGTGAAGAGCCTGCTCTTTAATGCAGTCATACACATTCAGGTGTTGTATTTATGTCCCTGACTAATTGTATTTCTAACCCCCCCCAGTCTCTGATTATTTTTAAAAAATTTCCTTTTTTTACCTTTGCCCATCTATAAGGCTGATAGCAAATCTCTTTGCAGAGCAGTATATTTTAATTTTTTGAATGTGCAATGGTCCTTTTTCAAGCTGATTTCTTTTCTGGTTTTTGTCATGCTCCAATTTTTCTGTTATGTAATAATTAATTTTCTCAAATGTGAAATGTGAGACAATTAAAAGGTAGCTGGTAGTTGAATGGATCTTTGAAAGATTTAGATCTGTGAGTATATAAGTTCATGGAAATGAACTTCACCACTTCTGCTCTTAACTTTTTTCTTTCTTTAGCTCAGTTTTAAATTCTCAAGCAGTCAGGCCCTTGAGGGAGAAATTGATGCAACTTAATCTGCATCAGGCTGAGGTCAGATGGAAAATGTTCAGTGTCTGAAGTCCCTGTCCTGCCTGCTTTGCACTCATGAATTGATCTGGAGGTATTGCCCCAATTTTGGCCCTTGAGTGGCTTCTGCTTTTGTTTAGCAGTGGTACAGGATGTGATTGTTGAGCATTTCCCTCCCCTTGTTACATTTCAGTCCTTTGGCATATTAAACATTTAATTTCTTTGCACTGTTTTCCCTTGTCTCTTCTTGCATTCTGAACAATCCAAACCAGAGATTTCTGCTCTCCTGAGAATGAGGGATTGCTACAGTGATTTTAAATGAGTTACTACCATAACTTAGCTCACAAGAAGGCACCATTGTATCAATTTCCAACCTGAAGTTCAGGACTTTGACAAACAAAGCATTTCAGATCCCAAAATGAAAATGAGGAATGTGATCCACAGCCTTTACCTTGGTCTGACTTGTGTTAAATAAGAATATAATTTTTTTTTTAAAGGCTACTCTGGTGCCTCGCATTCTCTATCTGAGCATTCCCACATCTGTGTGCCTGAGCACTGGGATGCTTTTCTCTCATCTGATCCTGATTAAGCACCTCAAACATTCCTAGGGCTGTTTGTAATATAAAAACATATCAACCATCTGCAAAGCTGTGGCTTAAAATAGAAATCTCCCCTTTTCCTAGAGGATGTTGTGTGTGCTGAGCTGAGTTGTGCTCTTGAACTTGGCAGTAAATGCTGCTCCAGGTCCTTCCTGTGCAGTGAAACAGCTTTGAAGAGTCCCCCACTTTGAAGGAGTCAAGTGTTTTATGGTTTGACCATTGTTTGGAAGTTGTAGATCAAGAAGAGTTGAGGGAGAGACCACAGCTGTGACACAGTCAGAGAGCCAGCCCATCTCTTAGATTCACTTATGTTTTAACTGGATTTTTTCTCTGAAATTGGACGATTTAAGTGCTTGCAGGGGAGTTCTGAGCTGCAAATCCCAGCCTAATCACTGTCTTTGTCAGAAGCCTGAAGGGAGCCAGCCCTGCAGGCTCCATTTCTGCCTTCCATTTCTTGTCTGGCTCAGCTGGTTCCTCAGCCAGTCCTGGCTGTGTTGGATCAATCCCTGAGCTGCCTGAGGAGGGTTTGGATGCCCAGTTTTAGCATGAGGAGTCTGAGCTTTAAAGGCTGCAATTCCCTGTGTCACAATCTTCTGCACGTAAAAGTTGAGGTGTTTTGGATCATTATTTAGTTCTGTTGGACATGCTGAGCTTTTAAAATTTTTGTTGTTACCAATAGAGTGTTTTATCCAGAAGATTCTTGCTCAGCTTTACCATAAAGAGCTTGTCATTAATGCTTAATTCCTCTATTAATTTACATTGATTGATTGACTGAAAATCCATCAGGGACAAGTTGCTGACTGGTAGCAGAGATGCATTAAGAGACATTGTTTTTTCCTCCAAGGCCAAATTACCACAGAGGTGGGGAGGAAGCTTAAGGAAATACTTTTCATCTTCTGAAATCAAATTCTGTCAGGGAGGTGAAGAAGCAAAAAGGGAAAAAAAGCAATTCTCAAGTTGTTAATTTATGTTCTTGTAAATCTTTCTCCTCAGGTTTCCTGGCATTGCTCTTAAAGGCAAGAAATACAAACCACTCTTTGAGTATTTTATTCAGGTGAGGTGAAGAAGTTTGGTGTTTGTTACAGGATATAAAGGCAAAAATAAAACCCATTCTGTGTATTCCTTGTTTATGTTACAAAACAGATCATAGGTTCTAATAACAAACTCCAGGTTGTATTAAAGAATCTTAAAATCCTAGTGAAAATTTGAAAAAGAGTGTTGACTTTTTTCTCCAATTGTTTCCTTTAAGCTTTAAATATACTTGGATTAAAATTGGCTGATAAATAGAAGTTTGATTTCAGATGGCAAATTTCAATACACATCAACAAATAGGCAGTATTCTCTCATTTTCCCATCTGCTGAGTGTTGTCTGCCTCCTGAGTCCAGAAGCTTTGTCTTCATAAGGGAATGACTCTGAATTTGGAAAACAGTCACAGACCTGTCACATTTCCCAATGAAGAGTTAAAAATCTTTGCTAAATATCAGATTTATCTGCATGTCCTGTACAGCTTTTAAGCACTGCTTTAGGTCTGGCATCACAGATAATAAAAGAATATGTGGCAATAGTAGAGGGCATGGAGAATTCTCCTGTTTTTTAAGAAAAATCTGATTAAAACAGATTAAATTTTTTAAAGAGAACAGGTACAGCACTGCTGGCCAGGCAGCTGTGAGCTCTTGTAAAGGATTTGGTCACTTGTGACACCTTCTGTTCTGAAATATGTGCAGGAGTCAGCAAAGGTGGGAAAACCTCTGTAGGGAGCAGTCTGATATTTCTAGAGGAAAGTCAAACACAGCTGAGTCTGGAAAATTGGATTGTGCATCTGAGGTTTGGAATGGATAAATTTTCTGAGTCCTGCTGTACTCGTAAGGAGCAGATGGAGCATTTACAATTTTTTATTTTTTATTTAGAATAGAAGTCTATCTCAAAATATCTCCCTTCAGAACAAGCCAAACCTAATATTTGTAACATATTTGGTTCAGCTGTGACTGCAGTTATCTCTTTTTACTATTTTTGTTTAAAGGAATAGTAAATAACCCTTCATTTTTCATTATCTCTATACTGATCACACTGAAAATTGTCATATCTTTTCTTAGCAATTTGTTTCTGGATTTTCTCTTCTCTCTGTTTATAGTTGGTATTTACCACACTCTCCTTATTTCCTCCAGAGAATAAAAGTGTGACCATAAAAGCAAACTGTATTTTTTTTAAATTCAGAGGTATAAAGGACATAAAAAACTGCAGGGAAAGTTCTGTGTCTTTCTTGGTTGTGTCCTCACGTTCAGCAGTATTGATTTGCAGTCTGTTAAGCACAGAACTGTGTGAAGTTCTGTGGCTTCAGGAGTAATTGACTTGGAGGCCTTCTGGAGAGGTGTGAGATTTAATCACACTTGGCACTCTTTAAATGAAGTACCCAGGTGTCTGGGCTATGGGAAGTCATTAAGTCATGTTGGGGATGTCACATTTTCCTGTGTCACTGATTTTGATGCAGTTCTTTCCTCTTTTGTGTGGCTGTGGCCCTACCAGGTTTTTAACAATTCTGCTTTGCTGTATATGCATAAATATATTTCTTCATAAAACCATCTTTTTGTGTTCCAGTGCAAGGAAAAAGGTGCCTTTACTGTGGTGGTGGATGGTTATGTGAAGGAGGAGGAAGGCACAGGAGTTGTCCATCAGGCTCCCTATTTTGGTGCTGTAAGTGTGAACCACACATCTGTGATGTGAATTTTGGCCAGCACACCTTGTTTGGCTTTCCAGCTCCTGGGGACTCTCTCGGGGTGATTGATGTTAAAAATCTTCCCATTTGCTGCTTAAAAATGTAAGAATATCACACAGCTTTGTATTCTAATGAGTTCTTCAACTTAGTGCCTGTCTTAGACTGGAGGTTTTTGTGTCCCTCACTTTGATTTGTGTTGTGTGTAAGCTGAACTCACCACTCTTGAGTGTTGTTGATCTCAGCTTTTCTCAAAGCCTGAAGTTGGAGCTTGGGGAAGGGCTGATCTGTGGCACTGGCAGTGAGAACTGGCTTTGCTAAGTGATAATTTGGGTTGGGAGCAGCAGTTCTGCTCAGCACACTGCCCCTCTTCAGTGTTTCAGTTTCATTACTCCCTGGGCTTTTAGAGAATGAGAAAATGCTTCCCCTGCTTTTGTCCTGAGACCTTATCCCTCGGTGTGAAAGGATTTTTTTGCACTCCATTCTTTTTTTTTTCAGTCTTTATTGTCCATTCCCTCTGTCTGTTCTTTTTTAAGGCTAAGAGGAATAATTTGTCATGGATTTAATCATTTCAGTTTTTGGACACTTGAATTAAATGCACTAGTTTGGGCTCATTGTCCTTTTTGCAGCGTGTCCTGTCTTCAGCCATTATCCAAAGATGCCCTCAAAAAACTTGCAGTGCCTAGCAATTAGCAATCCCTGGACCACAAGCTCTGTCATAATTTCCAGAGAAAACTTGGCATTGGCAACAGGCCTCTTTGTATTCATGTGAAATAGCCCATCCTCTTCCGTCCTTTTTTTCCCTGCATTTTTCTGAAGGGTACATCCATTGTGGTGGTGTTCCCCTTGTCAGGATGAACATTGATATGAAAAGATGTTCCAGCTGAATATAGCTCTAAATAAAGGAAATTAGAGTGGGCTGTGTTAGCAGTTATTAAAGAAAATAGTGGTCAAGGAGTACAAATCCTGTCACACTTCTGCTCCTCAGACTCTCCCCTGGAGCTGAATCTTGGATGTGCCAGAGGGGTGAGAGTTGGTTTAAAGTCAGGAGCTCTTGCTGTGGGAGATGGAGGGAAGGAAAGGAAGAGGAAAGCAGGGAAGGAGCTCTGGAAGAAGCTTTCCCTTGGCTGCTCTGAGAGTGGGTTTGTGTATTTGCACAGTCCAGTTAAACTTGTTGGAAACAGCTTGTTGGAAAGGTTGACTGGCCTCTTGGAGCAGGGATTATCTGCCCTCCTTTATTTGTTTTTTTTTTTTTTTAATATGTCCACTGAGTTTTGTAACGCAGAGGAAGAAATATTTTTGTCTCCTCTGGGAAATCAGTAATTACTTGTAAAACATTTTTTTACTTTTTTTTAAGAAAAAAATCTGAGGATAACAGTTATATGCTTCACAAAGGGAAAAAATATGTAAGACATTGTGTGAGGAAAAAGTGCATAGACATCACAAACAAAACTTTGCAGTCATCAGCTAGAGAGAGATTTGAGCAGATAATGCTTGGTGCAGGGGCCTGAGTCAATGGGCTGTGCTGCCTTCAGAAGGACAGTGCACAGTGGATGTTGTGCTTAATTCTGCTGCCTTTTTTTTGGGGTGCATGGAGTTCAGCTTTGATGGCCCCGAGATTATTTCTGTCCAGAAAAGCTCCCAGAGGTCGTGGTTTAAGTTCAGGATTTCCTCATTGTGCAGCAGGCTCTGTGTAGGGTGCTGTAGGTGCTGCATGTTGGCCTTTAGACAGGCTTAGGTGGTTCATGTGGCAGCAGGATTGAGTTGCTGGTTCATTTGCTCTCTGCACCTTCCTGTTGTGTTGAAGGTGATTAGAAAAGGGTAACAGACCAGGAGGCTCAGAGGAGAAGAAACAGAGCACAGTCCTTCACAGCAAGCCTGGAGTCTTGTCTCTGTTCCTTCCCTTCAGTGTGAATCCCTTTGATAAATAAAGTTGGAAAGTTCAGGGGTTTATTTATTTATTATTTTTAAATCCTACTTGCTGATACATGTTCTGTATTGCTGATAGCTCAGCAATGTATCCTTCTCCAAGAAAATTGAAAGTAAAAATTCACCTTCCCTTGGTTCCAGGTTCTGTAGTTACATTGTTTTGTGTGATGCATTTGCCAAGTACAAGCTGCCACACTATATCAGAGCACTCTGTTATTTCAGTTCAAAAGGCATCAAAATTAAAGCTCCCAGAACAAGACAAACCTGTGTTAAAAAGGCTGTAAACTCATTGTACCTCCAGATGAACATGACACTGAAATTCAGCTGCTCAGGCATTTCGTCATATGTAGATGTACCTGCAGTCAACTTAAAAAGCTTGAGTAACACTTGAATTTGCATACAAATTTTTAATTTGCAGTACTTCTAGTGCCTGCTCAGGCTGTGACATGCAAGTTTCATAGATCTGCTGCTGCTGCATCTTTTTTTCAGTGCTTTGCAAAAGTGTTGGTGGTTTTTGCTAAGAAGTTCTGAAGGTGAAGCTTTGACTTCATGTTTCTGCTGCTTTGTTAAAATTTGACATTAAAAAGCTTTTGATTTCTCATAAATAAGCTGTTTAATAGTTACTACTTATTAATTTTGTGTATTACAACTTCTGATGTAATCTTACGAGGTATTTTGAAGTACAAAAGTTACCACTGGAAAAAAATGACGTTTTTATTTGATTGGATTGCTTTTGCATGCCTGAGTATATTCCTGCCTCGTGGTTACTGAAGGAAATCTTCATTAAATGAAATGGCAGCTCAGTCTGGAGAGCTTCCATTCACGTTCAAGTGGTTGAAAAGCAGGGAGCTGAGTGCAGGGAGGCAGAGCAGCAGAGCCCTTTGTGCATCCTTGGCTGCAGCAGAGCTGCAAGTGGAGCTGAAGCATCTCTTGAGCAAGGTGCTGTGAGGGGAAGCTTCTGGTGCTGCCCTGGCAGGCTGGGAGTGTGCCAGGCTTTGTGTTCTGTGCTGGCTGCTGCTCCAGAGCCCTTGGCAGCTCCCTGCCACATCAGGGCTGACACCAGGCCTGGGTTTTAAACCCCTCAGCTCCCTGTCCCTGAGCAGCTGAGGAAAGGCCAGCAGAGAAGGGGCTCAGCTCAGATATCCCCTGAGTGAAAGGAGCTGGGTGAATAATTGTGTGATGCTGCTGGACAGGAGCAGGCTGTGCTCTGGTGGGAGTGCTGGGGCTGGAGGGGTTGGTTGGTTCTGTGTGTAAAGCTCTGCTCCATGAAGCAGCCACTCCCTGTCTGTGGATGGTCTGTAAATACACCAGGCCTGCCCTGGGGAGCTGGGAGCCACAGGGAGAGTGGGAGAGAGCTGGAGGGACAGGAGAAGGAAGACAGAGCACCTGGGAGCCCTGCCCTGGCACTGCAGAGCTGGCTCAGCTAACCCTGGGTAGGGCCAGGGAAGGGGAGCTCAGGGAGCTGTGGAGCACTGGCCTGTGCAATGTGTATTTATTTACACTCTGGCTCTGCTGTGGTGTCCTTGGGCAGGCTGAGAGGGTGCTTTAGATGCAGCTCCATGAAACAGCTGCTGTAACTGGATAAGGTACAGATTTACTGTGACTTCAGACTTGAAGGTAAAATTTTGTTTTAATCTTTTCTCCGATGCCATTATTGTTCAGTCATAGCATAGTATTATAGTCTGCAACAACTGGGGTTTTTTTCCCCCTTTCTTTTTTATTTTATTTTATTCTATTTTTTTTTTTATTCGTACTGCTACAGGAAATTAAAAATTTAAATGGAGACTGGCCAGGAAAAAAAGCCGTGATGTTGTCCATGTGTGGTTCTTGGTCAGTAGCACTGCCCATGAGCCAAAAAAGATTGAGAAATACAGGTTTAAAGGCTTTGGATTGTTAAGACATTCAGAAAATGGTATTGCTTATGTGAAATGCCAGAATTAGATTGATTAAAACAACCTGCCTTGTGAAAAATACCGTGTTGGCTGGAGAGCTGGGCAGATCCAGGCTTTGGCTGGGACAGGAGCAGGATTGAGTGTTGGCAATTCCTTTGCCATGCAGTGGTAGCCTGAAGCTGTTCAATGTATGTGTGTACTTAGACCACAAAATAAATGTGTGTATGAGCATTGATGTGCATAGAAAGACATCCTCATATCCCCTCTACTAGGTGAGAGTCTGAAGAAATCATAATTTTCTGCATGAATAAAACTACAATCCTATAAAACAGGACTTGCACATAAGTATTTGGGATTAGTGAAGGCTGAGTATTCTGCTCTTCTTGTCCAATCATCCCATTTTCTGTTGAATATTTAATTTCTGTTTCGAGGGGTGGATATTTTACCCAGTGCTTTGTATTCTTACAGCTTGGTGCTTGTCTCTTTTGCAGGATGATTACAGAGTCTGCATGGATTTTAATATCATTCAGAAGGACTCAGTGCCTGTGTGTCCTGTTGATGCATCAGGCTGCTTCACAGCAGAGGTGGCTGACTTTGCTGGGCAGTATGTGAAGGTCAGTGGGCCTGGAGACAGTAAATTACTACTTGATCCAAGATACATTTTATATATGGCAAAAGCTTTATTTCTCTGAGTGGGTTTGTCTTCAATGTGCATCTCTTATCTGGGTAAATTAAAATGTGTTTAACATTTTGCAGCAAGGTTGGAGCTGTTGATTAGAGCAGCTGAGAAATGAACAAGTGGAAATGGAAAGAATGTTGTGTATCTGTAGTGAGAGGGCAAAGGAATATCCTGTTTGCAGCTGCTCCAGAGAAAGTCTCACTTTGCTTTATCCTCATGGAAATGTTATGTTTAGACTCTCCAGGAAGATGTGCAGGGCCTCACCTCTGGATGACTCTGAATTCCCAGATGCCATGATTAACTTTTCCCAACCAATTAATGTAGTGTGACCCATTAGAAGGGAGAAAGCCACTCATTTTCCCCACTTGTGGGCTGTGTTTGCAGTGGGAATTTTCTTGCCAGTGGATGCAAGAGAATCCCTGGAAAAGGAACCCACAGGAGCTCCAGATTGCTGCAGATACAAATCTCTAGCAGGGAGTGCCTCTTAAATTCTGTGTCCTGAGAAAACAAATTGCTTTTAGCCCTGCTGCTACAGTTTGATAGCAAAGCATCTTCCTGAAAACAAATGCAATACAAGATTTTTTAGTCTTTTTCAGTTAAGTTGAGGATTCAACTTAAGCAGCTATCTTTGCTTCCTGCTTTATGCTTAAGGCAAATAAAAGGATGCTGAATGCATCATGTTTAGCTTCTTCCTGGTAGAGATCTGAATTTAAGGCTGTTGGAAAATTTTCTTGTGATGCTGAATTTTTCACTTTTAGATACTTGTATACTTTTTTCCTTACTGATGTATTGACACATTGTCTTAAATTATCAATATACAGCTTTCAACTCCAGCTCAGCATGTAAATCCCAGTTAGTTAGTGAGGTATTGTGAAAAATGCTTCCAATTCTGAAATTTAAGGGCTTTAGAGGAATGTGGTATCGGGAAGTTTAAATATTAGATAAAAGGCTCTATGTGATTTCCTACCACAAAATTAGAAGACTCAGTCATTAAGATATTAAATAATGTGGTTTCTGGCTTATATTGGTGCTTAAGAAAATTTGAATATTACACAATATATATATATATATATATTTGTGTATATGTGTTAGTTTGTGTGTATGTGGAAAGAGAGTTAAGGGTAAAAAAGGACTGATGCTTTAATTTATACATTTCAATTTATCCAGGTAGCAGAGACACACTGAAGAAACTGTAAATAAACAGGGTTTGGGGAGCAAATAACTTTGCAAATTTAGTGTTTTACAGTGCCCCTGCAGGAAATGTATAAACTTGGTGTAAATGCTGGGTTATTCATAGCTTGTTTTTAACAAATTTGAGTATCTGAGACAAATCCTGTAGTAGCTTACTGAGTGAAATGTGCATTCCAAGGAAAATCTGTGTTTTCAGGATGCAGATAAGCACATCATCAGACACCTGAAGGAGAAGGGCCGGCTGATCCACAGCACCACCTTCCAGCACAGCTACCCCTTCTGCTGGAGGTAAGCACATAAATCTGATGAGTTCAAGTCTAGTGAAATGAAGTGAAATTTACTTTCTGTTTATGATTTCAAGTGTGTGTTTCTGTAGTTTGTGTTGCTCATTTTTCGGTGTAGAACTTCTAACTAACCCTCTCTTGTAAAAAAGGTGATTTTCTGAGCAGCTGAATGATGGGAAGGGATTTTTTTCATTCCCTTTGAATTGTATCCAAATAAGTATATCACAGAAAGGCTTTAGATGTTTTGTGTTAAAGCTTTATATGTTTTGAATAAAATGGCTGAATTATAGTTCTTTTTAACCTTGTAAAAAGATTGCTTTCTTTGAAAGAAGCCCAGTTGCTTAAAATGTGGAAACATCCCTAGGTGGATGTCTCTGGGGGAAGCCTCTATGTGGAATTCTCCATCACTTTCTGTATCAGTGAACAAACAAGTTTTGGTTCTGAGGAACACAGGCTAGAGAGATTTAATCTAGAAATGAAGCTTGTTTTTATTAGTGTCCTCCCTGGTTTGAAATTTCCCCAGTTGCTGTTGTAAAAAATCATCGAACAATGTCAGATTAAAAAAAAAACCCTTCAGTAATCTTCTAGTAGAGCATTAAATTTTTATTATGAGCAAAGACACACTTAAAATAAAATATCTAATTTAATTATCTGAAATGGCTTGGAGATTTTAAGTCCTATCTGATGTATACAGCACCTGTACTGAAATAACTGTGATAAAAGCTCATCTCTGCTGTCTGGCTCTGACTGTGCCAGGTGAAGTGTTCTAGCAGGGTACATTTATCTTTAATTTACAGCAAAAATAACCTTTGCTTGCTCTTGAGCAGCAGGGTTGGTTTGTTTCTAGCAGCTGCCTGGAGGAGGAAGGGGAATTGCTCTTCCAGTGTTAAGTCCTTGATGCTTTGGGACAATTTTTGAAAAATGGCCCCAAAATCAAGCAGCACCCGTGTTTCTCTTGTGTAGCAACTCAAATACCCAGTCTTGGCCTTCAGGGACAGAGCAGAGATGCAGAAGTGCTGATTCTGTGGAAGATCCTTAATGCTGCCACTCTGTTGGCATTTTTGTTGATTGATGATAAGTTGCAGGCAGCACCTAGCAGCAAATTATCCGGTGGGAAGAACCGAACAATGGATTCCACTTGAAAAGCTCATTTCACTGCCATCACAAATCAAACCATAATTGGAATATGCTAAAAGTAGAAGAGTGGTTCTTAACTTTGAGCATAGTTATAAGTTATTTTGATTAATGTAAGAAAACTTTGAAATCAGACTCTTCTTAATGTACTGCTGCCTTTCCCTGAAACCAGGCAGTTGTTGAATCCTTGGGGTGTTGAGAAATTTGCTTTCTGTTTTTACACACCATGAAATCAGTGTTCATCTCTGTGTAGTAATTGTCAGTCAACTAAACTTGAAAATATGAAAAACAACGTCTTGGTAAGGATTCAGTTTTCAGTTAGGATTTGTCTTTATTGGAATTGCAGAAAATGGAGAACATTGATCAAAACTGCTCTGTGCACTTGTGAGACCTTGAGAGTCTGTGTGGTCTGGGCAGCAATTCAGCAGCTGTTGAAGGTGACAGCTGGGGTGTCCCTCACTGCTGCTCCTGCCACTCCTTTGGGAAGCTCTTCCCTGACAGATGTGGAGCTTTGACTTTCCTAAGCCAGTGAAGACAAAGCCAAGAAGCATCTTTAAAGCATGGGCTCAATTATTGATCATTTGAGGAATAAGCTCACAATTAATGTTTGATTTGATTCTTCTCATGTGTTTCTAAAGGATCTGTCTGTAAGGGGAACAAAACTTTGTTCAGTTGAGACAGAGAGAAATGGTTAGGCAGGAACTTTGTAAGCATCAGACTTTGGTTTAAGATCTGTCTGGGTGGTTTTCCCCGTGTGTTGATGGAAAACAAAACCCAGGTTTTGTTGTTTTGAGGTTATTTCTCATTTGATTCTACAGTGAAATCCAGTTGAATGTGGATTCCTCAACCTTCTCAGCAGTCATGAGGGGCAGAAATGTGTGAGGTGCCACTGCTTGGGCAGATTTTAGTGTTTTGTTCTGTGCAGTGTCCTGCTGGGGCACTGCTTGGCTTTACAGCCAGAAGAAAAATTTTCAGGGAAACTCTGCCCTCTCCCCTTTCTTGTTACCTTCATGTAGGTGGAGCAGAGCCCTGAGGGTGCTTGGGGTGTTTATCAGGTGTTACAGCCTCAGTTTTGAGTCCAGCCTGGGAAATGGTTCCCCTGCTTGGCCCTCTGTCCTGGATCCTTCCTGCCTGAGGCACCTCAGTGCCCCTGGACCTTCAGCTGCTCTCTCCTCACAGAGCTGGGTGCCACAATTGTCCCAGCCTTCCTTTTCCAATATGTTAAGACCACGTGGCAATTTTTTAATATCAGTTTTTATTCTCCTTGTTTTCAGTTACTCAAGATCTTGTGATGGCACTTCATCATTCTTTAGCACATCTGAAATAAAGATATCAAAACACCCTGTAGCTTGGGGAATGCTTTCTTTTTTATTGGGATCTTGCTGCTGGTGAGGAGAGAACTGAACTGTTCCCTTTTTTTAGTTGTTAGGACTTGAATTTGAGTAGCAAACCATCAGTAGGCTTGCATTTAATAGCTGGGACATAACTGCATTATTATTACTTTCAGCTGTCACCATTTCCTTTAAGGTTATAGGTACTTTAACACTTAAGCACATTGAAACATACAGGTTATAGTTAAAATGAAATATCCTTTGAAATATAGTGTTAAAAGAAGCAATGTATTTTTTATTATTGGGCTTTGTGCACTGTGAGTTCAGCTTTTAAAATCTGAACAACCTTTGCTGTGGGTTTTCTTTCTTTTGTGGGTCAGGCAGGTGTACCTTTAGCCTGCCTGTGAGTACTGGCACAGTAGCAATTTTAATTTACATCATAATCTGCAGCAGTTGGTGGATTTCAAATGTGTTCTTGCTGTGGATATAAGTAAAATGAATTAAACTTTGGCAGTTTGTAGTACTGACTGCACATGGGAGATAACAGTCATTGCTCAGGGTCTTTGCTGGTGAATTTCTGTGTATTGCCAAGTTCTGAATCAAAGTGACTTAAACAAAAGTAATATTTTCAAGGAACATTTTGTGGGGTGGATTGATGCTAAAGAAGACTGAGCTTCTTGTCTCAGTGTTGTTGCTGCTCCTTTGTACCCACAGACAAATCCTGTCCCCTAGGGCTCTACATGGAATAATAGGGTGGATGTGAAGGGTTAGAAATGTCTGCACTCCTCACAGTGACTTGTGCCCACTGGTGCATCCCAGGATCCTTTAGAAGGATGTGCCACCCCAGCAGTTAATCAGGACCTCAAGCAGTTGTTTTGGAACTGATAAATCAGATCCTGGGTTGGAACCCTGCAGTCAGATGCTCAGTGATACTGATTTACCAAGTAATTTAGGGAATTGCTCAATCTGTTCTCTGGCCAAAAGTGTTTCCATTTTTAAGCAATCCTAAGGTGTGAAACTGCTCTTCTCCCATATGGATTTTCTATTGTTGCTTACTGAAGTAAGGAATATGTTAAGATATGTTTAAAACTAATTTTATTGGATTATCTGCATCTCTTGCTTTCCTTCTTCTGGAATGGAACTTTCTTCTAGTTAACCCTGGGTGCTGTTGCTTCTTTATGATTTGTGATTATTATTTTAAATGCAAATAGTAAAACCACAGTGTAATGTTTCCTGGCTTTTCAGGCTTATATACACATAAAAAATGATGCAGAATGAGCTCATGTGGAAGACTGAAATATGACTCATTTTAATAGTTACTGAAGTTCATAATGTTGTACTATGTAGGAGAATAGGAAATTTCAAATTCAAGTATCGTTTGAACATTCTCATGATTGCTCTTGCTGTACAAATTCCTTGAATTACTGTGTTTGAAGGCTGTAAAAGTTTTATTTCAGGATTTGATTTCAAAATAGTAGCTCACATAAGCGTGACAGTTTATGCAATTTAACAAACCAAACAGACCCCAACCTTTAACTGTGATAATATTTCAGCAGCAGCCAACTCAGGCTGTGGAAAGGGGACAGTCATGTGCAAAAATAAATACTAAAGAGCACTTTATAAACAATGTAACCCTTAAAAATGTTTTTGTTTTGTTCCCTTCCCTGTGCAGGTCAGATACTCCTCTGATTTACAAAGCTGTGCCCAGCTGGTTTGTCAGGGTGGAGCACATGGTGGAGAAGCTGCTGGAGAACAATGCCCAGTGCTACTGGTAATGTCTCCTGGAACATTTTTTATTCCTTTTTCTGGAGTTGGGGGTGCACGAGGTGGCTGCAAAGCTGTTCCACTGTTCATGTGCTCACTCTGCTTCATATTCCCACTCTTTTTCAGCCAATGCTACTGTGACCAGTTCTAAGCAGTGTTTTATCTCAGTTTTGTCAAGGTTGAATATTTCTTATTTCCTAGTAATTTACAGTGAAATACACTGCAGGATCACTAAAAGTGCCCTCCAGTCATGTTTTACAAACCTAAACAATTCAGCATGAGAGAAACTGCAGAGGAGAATCCCCCTGCCAGGAGCATGGAAGTGCTTCCCAAAAACCTCCACCTGAGACAGTAATAGAGGCAGCTTAATGTTGTGTATAGATTGTTCCAAATTAAGCTAATTCTTAGCAAGTTGTGGGTTTTTCCATCTAGTTATTACAGATAAGGTTGATTACTTCATCATAGGTGAGTTTGAAAGAAAAAATCCATGCCCACCCACCCCCAAACACCCCCAAAAAGCTCAACTCAGCTGCCCTAATTGTTGTAGGTAAACTCAGTTACACAGGTTTCAAGAAAAATTTTCTACTAATGGCAGAAAATTTATATAAATTTATATTTATAAATTTACATTTATATAGGGAACGTGAAAAATACTTGTATGAAATTTGTGGAAAACAGCAGATGAGTTTTAGATCATGACTTAAATGCTTTATTAAGTGCAGTAATGGGGGACTCTTGGTGCTGGTGGCCTTTATGGAGCCAGTCCTGTCTTTGTGGTGGGTTAGTAACAAAAGGACCTGATCTTCTGCACCTTCATAAGCTGCATTTTTATTTCCCTTCCTCTCAGCAATCCCTTGTGCCTGGGAGGCTGAGACCTCCCAGTGAGTGGGGAAAACTTGGAGATTACAACCTCATTCAGTCTCTGCATATGAGGGAAGGGAGAGCTGGGATCCCACCCCTCTCCCAGCACAGTTGTCTCTTGTCAGCAGCTCAGAGGATGTTAAAGGAGGTGACTCAACCTTCAGTGAGCAATTACAGCTTGTGCTGCCTCTTTTCAGGGGCAGTAGCTGGCAATTAAATTCTCCATGAGCAGCTTTTGCATAACTGCTTACGTGGGGCAGGCCCTGTAAATCCTGGCATCTGTGGGAAAAGCAGTGATCCATGGTCAGGAAATGCTGCAAGCCTGCCTTTGCCAAGCAGCACATGCCCAGTCTGGCTGTGTCAGGAGAGTTTGCAGATTAGCAAGTGTTGCTTTCTGTTTTCCATAGCAGAACATACTGTGATCCTCCTTTGGGGCAAAAATAAGCTGGAGAGGGGGTGAAAGTGTTTGTTCTCAGCTTTAATTAGCTTGCTCAAGATGCTTTCACTGTTGGGATGACAGTAGACCTGCATACTTAATTTTCACATGAACAGGAGAAAAAATGTAATGATCCTATTAAGGAAGGGCTTGAATGGATGGGTTTTGCTTTTCCTGAAGCTCTGCTGCTAAGTGACCTCCATTCATCCAGGAGACACTAATTAGTGAGAATTCCTGGGCAGTTTGAACCCTGCCTCATGCAGATATTTGGGGTTTCAGTGTTGCTTCTGGTAAGTGCTGAGTAGTGGGGATTCAAGTGGAAGCAAATTCCAGAGCTGCTGTTGCAGAGTTTGGGTGAGAAGAGCAAGAAGTGACTTCATTTGGCAATTTTCAAAATGCTTGGAATTGAAGGAACCATTTGCTCTTTAGGCAATTCCTGAGTCTGAACACAAATCCATAATTAAACATAAAACTGATTCCTCAGGACTCCTCTTAAAACCATGTGGTCTCAGGGATTGTGGGAAGCTTTTTGTTGGGAATATGGCTACAAGTCGAGATGTATGATCACAGAATGATTAATAAATAATATTAATATGTATTTCCAGTGTGTGATTTCATAGGAATTTGAATACTGAATAATCTTTTTAACTTGAAGTTGGCGTTTAAAATACAGCTTTTTAAAAGAATAAAAGAGTGTTTTTGAGGTTTTCTGCCTGTGTTCTGCCATTTTTGTTTGGGCTGGAGCTTCTGAAGTTGGCATTGAGACTGCTGGCCCTCAGCAGTATCCATTTGTTTAAATTTGGGAACTCCATCCTTCCCAAAACCTACTTTTTCTGGTTTTGAAGATACTTGATCTCTGAAAGTGTCACAGGAATAATATGTAGCTTTTTCAAAATTTATTTTTGGACTCTCTGGGGTTTCAGCATGTCCTGAAAATGAGAAAATTTGGGATAAATGCTTTTCAGACTATATTAACCTTTACAAAATGGGTTTGACTGCATTGCTTTTTTTATTCCTATAAATGACTGATAGGTGTATTGTCCCTTAAGAATAGCTGCCCTCTTGATAGAAACCCTTTCTGATGAAGTAGATTAAACATACTTGGACAAACTTTGCAACCTGATTGCATTTCTAATTAGTTTTTTAGTGAATTACCCAACTTACAAGGCCACAGTCATTCAGCATTTATTAAAACCAGCAACTCTGTTTTTGTTTTTCAAAATGAATTTGACCATCACTTCCAATAATGGTTACATGAGTAATGTGGCAGCATTTTTGTAAAACCAAGAGCCAAAAAACTCTCTCCACTCAGTCCCATCCTTATTTCAGACAGACTGGGAGTTAACTTGTTTTGGATGTTGATGTAAGCACTCAACTAGAACAGTGTTTAGGGGGCTTGTTCAGCTTTTAATTCAAGTTCCCTTAAGAATGTTTTTTACTGTGTAACTGAGATTATTTAAGAGGAAATTTAAATTAAAAAGGTTATCTTCTATTTGGCATTCCGGCACCCACTGCTGCTGGATTTGAGATGAAGAGGGGCAGATTTGGCTGCTGTAAAATCCAGGCCTGTCACACCTTGGCTTTCTCTTCTCTTGATGAGGAGAATTGGATGCAGCACCAAGGTGCTGTCTGGATTTCAGCCTTAATTGTTGTCACCATCATTTTCTCAAATGGGTGGTTGAAAGAGCATTTTTTATCTACCCACAGACTAAACCAGGCCACCTTTGATTCTAATTACAATGTAGGACTAATTCCTGTCATCAGTGTTCAAAAGTTGGTATAAATTTATAAGTTACTGTAACCAATAAATCAGTATTATTTATAATGAGAATTCCAAACTATTGTAGCTCATCCTTCTGGCAGTGGATGTACTATTTCTATTCTGTTAGAAAAAACTCTGTAGTTTTTATTTAAATATCAGCTTTGAACACTTTTTTTCCTCTTTATTTTAAACCTCCCTCACTTAAAGTTCTCCTTCAGTAACTGCTGAAACATTTCACCTCTAAATGTTGCCAAGTTTCTGAAGTTAAAGACATTGTGCAGTTCTGACATTGTTTGCATAAGATGTGCAGCACTTGGAGCAGTGGAAAAATCACCATCAGTGGAAGGAAAGCAGTGATGGGAGACAGTCAGGGACTTCAAAGCAGCCAAACCTTTTGTTCTGGCATCTTCTCACCACTGAAGAATCCAGGTGCTGTAATAAAGAGCTTGCTGTATGCGTGAAGTAATTATTTCCCTGACTTTCATCACTTAAGCTCCTCGTTCTTGCTGGAAATGCCACCCACAGCCCATTCCTGTGAGTGGAGTGTGAGTTTTGCACTCACTCCCTGCAGCTCCTGTGTGAGCCCAAGTGGCTTCTCCTGGTCAGTCGAGCACATCAAGCCTTGGAGAAGCTTTTGATCCTGGAAATTTTACCTTTACCACAGAACTGTCTCCCAGCTGTGGAAAGGTGGGATGTGGTCAGGAATGATGCCTGTTTGTGTCAGAAACCCTAAGGCTGTGCAGGGGATGGGCTGTGCAGCCCATTTTCAAGAAAAAGCTAATGTTTGTTTTAATCAATTTGTCATTTTTGTTCAGATGAGGAATCTGAGTCTGTAGCAGGGCAACAGAATTTTAAATCATAACAGGATTGATTGAGCAATAAAATCAGTGAGTCCTTTTTACTTTTGTTTTTTTTTTTAAGTCTCAGGACATTTTCTTTCTTAGTGTGTTAATATTAATTCATTTCATCTGAACAGTTTTAAATGCATAGTGTATGTAGGTTTTTTCATTTTTTTTTTCCTCTTCTTTAGTATCACCATGCAATTGTAACTCTTCTTTTTGAGTCATCAGTCACACTTTTCTTACTGGGGAATTGTGAATAAAAATGAGATCCTCCCTCTGGCAGGAGCTGTGATGTGTACAGCAAGGTGGAGTCACTAGATGGCAACATTTCCTGAGGAAAAATCCAAATTAGTGGCATTGCCTACAGTAGGAGGTGAAAAAATTGCTGCAGGGTTAGCCTTGTGTTTGTCTAATTTCGAGAAGGTTTTATTACTGTCTGTTATCAGACGTGGCTGAGGATTAGAAGTGAATTTGGAGGCTTGTTCACTGGATTTTGATGGCTTGTGTTCTGCTGTGCCTTAATTTTGCTGTTTCCAATCAGAGCCTCTTGTGCAGAGATTGCTGCTGATGCCATGAATGCAGAGGTACCTTTTCACTCCCACTCAAGGGTCACCAAAAGCTTCTCTTGTGCTTCAAGGAAAAGCTTATGAAATAACAACCCCAAATGCCAGTTCACTAAGCAACTCCAGCACGATTTTCTTGGGCAGCTGATAAATCTGTGGCATGACTATTGTGTTGAATATCTGCCACTGTCTCAGGAACGAAAATGTATTTATTTATGGGGATTGAGATGGATCCCAAGTGCTGATGCCCTCCAAAAGTACTTTGGTGACAGTAAATATCAGAATATTCCCAAGGAAACTCTACAGCGAGTAGAAAAGTGGGGGCATCACTTCTCCCTGGCTCGGGGCTGCAGGGATTGCTGCTGAGATGAGGGATTTGAGCAGCAGTGAGCGGGGTGCCTGGCTCGGGGAAGGACATGGAGCAGGGATTTCGGTGGGATGTGAGGCAGGGCTGGAGGGCAGGGCTGTGCCGGGGCTGCTCTGCAGCAGCATTGCAGTCACACCACAGCGGGCTGGTTGCCATGGGAACCAGAGGAAAGAGGCGAGGGAAACACTGGGAGATGAGGGCGATTGAAAGCACCGATCATTCAGCCCCGAGAGCTGCACAGAAGCAGGAGATGCAGTGCAGGGGGCAAGGCAGGCTCGTGGGGGGGTGTGGGGTTGCAGCAGCTCTGCCAGGCCGGGGCTGCTGCAGTGGAAATTCTGCCTGGCACACACTGACCTTTCCTCCCTTCCTCTCTCCTCCCTCCCACCTCCCCCCGTGTTTAATTAGGTCCATGATATAGATTGGCGCTAATTAAAGTGTCAAAAGGGCATGAATAGTTGCTTATTTTATCTCCTTGAATTAAAAACCATTAAAAATCAATTTGAGGGCATGTTGAAGGAGGCTTGTTATTAGACTAAATTAACATAATGGAATTTAAGCCTTTGTCTTCTAAGGGTTGGTTAATATTTAAAAAGAAAGCCAAATTCTGCACCTAAAATAACCCCCCCAGTTGGTATGCTAGGTATTTAAATAAATCTGTGCATATTTAGTTAGATGACACAGAATAACTGCTTCAGCACCTTTGGTGTTGCTGATACAACTCAGCTGTCTTCTGCAAGAGTGATTTTTCTCTTTTCCAGACTTGAAACTGATTCTTGATTTCAGGTGGCACTTAAAAAGTTACCAGCCTGCCAAAGGACAGGGCAGATCTGGGACCATCCTCTCAGAAGCAAAGCTATATTAGAGTTCTTAAGCTGGTATTAGGTTCCCTAATTCACTACTTAAGGTAGTGTTTTGTTTATCAACTTTATAGTCTTAACTCCTTTAATTAGCAATTACGAAGTAAATCTTACCAATGCATAAAGGTGCTGTGGTTTTGGAGAGAATATCATGAATAAATTAGCTGGTGAGAAGAACAGTGAGGAGTGAGAAAGGATTAGCCTATCTTTATGTAATATCTGAAACAGCTTTTGGTGTTGCACTGATGCTAAAACATGAGGCTTGTGCAGGGGCAGTGCTTTATTTTGGCAGAGCTGTTTGTGTTTACAGAAAAGAGGGATGGTGCTGCTTTGAGACACTTCCTGCATCCCGTGACTGGGATGAGCTCTCAGATGGAATAACAACCTGAGTTCAGTATTGGCAATTCTCTTAAGAGCACAAGGAATACTCTTCAAAATATATCTACAGAAAAGGAACAGATGCCTTAATCCTTTTAATAAGTTTCCTTCTGGATTATGTAATAATTTAGAATATTTTTTTATTTGCATCCTGTACATTTCTCCTCCGGAGACAAGAGTCAGAAAGCAAAGTTATTAATTGTAATTGATGCTGTTCCTTGAGTATTTATTGGTGCTGAGAACCCACAGGCTCAGCCCATGGTAGCTGGCAGCAGACCCAGTCCTGCTCTGGGATTGAAGGTGGTCAGTAATTGCTATTTTCAAATCAATGCCCACGTTCCTTGTGTGACTTGGGTGCTGCGTGGAGCACAGACTTAGAAGGCAAAGAAGAATGGTTCCCGTTGTAATAAGTTAATACATGTTGCTAAAGGACTGGGTTTTGTCTTGCTCTTCATGGGTTTTTTTGGCTTGCCAAATGGAATTTTTATTTTAGACACTAAGAAAATGAGTTGCTACCAAGAAAGGATGTGGGAGTTGACTGTGCAGAGGACTTAGCAATGCATGAATTTAGCAGAACCCCACATCTGCTTCAAAAATAGGAACAAACAGTAAAAAATGGACATGGAAATCCGTAGCAAATGAATAATTTTCATTATCTCTAACTTACATGATAGAATTTTGATGTTGGGAAAGTAAGATAGACATGAGCATTCAAACAGGTTGGAAATGATGCACTTGGATTTAAAATCTTCCTAATTTATGATCTGGCTAAACAATATTCCTTTGTGTTGTGAAGTTCACTTCCCTGATCTTTCCAGGAATCTTTGCTCCCTGATCTTTGCTGCAGTGTCTGCATCTTGAGGTTTATTTAGTGCCCTGTCCTGGGTGCCAAGAGGAGAAATTGCAACTGTCCCACACTGTTCCACACCCATGAATCAAGAGCTCCCTGATCTGCTGAGGCAGCAGTCTCCTTAACCTTGCTAAATGGCAGAGAAAGAAGGATGGCATCCTACTTGTGTCATTTTGCAGAGAAATTTGAAGGTCAAACTAATTGTAGGCCGGTTGAGAAATAAAAAAAGCCTGTTTCTCACAGCTCAGTTTGAGGAGCTGCAGCACGATGGCATCAGGAGGGACGTGGCTGCTTTCATTTTTCACCTGCAGCCTCATGGAGCTGTTGGGAGCTGGAGTTTGATCTTCTCTGAGATGTGAAGGTGTCCAGTGCCAGCCCAGGGGGCTCTGAACAGGTAGAACTGGGCACCTTCTGGGCACGCACCCAGCTGCAAACTCGGTGGGCAGCAGCAGGAAGCTGAGATTTGTGCTTTCAGGTTGAAGGGGGTTTTTGGTGGATGTGGGATTCAACACCAAAAACGTTGCATTGGCATTTGGGAGAGGGTTTTTCATTAATCTTCCAGCTGCTTTGTGTAGATGGAAGAGAGGAAAACACTTCCTCAGCTAATGAATACATATACCTGTGGCAAGATGGTGCCCATGAAAATTCAACAGGAGAGATAGACCAAGAAAATATCCGAGAGTAGGATCAAAAGAAACTGAAAGAAAAGAACACTAACCTGGAACTGGTGTAAATAAAGTCCTGGTGTTACTTGGGGACACTCCTTTTCCCAGCCTAATCAAATATTTAAGCAGAAGGTGCCTCTGATTTCTGTTCTCCCCCTTGTGATATGTAGGTAGGTGTTAAACTGAGATCTCTGGAGGTAAATCTAGTGAGAATAAGTTGGCTTCAGACATGAAGGGCTGAGCCTGGCATGGCTGTTCCTGCTGAAGGTCCCTCTTCCAGCTTGGTCCCAGCTGGCAGCACCCATGGGCAGCATCTCTGCAGAGGCAAAACCCAGCTGCTTTGAGTAACACTTGCTTTGAGTGATGGGCTCAGAGTGTGAGTGAGATGCAGGCTCTCTGGTTTGATTTGATGGCTGTGCCAGTGTTATTCCTGCTTTGTACCTCTAAAGAGCCATAGATCACTGGTGCAAATGTGGTTGGTAGGAGATGAAGAGGTTTGTGTTTTATGTTCCACAGAAAACTGGCAGCAGGGTCAGACAATTTTACCAGAAGAGGTAAATTATATGCTTTCATAGCTCAGAGAGAGAGATCACACCACATACATTTTTGTGGTTAATGTCCACTTTGGGGATAAAATTAATTTTTCATGCATGTTGTGAGGAGGCAGAGTTGAAACTCTTAGCATTTTAATGTCATTGGGGGATTGTCTCAGCCTCTAGCTATGTTAAATGGGACTAATAATTTCAGCTAATCAGTGTCTAACAACTTCTGAAAAATGGAAACTAGTTTAGGAGTGATGTAGAGAGAAGTTTTCCACATTAGTGGAATGTTGGGCAAATGCTAATGAACTTTGTACAGTTTCCACTTGTGTTTGGAGAGAGGGTCTCCTAAGGTCAGCACAGAAAGTTAATAGTAATGAGTCCCACGCTGAACCAAATTGGGAAAGCCTGTATACATTTCTAAATTTCAAAGCAGGGCTACAGATGTCATGTGAAACATGAGTCACTGAGTTTGTTTAAAATTTTTTTATATTAGATTTTTTTGTTCGAGAAGTGTTACAGAAGACAACTTTGCAGCTGAAAGTAACTCCAGAAATAGCGAGGGGAGCTGTGCAACTTCAGGCTGATATTTAGTGAGGCTTTTAAGGGGAGTTTTTATCCACTGGAGACAGCATTGGCATCAAGAAGCCTTTAGATCTCCACATGGCTTCATCATGGGTAAAACTTTTAAAAGCGAGTGGCTTTTATTTTCATCAATAGTTTGCTTTTTTTTTTGTTCACACTTGTTTCATAAACCTCCTGCTGCTGGGCCAAATCCTACCTCAGTGTGTCATGTGAATCCATTCTTTTAATTTTTCCTCTAAAGGAACCTTTCATCTTTGTTACTCTTGGGACTGATCTGTGATTAAAAATCTTCTTTAAAAAGAAATACTTGACAAGAGGTCCAAGAGCTTCAGAAAGAAAGGTGGAAGAGACCCTGTGTGCTTTGTAGTTTGGCTGCTCCCCCTTTAGAAACTGTGGCTCTCCTAATCCAGCTCAGACTTTGGGAAAGACCTTTCTAGTTAGACTGGAAAAACAAACCCAGCAAACCTTGCCATAGTCTGCTCAAAGCTCAGTTCCAGAGTTTCTTTATTGTTGTGAGCTGCCCATTCCCAGTTTCTGTGAGTCTGACATTGTCTTGAGGTTGCTCTTTCTGTGAGTTTCATTTGAGTTTGATCTTTTTAAATTCACCTTTAGGCATGAAGGGAGCATATTGTTGACCATAAAACTCACTGTTTTCCTTCCTCTGCACATAATCATTGGATAAATAGTTAATTGTTTGTTTACATCCTGGGAGAAAACAAATGGCTCTAATCAAACCACCAGACCATTTTGCACAACCAGGAACCTCACAGAGCACTGGGTTCTGGTGTTAACCTTTGAGCTCCAAGACACTTTCATGCAATGAAAATTTGTCTTTACCATCCCCCAGTGCCCATTAGTGCTCCAAATGAGGTTTTAGCGAGCATTGATAGGGTTCTGGGGTTGGGGGGGGCGTGTTTTGTTTCTTAATTCAAAGTGAGATGATAAATAGCTTAGAAAGGAATTTTTGTCTATCTATCAACCTGAGTAATGTCCATATACCTGGATGCCCACACATCATCCAAGGTGCCTTTTAATGCTGCTGCTCCAGGCTTTTCAATCTTGGGAATTTCATTCAGCACCACAATCAGTGGCTGTTCCTTTTGCTGTGTGTAATCTAAGCAGTAGTGTTGTGATAACCCTCAGCTGTAATCCTCCACTACTGGACTGTCCTGAGGATTTTTGGCCTTTGCTCATCCCTAATGAATCTCTTTTACTTGTAACATGTTTTCCTGAGTTACTTTAGAGTAAAATAAACGTGGTGTTTTCACCTGGAGATCAGGAGGAGGCAGGAGTGGTTGTGTGGTTTTTGGCAGCACCTCCATCGGCCTCGCAGCCCCTGCCGTAACAGGAACGTGCTCTGAGAGTATCAATGCTGAGATGAACTTTCCTGGTGGATGCAATCAAATACAACCAATTCTTACCAGCTTTCCTTTAGGTGGAATGTGGTGATTTGTTAATCCCTTGGTTGTTTTTGGCCCAGGGTCCCAGATTTCGTGAGGGAGAAGCGCTTTGGGAACTGGCTGAAGGACGCCCGGGACTGGGCCATCTCCAGGAACCGCTACTGGGGCACCCCCATCCCTCTGTGGGTCAGTGAGGATTTGGAGGAGGTGAGTGAGGAACTTAAGGTTCCACTTGCCAGAAAAACCTGTCTCTACATGCTCTTTGCTTATTTTGGTGTGTCTTTGGCTGCTGCAGCTTCAAGTTTTATTAACACGTTTTAACAGCGTATCTGTATAACCCAGCTATATGTGCATAATAGGTGATAGATCTCTGCATATTTATGGGTGCATCTACAGGTTTTCTTTGCTTTTGCTTGAGAACTGCAAGCAATTTCTCTTGGTTTTTACATGAAAATTAATCTTGTCTTTCCCAGAAGAATTTGCAGTGATGGCAAATCTAAAGGAAATAATAAATGCAGTGAGAAAATGGCGAGGAGGAGATTTTTCTTTTTAAGTCTGCCTTAAGTCTGCTTTTGAGATTCTGGTGGTTGGTTACTTCAAGCCAAATGAGTTGCTGAAGGCATGAAAGCAAGTCCACCACAGCAGAACAGTGAAGATACATATTTGTAGTGCCACAAATGTGAATGTAGCAGACTGTAAAAATAGGAATCCAGTGGAATGATGAAAATGTACAATGGGAGTGCTAGAAATGAGCTTTCTCAGGTTGTAAGGTACCCTGTATTGGTAGCATAATGCAGAGGGCACAAGTGAACACTTTATACAGTTTTGATGGTTTGGGAGCTCTTTCTGAAGGTAAAATGGGTTTGGGGATTTTTTTTTGGTGTTGTTTTCCTTCTTTATTTCTGTCTTTTTTGTGTTGAGTTAGTACCTTTAGACACGTATGATCAGCTTTCCCCAAGTTGGAAGGAGGAAATGCTGATCAGGGTCAGGATGTCCAGGGAAGGTAAATACTGATGGCAGCAGCCCAAGCCTTTATTTTTGTCTCTCTTGGTTTGAAAAAGTTTTACTCTTCATTTTAGACCTGAGAGACCTCGAGCAGGAAAACATCTGCTAGAGAAGTATTTTATGATCTTAAACTTGCTGTTGCTTAGATGTGCACCATAAAGCATTTTTTATTTCCTCTTCACTGGGAATCTTGGTAGGCAGGGAGGTATTGGGAGCCACTCCTGCAGTTAGGATTTAAATATCTAGGAAAGCCTTGGCATTTGGATTCTCTTTGTGCTGTGTGTGTTTGTAAATTACTGACAAACCAAGTGCTTCTGTCTCTCATATAACAGTTAAAGTTTAGTTGGAAGACTCACAATTTATACACACTTTTTTCACACACATCCAACATTTTTAAGTCCCTTGTTTGATATAACAAGTTTTTTTTTAGGTAATAAAAAGGCTTTCAGTTTTGTGCCTGGATATTTCATTCTACAGCTGAAAAAGATGGGGTAAAGGTTTCATTACTTCCACTCCTTGCCTCTAAATGTATTTCATTTTCTGTCCAGTCTCCCCATATCTATATTCCTGTGTGTACAGATTTTTTTTTTGCTTTTCTAGGTTTGATTTGTTAGTTTTTAATAACAAAATGATGTCTGATTAGGAAGATTGACCTTTCCTTTGAAACGAGCTGCAAATATTCCTCAGGGCTCAGTGCTCTGAATAATGATGGAAATACCAACAGGTCTATTATTTTTGTCCATAGATGTTACACATTTTTCTTTGCTCCAGAGTCTGAATGTTGTGCTTTAATAGCTGAATGCAGCTTCTGAACTGAGCTAAATTTCAAGTTAGAGTTGGTTGTTTTTTTTTTTTTTAAATATTCACTCTCTTTTTATGTGTGAGAGATACAGCTTGAAAAACAAATACCACTGGAAGTGATGTGGAACTTAAAGCTGAGGTGACATCTGCTCTCCCAGTAATGATATTCCCTGAGAATTCCCTGACTCCAGTTTTTTACTGCAGCCTGGTGTCGTGTGGGGTTGCAGAGCAGCCTCCTCATGCCTTGCTCTCAGAAGAACACTTTGTTGCACACAATTATGCTTTGCTTATTAAAACCCGGAGAAGTAATAACAGTTCCTTATTTAATATACAGTAAGGTGAATTAATTGGTATTAAAGTGAATTTTATTACAAATCAATAACTGGTTTCGCACGGTTTTATTTTGGTTTTCTCTTAGCATAATTATCAGGTAGAGACACATAATGGAAGCTAAATTTTGAAGCTTGTGTTTATTGCCACATTTTTGCAGACAGTTTATCATTTTAAGCTTTCAAATTCCAACAATTTCCTCAGTGGAGGAGAACATCTCATTTAGATTAGATGATAAAATTTTTTAATATAACACCCAAGTTGGTAAAGCAGATATGGGCTCATTTTATAGGACTTGCATACAAATTATAGTGTTCACTCTTCAGTGATGCTGTGGAAGTTCTCTGTTTGTTTTTTTGGCTTGTCACTCATGGTAACCCTGCCCTAGGCTGGCTGCCCTCAGCAGAGCAGGAGGGCTCTGGCTGTGCTCTCCTGAGGGTGAGGGAACCTCTCCAGGAGCATTTCTGGGCTGCATTAAGGCCACTTCTGGCTGACTGTCACAGTCATTTCTTCTCCTGTTTAATATTCATGAGATGCTTTCTGGAGATCCCAAAATGTCTTGCTGACACACTCTATGGGCTTCTTATTTTCTGTGGGCACTCCTTACTCAGCTGTGGTACTGAACAGAGCTGAAATGGCAAACCCACAAAAACAAACAGTTTTATTTAGTGGGGACTGCAGGGCTGTGCCACAGGAGTGTGGAGTTCCACGAATGCTGCTGGTTTATCCTCCTCTTGACATGGGTAATCCTGGAGCTAATGTTCATTTTGCTACCAGGGGTTAACCTTCACCTCTGGTTTCACTTTAGGTCTTGGAGGTGCTGGAACAGCCTTGAGCAGCCCCCAGTCCCAGCCCATGTCCTGCAATCCTTGCTGCTGGTAAATGTTGGTAGAGCTGGTTCTGGGGCTGATGTGAACCATAAAATGGAGGAGGAGCAAATGCCTGGTAGAGAGAGGGCCCAGGCCTTGGAGCAGCTCCTGAAGGGATGAATGCAGAGCAGAAGCTTTAATTGGAGAATCTCAGCCTGTGTGTGCTCCTTGCAGAAATGAGTGGGTGCGGCCTAATGAGGGGCTGAATTTGATTAGCATCTGTTTGCTGCATCCTCCTCTTGCCTCTCAGTAGCTAATGAGCTCCCCTTGGGACAGAGGAGCTCCTTCCTTCTGCCTTGGACAGAGGCAGCCTTATTCACTGGGGGGGAGATCTCTGTTCCTCTGGGGCTTGGTGGATTTTTCATGTGAACTTGGGTTTATTTCTTCCAAGAGTGGTTTCTGGGTGCAGTTCTGCATCAGTATTCAGAATTTTACCTTCAGCATTGAAGTGCTTGTTCAGAAAGCACTAAATAATGGGCAGCTTTTCTCCCAGAGCTTGGTGTGGAAGTATATTCATAGTAAAGATTAGTGAAGGTGAAGCAATTGGTTTATCCAAGGCATTTTTTACCCATTTCTCTACCTTTTCTTCTTCTTTTAATACCTTTTCTTCCTCCTCCAGCAGTGCTAAGCACCTGCTGCTGCTCACTTGGGCCTGTGTGTTTGCTTATGGGGCCACATGAATGAAGAACAGATCTGGGTTAAAAACAGTTTGTTGATGAAGATGTATTTTTACCTGGGATCAATCCCCTGGTGTGGTTTGTGTGCATTCTGCAGGCTGTTGTATGTGGCTGGTGGAATTGTTGTCCTGCCTCACTTCCTACAGAAAAAAAAAAGAAAGAAAAAGAAAAATAGATAAGTAATGAAGAAATTACATTTCCAAAGTTCTTTAACAATAGAAGATGGTGATTAGTAGTGCAGATCAGCAGTTGAATCAGACTGGGAGAATCACATCTTAAAAGCCAAATCAGACTGACGTTCTGTCTTCTCTGTAATTCATGACAGTTTTTTGGAATTAAATACACTAAACCTTTCAGTTAGTCACAATTTCCATGTGTGTACATATGCATATGTTTAAGACTAGCTATAGGAATTGAGCACTGCTTTGATTTTTTTTGTATCTTAAGAGCAACTTAGAAAGTTATTTCATGTGAGGAACGTCTGGCCTATTTACAGCTTCATTATGGTGCTACATTTAACCCCTTCCCTGTCAGATCTGTCAAAGCCTGGGGTTTTTCCATGCCAGTTCTAAATGGGGATGGCACGTGGGACAGCATCTCCAAAATCCAGGCCTGTTCTGCAGGGTGTGGCTTGTGAGTCCTGCCAGATGAGAGGGCTCTGGGAGGGCTCAACGTGAGTAAAGCATAAAGCAAAAAAAAGCTTTTTGCTTTTCTGCTCTCTCATCCGGTTTTTCAGAATCATTGTTTCATGGTGTCAGTGCAAGTCTGGTGTGGAAATCTGTGTTTTTCTTAATTGTGTGTTGATGCAAGAAAACCAAGAAAAGCTTTTCTTAGCAACCCCTTTGGTAGCTGTGGCACTTTCTTCACTTTAATTAAAAAACCTTTAACATGCACAATTTACAGTACCTGGGATGGAACACTTGTGGATAATGAGCTGCTTACTTTAGGGGAGGAACCTGGGATATTTGTATATATTTATATAAAAGTCAGTAATTGAATTTTCAGAAGTTGTTGGTTGTGGCTTGTTTGGAGAATCCCACCCCACAAAAATCCCACATTTTTTGATAACCTGCCAAGATGCTGCTGCTTCCAAGTCTCCTGTAACATGAATTGTATTAAATCAGGGCAGTGGTCTCCAAAATCATTTGAGGAAG
The DNA here is from genome assembly GCA_025920805.1 of Petroica traversi. Classification (NCBI taxonomy): domain Eukaryota; kingdom Metazoa; phylum Chordata; class Aves; order Passeriformes; family Petroicidae; genus Petroica; species Petroica traversi. The sequence continues at coordinate 1,531,995 of JAHLSL010000013.1, read as the reverse complement.
GAGACATAATTTTTGTTTTTTCAGCTGTATCAACTACTGCAGAAGATGCTATAAGTCTCCTGTCTGATATTTAAAAAAAATTGCTCTGTGTGCAAGTAAGTGGCTAAATTTCCTGAATTTCTCCTGCAGGTGGTTTGTGTTGGTTCAATGGCAGAGCTGGAGGAGCTGTCAGGAGTGAAAGTCACGGATCTGCATCGAGAAAGGTGGGGCACGGGGTCTCTTCACTGGGTGTGAAATAGATGAACAGACATGTAAAAGAAACAAACAGACATGCTTGTTTTCTTTTTTCCCAATCCCTGGGAAACAGGTTTAGGGAAAATAGAAGAGTTTTAACAGGATTTGTGATTAAAACATATAAATTTTCCTTTTTCTCTCTTGAAAATCACTTGCTGAGCAGCGTTAATACAAAAATCACAGAGATTGTCAAAGGAAACGCTTTGAAGGACCTTTTTGCAGAGCCATTCAAAGCAAAGCCACAACTGCTGTCATCCTAATACACCATCATGACACTTCCTTTTGCTAACTTGCTTCTCTCTGGGTTTCTGGGTGTTCCCCCAGCATTGACCAGCTGAGCATCCCATCGCGCTGCGGGAAGGGCTCCCTGCGCCGCGTGCCCGAGGTGTTTGACTGCTGGTTTGAGAGTGGCAGCATGCCCTATGCCCAGGTGCACTACCCCTTTGAGAACAGGAGGGAGCTCGAGGATGCTTTCCCTGCTGACTTCATTGCTGAGGGCATCGACCAGACACGAGGATGGTAATTTTCTGCCGTTTGTTATGTCGTGTTGTTGTCCTGTGTCCAGCACTTCTTTACTCGAACAATTCATATATTTATTTAACAGCATTTTATGGTGCGTTTGCATCAGTGCTTTTTTGTCTTCAATGCTAAGTGTGATGCCTTTTTCCTGGTATTAGGAAAATGAAGCTAGACACGGTTAAAGGGGTTGGGGTCTTTCCCTCAGTATTTTAATCAGGATCCTGTTCAGTGCATCCACTTCAGCCAGGTGAAGTGTGGCCAAAAAGCCCCCCCCGCCAATCACACACACCAGTTCTAGACTTTACACATTGGCATATCTAACAAGGGGGCCCAATAATGAGGTTGGCGTGGGCTAACCCCTAATTTGCAGAATCCTCCTGCCAGGAGACCTTGGCTTCCTGAGACAGTGGGAATGTTTGGTGTCCCTGGCTCTGCAGCTCTGGGCTGTTCAGTCTCAGGCCTGCAGAACACTCACAGAACACTGAGCACTAAACTAAGTAAAAGGTTGCAAGTGTGGATGCTGCTGATACTTGTGGGTACAGAGAACTGTGTAAAAGGGATATAAAAGAAAAGACAAAAATCATTCCGGCATCAAGTGCATCATCAGTTTTTTTAGAGATAAGTGTATAATTAGTTTTTTTAACTAAAACATAAAGTAGTCAAAAGCTTGGTGACAAAAAAAGCTGCAGAAATACAATATTAGCAAGAAATCTTCCCAGCTCTTCTGCAAGGCATCACTGAGGTAGTAAGGCAGATCTTTGAAAAATCTCAGCAGCTAAATGATCACAGAACTCAAGTTATCTACTAGAGACAGAGCTGCTGTTGAGTCAGTTGAAATGGAAGTCAATGTTTTGAGGATTTCAAGCCAATGTATAGCCTGGTCATTTTTACCCCAAGATTAAATTTGAATTTTGGGTTTATATGAGTGCAGAAAAAAAAAAATTAAATAAAACCTTACGTTGTTAAGATTGTATAGTTTACAAAAGTCAAAGTCTTTAGCTGTAAGCTGCAGCTGCTTCTTTTACTCTGGATAAATCCTTTTCAGTCATTGGTGAAAGTTCTTCTCTGATTTTTTGTGGTTTGTTCTCATACATACTTGTATGCCTACATACAGTTTTAGTTTTAGCATTGCAAAGTGTTTAGTCCATGTTTGAAGTTTGAGGTTGACTGTGAAAATTGACAGATGAAGATGAATTTTTGTGTTTTCTGGATTAGTGAGTTTGACTGTGTCCAAGCAGAACTTTTCCATCCAGTAACTTGAGGTATTAGAGCTAAATAAGTTCCTCTGGAATACAGTTGGCACTTCCATTTGCCTACTCCTCTACTCTCCCAAAAAGCCAAGCAACCAAAGCAAGGCAGGATGCCAAATACAACTAAATTTCATTATTGCAGTGCAATGTCTTCACTTTTCAACCCCTTAATTGTGATGCAAAAAATTATCAAATACCTTAGTATACAATCCGATACTGTTGGGTAGCAAAAGGAGAATTTAAAACTTCATTTCCCCTCTTTATTTTTTTATCTGGAAAAAATTAGAAAACGGTGCTTTTTTTTTCTCTTTTAATGGAAGAACTCAGATTACAGACATTTGGTGTGAGCCATAGGGTGCTAGAGGAGGCTTTCCCTTTGCAGTCTGGGGCCAGATTGCTTTTTGTTCTTAACATCAGCCTAAGAGTCCCTGGGTTTCCCCTGTTTGTGGTGGGAAATGAAAACCCCTGCCTCAATTCCTGCTGCTCCCATCTTTCCCAGGTGGCTGTTAAAGAGCTGGGGCTTTGTGAGCAGCACGTGCTGGGTGATTTGTAGCAGAGCACTTCTGGTCTGGGACAGGCAGAAGGAATTGAGATGTGAGGTGTGAGAGAACAAGTGGTGAGTTCTGAAGTGCTGAGAGCACAGGGTGTGATTTGTATTTGGCACATCCTGTGCAGAGGGTGAAGACTGAGAATGGAGATTGGTTTTGTGTGAGATCAGAGATTGCAGCTGCCCTGAAGTCAGGACTGGGAGATGGGGAAAGGCTCAGGATGTGCAGCTCTGGTGGCTTCTGGTTCACTCCACAGAGGAGGAGAAAAAAAATCAAGGGAGACAAGGGGAAAATTAATGTGACAAAGGTGATTGTCCAGGAAAGTGGTATTTTTGATGACTTTCTGCATGGATAGAGAAACAGCTGATTTATATTTGTGAAAGCCACAGGACAAAGTCTTAGAGGAGCTGGGTTGCAAGACTGGCAGTGCAGCAGAATTGTAGGGGAGGCTCTGCCTCTGTGCAGGGAAATGCAGCAGGATTTACAGTCATGGTCAGAATGTGGTGGCCCACAGGGAATTCACAGCTTGGGTTTGCCATGAGCCACAGGATCATGAATTTACCCACAATTGTTTAAGAAAAAAGGGAGAAAATATTCCCTCCCCATTTTCTCCTACGTGGAAAGTAGAGCAAAGGAGTGAATTTCTGTCCCTGTTATGGCTTTTTTACTGTTGTTTCTCTGCAAGGACATACCCAGAAACAGCCTGAGATTTGGTGAATGGAAGGGTGAAGCAGCAGAGAAATTGAAGTTTTCAGGAGACAAATGTGTCTGTGGACAAAATATTTCAAAAAAAAGGGTGCAGAAAGATGCTGTTTTAAAATATTCAGAGTGAATGAGGTGAATTTTAAAAGCACAACCTGAGGAAGAGTCGGAAGAGCTCCATCAGGATATGTGGATCACAGGTTCTCAGAGACAATCTTGGAGCTGTCATCAACTAAGGCACCTCCTGCTGAAGCTCTTTGGGTTTGACAATTTGAACATAAAATTTGTGAAGTATCCTTGGATGCATTTTTTCAGTGCCCACAGTCTGCCTGTACAATTTTCCTAATACAGGGAATTAGGAATTCCTAAATAATATTGAAATCTCTCCTAGTTGGTTCTGCTTTTTGCTATTTACATGCAAATTCGGGTGCTCTAATATGAGAATTTGTGACCAATTTGCAGAAAGTGCTGGAAATTTATCCTTGAGGAACTTTTTAGTAAATACTGAGGAAGAACTGCTGTGTTTGTAATGAACTTTCAGCCCTGGAGGCTTGAGGTGTCAGTCATCTGTGTAAGTTCTCAGATATTTGTGTTTTGGGGTTTTTTAATGGAAGTTAAAAATCAATACAGGGATTTTTAAAGGCAAATGTTTGTGTGCTGGTGAAGGAATATTGGTTAAAATTCATGCAATTAAAATGCAGTTTAATAAAGAGAATTTGTGTCCTGCAGTGTGAGTTGGGGGGATTTTGAGAGTTAGGGGCCTGTCTGAGATAAGCAGCAGGGTTGTCCTGGAAGTCAGTGAATGCACACAGCAACCTCTGCAGAGGACCCTCAAGTGTCAGAACAATGCCTTTGCAATTATAGGCTGCTTTTTGATAAAAACAACTTTGGAACATGCAGATGGATATTTTTTCCCCCCCCACTGAAGTGTTTCACCACTAAATCTTCATGCAAATAGGTAGTTCTGAGACATAACCTCCTGTGCCTTATTATAGCTTTTTTATAATCACCTTCTCTTTGAGGGTTGCTAAGCAGTTGTCAGTGTGATGCCTGTTTTGAACCAGGAAAGCTGTGGCCCAGCCTCCAGTGACTTTCTTAAAAGTAATTACCAACAGAGCAGTTCCAGCAGCTCACACATCCCTCCTTTGGTGAAGGTTCTGGCTCCTGAGTGTGAAATTATCACATCATCCTGCACTTCCGCTTAATTTCCCAGATATAATCATATATCAGCCTCGTGAACAACAGGGGCCTGTGCTTGCTCCAGCACTGATTCCAGAGTGTCCCAGTTTACAGTGATTGTAAACACATCAGGAGAGCAGGGAGGAACCACTGGTGCCCTTTGTTGTGGGAACATTCTCTCATTTCCCAGTGAGGGCTGATTTGAGCAGGCAACCACAACCTCCTTCCAGTCAAACCTTTGGCTGGATCGAAAGGAGGCTCATCTTATTTTTGATATCTTGCTTTTCTACTTTGATACTGTGTTCCATTGTCTGTCAGGCTGAAGAACACACATTAACCCACAAACACACAGGAGTGTGCTGCTGTTTGGTCCTGACTGATCCCATGCTCAGAGGTTTGCAGTGAGCAAACAGGAAACTTGTTCAGGGGCAGAATTCCCTATTTTGTACTAAAAAGAGAAAATGCTGCAATTTTCTTCCTCATGACTTCCCTAATGCTTCCTGTTAGAATTTTTCTGCCTTCCTGGGCTATCCCGGGGTATCTTTCTATCTTCCTGAACAGATCCCAGATGATAGGCTCCAAATAGGAAGATCTACTTTCAGTAAGCCCCTCTTCTGTCTTTTTGCCACATAAATGTTCCCTAGGTTTAAAATTTATCTTTGCTGGAGGAAACAGCATAATGGAACATTTATTTTTGCAGGCTGTAGCTTGGTGTATTTATAAAGTCACATTTGTGTTGTCTCTTGTTTCAGGTTCTACACTTTGCTGGTGCTGTCCACTGCTCTTTTTGGGAGGCCTCCTTTCAAGAATGTCATTGTGAACGGCCTTGTCCTTGCCAGGTTGGTGTCAATCAACTCCTTCCTGAGCAGGTTTTTAGTTGAAGAATGTTTCAGATAAGTCCTGCAAATTGTAAGTGGAATGTGAAATGGACTTTGGAGCTGTTCAGGCCTGCCAGGGTGATATCAGTGCTACAGGAGATAAAAGGCACCTGAGAGTGAGAGGCTCACACATCCCAGCTGTCACCTGCACTGGCTTCTTTCCAGCAGGATTAGTCCTGCCTTGAGAGAGAAAATGAATAACAAGAACAGGAAAGAAATTGTACCTGTTATGCAGTGTGAAGGGGATGATAAATGTAGCTTTAGATGTAATTTTAAGTTAATTATATTTGTTTCCCTTGATTTTCAAACGAAGCTTTGCCAGTGGGCTGAAGGGATTGATTCAAAACCAGTACATTTTTCCTCAGCTTGGGTAGGAAGGACAGATTTTCTGCTTAGCTTTGTAACTAGGGAACCTCTTGGGTTGGGTTTTTTTATTTTTATTTTTTTTTAGTTGTTTTTGTAGGTTCAACAGTCCTACAGAAACAATGTGCTAATATATCAATATATATAATTATGTCTGTGCCACCAGGAATATAGCAGAACAGAAAAATTGAGCTGGATTTGAAGAGCTTTTTTTCTTTATCCATGTATTACAAGAGTTCTGGGAATTGATGCCTTCATTGTGATATTTTCTAGTGATGGCCAAAAAATGAGCAAAAGGAAGAAGAATTATCCTGATCCCATGCACATTGTGAACAGTTATGGAGCTGATGCACTCAGGTGGGATTTCTTTGGATGTTCAGTGGGATGTGTTGGCTCTGCTCATGGCAGATCCACACCAAGAGGCTGCTTGGGGGGCTTTGACAATTAGCAGCAGAAAGAAAGTTAATTTTAGAAGCTTCTGGACCACTCTAACAGAAGTAGCTGCAGGAACAGATGACTCCAAAGAACTGGCAATGGATGCAGTGCCTGGACTTTCTCTACCTGTGTCATGTCTCCCTCCCTGAAGCCTGAGGGATGTGCTTCTTCCAGCACTGGCAGTCTGAGTTAAACCAGTGAAAATGTGAATAAAGTACTTAATAACAGTGCTACAAAGTCACTGTCATAGAGAAGGGTCTCTGCATAATGCACAAAACATTTTGCTGTTTGCACTGCATTTTCTAGAGAGAAAGTGCTTTGTTTTTGTTGATGTCAGTAGATAACTTGCACCTAAGAGTAGTAGCACCAGAAGAGCAGAAGTGGAGCAGCCTAATGTGTGTAGATAAATAGTCCTGGTCATCCAGAGATTAAACACAGTGCAAGTGGTTCATTGAAATTACAGGGACATATAAAGTAATTACACAGCCACTTGGTGCACTGACTGCATGCATCAAGGGGTACCTTGAGGTAAAGGTACATAAAAGACATTTTAATAACTGCAGGAATGCACTGCTTGGCCTTTTCTCTAGAGCCCTGTAATTCTTGTGTATATAAGGAGCCCTTCAAGTATCACACATTGTGTGTGCTACAGCTACACGTGGAACTGAGGGGCTGAGTGAAAGCTGGATGTTTATTTGGGGAAGATGGTTGTTGCTTCTAGATAATTTAAAAAAATCAATGTGAAGTTCTAATTGTTTCAAGCTTTAGCATTTAAAAGGCTTAGCACGTGTTGGGTGGAATACTTAAATTGAATCAAGATTGCTCTTTACAAATAAACAAGATGTGTTAGCAGGGTAGCAGTGAATTGGTAGCTGCAATAATAAGAGTGAAAAGTTACTCATACTGGAGATTCTCAAATCACAGGTGATGCTTCTGTTGAAAAAAATCCCCTGCCTTTTTTATAAACAAACCAAGAAAGTCTCAAACACCAGAAGTTACACTTCCATTATTCATAGGTTTTTGTTTTGTTTTTTTTTTTAATTTCTAAGAAGCTAATTCATTTTTCTGCCAGTGTACTCATTCTTTAATGTCACATTTATTTATACCTACACCCACACAGAGAGTAAAAAGCATTGCAGCCTGGGCTCATTTCTGGATGGAGCTCTGCAATTCAGTTTTCTGCTTTTTCTGAGGTGCTTGGTGTTCTCTGTTTATAGCAAAAGCTACAACTGAGGTTTTTTCCTTGGCACTGTTTCCCTGCAGAGTTACTTTGCAGTACACAAATATAAATGTATATTCTAACTCCAGCTTTGAAATATTCTCAGCAGCAGCTTGATAAATAGAACAGCAGAAAATATAGATATAAGTTGGTGAAATGAATATGGAATTGAGCAGAAAGGGCAAGCAGCAGAAATAACAGCACAGTAAATTTAACAACCCAACTTGAGGCTTTGTGGAATTTGAATGCTGTAAGAAGGGCCAAACCAGTTATATTTCAATATTGCTGAGACCTGGGCTGGAGACCTGTCCAAGCTGAGCTGTGTCAGGAAGAATTTGCTGGTCATGGTGTTTCCAAACCTTTGCTTTCCTCACTCCTGGGGTAAGGATTGCTGGGAGAAGGGAGGGGTTACATTCTCCTCTCAACCTGGTCCTAAAATGCAGAAGAAATAATGCAACAAGCTGCTGGTTTAGAGGGGTGAAGAGGAGATTACTTCCTTTTTTTCTCGTACATTGTCAGCAAACTCAGTAACACTGCCTTGATCTGAGGAAGGTTTTATTTTCTGCCCAATGGGAAACTGAATATGTGTAACTAAACTGATGGAACTCTTGTTTTATTGTGTGCTTTTTTCTCTTTCCATAGAATAAATGTCTTTGCACTGGAGTAATTGGGGAAATTGCTCTTCTCTTAGATTTACATACTGTAAGGCTGCTTTATTAAAACAAAACAAAAAATCCCAAACCAAAAATATCTCTACACCACACCAAAACTGTTGCACATAAATAATTATGGTAAGAGGAAGGTGTGGCTTAAGGCTAGACCTAAATTCTAGTTTCATTTAAGGACTTAGTAGTTCATTGCCATTATTTGTTTTGTACTCCTGTAAATTTATAATTTGAGTTTAGGTACAAATTCCCTTGGGTGGTCTTTGGGGTCCATTCCCACCCAAGCCATTCTGTGAATCTATGTTTAAAAATGGCTTGTTTATATTTTTTTAATCCAGTACTGAAAAAGCCCATTTCTGTGCTGCATTACTCTGTTTATTCTGGCAGCTCTATTTTTATCTATTAGTTTTAATGCAAGAAGCTCTCTCTCCTGAAGAATTTATGGTCTGGTATTCTTGAATGTGCTGTGTCAAACCCCATTAAGATTTTAAAACCTCCTAAAGGAAATGCCTGTAAAGTTGTATTAGTTTAGAACCACGATTTTAAAAGTTGAAAAATGTGAGAAAATGGGTTAATAAATTTGGATTGAAAAATGCCACAACCTTTAAAATGAAGTATTTGGTTTGGTTTTTATATTTGGAAAATTAAATGAAGTACATCTAAATCAAGTTCAAATTCAAGTTTTTTGATACCTGAGTAAGTCCTGGTTTCTCTTTTCCAGTTTATTTCTGTAGACAGAATGTTTATTTGGGGAAGAAGGTGGGGTAAAATATAAATCTGATTTTTTTTGTGAACTCAGATACAGCAAAGAAGCTGAGGGACATTTCTGTCCCTTGTATAAGTAGTTGGTGTCACCTGGATCCTCTGCTCTGTTCCCTCAGAGCTGAGGCACATTTGGATTATAGGTGGCATGTCCTTGTCCCCTTTTGGGGCTGTCTTTCTTGAAAATGTTGATTTCTGCTCTTTTCCTTGCATTTGCCTGTTGTGTTTTGCACCTTAGTTCTGTCAAAGCTTTTCATAATTGAGGAAATGAACTAGATTGAGTAGAAAGATACTGGATTAAGGAATTCAAAATATTGCCAGAAGAGTAGGTGCCATCCTAAAGATGAACTGTTCAACCTCTGCTTTTTTATACTGTGATGGCATCTGAGCACGTTTTAGCATTTCAGTTAACTTCTAGAGTAAAAAAGAAAATTTAAATTCAAATTCTGTATGCAGCATCTTAGAAAAATTCCTGCAGCAGCAGCTGGTAAATGGTTTTATGTTCAGTTTGTTACGTGCCTACAGCACAGTCATTTTGGAGTTTTTAGTAGGAAACCCTAGCAATATGTGCAGTTTTAAGCTCTGAAGTGTTGTGCTCTCACTTTACAGGTTGTACCTGATCAACTCTCCTGTGGTCAGAGCAGAGAACCTGAGGTTCAAGGAGGAGGGAGTGAGGGATATCCTGAAGGACGTGTTCCTGCCCTGGTACAACGCCTATCGCTTCCTGGTGCAGAACGTGCACATCCTGCAGCACAAGGTACTCACCCGGGGGCTGAGAGCAAGGGCTGCTCTGCTGCTGCAGGGGGAGGCAATCAGCACTGCAGGGAAATTCAGACTGGGAGGGAGCTCTGTATGCTGGAGGTCATCTGATCTTTACCTCCTCGTTATGTAATACGTGCTCTTAATTCGGTATTTGTTGTTCGTATGATGCTTTATGAAGTTGTAATCACCTGCATCTTTCTCTTCTTGACCAAGCTTATTAAATATAGAAAGGAGGAGAAGAAGGTGGGAGACTGCCAAAACATGACAGCTCTCATTTCTCAGACTAGAGTGCTCTTGAGTCCCTTTTATTTCACATCAGTGGGATGCTGCTGCATTCAGACTTGTGGAATTAGAGGTTGTGGGGTCAGGACACACTGAGCAATTACCTGCTGCTCCTCTCCCCCAGGGAGCACCATTTAAAGCCACGTGTGCTGCAGGGGATCCTTCTGAGATGTCCCTGCTACACCTGGGTGGGTTTTTCTGGCCTTAGTGCTGCTCCTTTGCTTTGCTGTTCCTGTGTGTGGTGTGGCCAGCACAGCTCCATCCCAGGAGGTTCCATCCCAGGAGGATCCATCCCAGGAGCTTCCATCCCAGGAGGTTCCATCGAGGAGCTTCCATCCAGCAGGATCTGTCACTTGATCTGCAGGTTCCTCTGCACTGAGAGCAGTGCTCAGCACCACCCAATTTAAACATGAGCAGAACTGCAAATCAGTCAGGAAAGTTATTTGCAGTAGTGGCTGCTGTGACAGTTTCTTGAGCTAACTCATTTACTGGAGCTTTAATTATGAATCTGCATTAAAATGCTGAACTTGGGAATGCTCAGTCCTGAATACATTAGCCACAGCAAAGAGATTGTCTTCTGTAACATGACAGTAATTTTTTAAAAAGTTATATTTAAACGCAACTTAGAGAAAAGATTCAGAAATGGAATGGAAAGAAAGGCAAATCACAAAAGCATTAGTGCTTTAGACTTGTAGATTACATTTGAAGTCTACTAAAAATGCTGGATGAATGACAGGAGTTTCTACACTTCCAGTGTGAGAGCAAGATTAAATTTTCTTTCTTATAGTAATTTTTCATTAAAATTGAAGATTTGATGTGTATATTGTATCGTTTCTATTGAAACCAATTTTAATCTTTCAGCTGGAATTAATGACAGCAGGTTAGTGCAGACTTTTATGGGAGAGTGGGAGCTAAATGAAAAGTCCAAACCTTGTACTCCACGTGCAGTTGCAGTGGCAGCCTGGTCACTGGGGAGAGCTGCCATTTACAAAATAAAGGCAGCTGACTTCAGAAATCAGTACAGGAAACTGCTGACTTAGACTATTGGGGTTTATCTTTTTTAGCAACCTCTTTGGGGAAAAAAGTTGGCTAGCTCCAGATCCTAATATTTAACAAGTCTTTTTTTTAGGATCCCTAGAGAGCATTCATGAGACAAACTTAGATGTTGCCCCCAAAATACACTTGTTTATCCTGTGTGACCTTTGAATTGACTTAAGTGAACTTAGCAGCTTTTTGCTGTGATAAATCTTGCAAAGTCACCTCAGCTGGGGTGGAAAATCCAAATTCTTAAGGAAATAGGTTTGGTAATTCAGCAGATGGATTTTTTTCCTTCTAAATAGTGAAATCCTTCCTATGTACAATATTGGGCAAAAGAATGTGCTATAGGAGGTGATAAAGCTTAAATTAGATTTCAAGCCCAGGTTTAAGCAACTTTTTCATTGTGTTCTGCTTCCTGCAAGAGAGAAAGTAAAATCCCAGTGTCCTGAATCAGGTGTAATAATGATTTAATGCTTATTGTAATTCCCCCTTTAATTGTAGCTGGTTAATGACTGCTGAGCTCACACTGGGATTGCTCTTCTGCATTTCTTTCCTAAGAATCTTCTCCTTTGTACTGTGGAAGTGGATCTGTAGTTTTTGGGTTGAATAAGCCAAACAGACTTTTTCATCTGGACTCTGATGGAAGAGAATATCTAAAGGCTTTTAAAGCCAGCTGGTAAATGCTGTTTGTAAATCTGAAGAAAGAAACCCTAAACCTGTTTCTAACCTTTTGTACAGTGGGAAAGAGAAGAGGCACAGACATGGTCTTGCTTGCAAGGCCCTGCAGAACCAGCAAAGTGATGCCATTTCTCAGATGGCTGCAAACATCAGGGCTCTGGAAAGCAGCAGAAATGCACTGTGTGCATGTTGGATGCTAAAAATTCCACCTGTTTTTTCAGGTTGCTGCATTCATCTGTGTTTTAATGTGTTGAAATTGTCACGCGTTCTTAAAAAAATAGTCTCATTTCTAGGCCTGCTCTCCAAATAGAATCCACCTGCATAACAAATTCCTTGGAAATGCCTCAGATCCTCCTGGGTGAAGGACTTCTGTAGATTCAAGGCTCCTGCCCTGTGTCTGGAGGTTGGGCTCACACACAGGGAAAGGACTGGCACTGCTTTGTTATCTGCTTTGACAGGCCCAAATCTCTGGCCTCCTTTCAGTGAAACCTTGGGGTGACTATTGGGAGACAGGTTTTCCATGGCTCCTTCTCTTACACACCTGTCTGGAATTTAATGTTTGTTGGTACCAAACCAGTGTAATTCAGGGAAAATGCCAAAATAGTGGTGGCTGACAGGTAATTGGATATAGAGGTTTGCTTATGTACCCTGCTGACTTGGAAATGTGCTTTGTGTTTTGTTGATAGGACGGGGGAAGAGAATTCCTTTACAATGAGAACACAGTTAAGGAGAGCAATAACATCATGGATAAATGGATTCTTTCTTTCACCCAGTCCCTCATCCAGTTCTTCAAAGCTGAAATGGCAGGTATGCATTTTTGCTCAGGGGGTCTGGGGGTGTTTCATGTCTGATTGCAGAACTTGCCTTTCCACACAGAGATTCCCAAATTCCATGAGAGACTTTGATAAAAAGAAGGAAATCTTTCACCAGCTACCATAATCCATGGAATGCTTCTTTCATGGGTGTTAAGTCAGATTTTGCTCTGCTTGTTCATGGGATTTCAAAAAGTGATGAGGCTTTTTTTGTCACAGCTAATCCTGTGAGCTCAGTGATGGAGCTTGTTGCTGTAACAACGTCTGCTGCAGTGCTTGGAGCAATTAATAATATTATAATAGTCACTGAAAGCAGCAGTGAAAAGGAAGCCAAATAGAATTTGGAGAAGCTGTAAAAAAAAGGGGATAAAACGAGCAGTGCTCAAGTCAGCTGAATGAAATCATTTTGAGAGGTACATGAGCACTGGCAATAAATTTTTCCCTGGTGCAGTTCCCTGGAGGGGGGTTCCTTTGGAATCCTGCTGTGGGTGTGAGCAGCAGGGTGGATGGGATTAGGGTAGCTCTGAGAAGGTATTGTGCAGGATTTTCTTCTGCTTGTTGCCCTTTCATCATCCCATGCCTCTCCATGCTCATTGGGGCACTTGCTAAGAGGAGATGCTGCAAGAACCCCACGAAGCAGTTGATAAACTTGCAGATAAAGTCACTGTGGGATTTGAAAAGATTTTGGTGCCTCTGAGGGCACTGGAAGCCCAGATTTTGGAAAGAAAGTGGCTCTGGCCATTGTCATTCCTGTTCATGAATAAACAAATACCCCCCCTCATGCCTGTTGTCTTAAGTAGCTCTTAGAAGAATTTTTAGAAGCCTTGGGCTTGGGAAGGAAGGTGTTAAGTGGAATAAGTGGAATAACAGATAATAAGGAAATAATGAAGTGCCAGATGTGAGTTCATGAGGACACAGGACAGTCCTGCACTTCCCTCATCTCCTGCTTTCCCCCCTCTGACTGATGCCATGGTCACTCTCACCAAGACCAGTCCAGTGAGTTTATCTGGCTGTGAGAGATAAATCAGATCATTTTGTACAAGCAAAATTCATGTGAGCTCATCTAAGAACATTTCATTAAAAGGAAGAAAGAATCCTCAAGCTACCCAGCCCAGGTATATGATAAAAGCTGGCTCTCATTGAGGAAAGTGGGGCTTCTTCCTGCAAGTTGTGATCCTTGAAATTTGATGGTGGCTTGTGTCAAGTTTCATGTGTTGCCAAGCAGAAATAAGCAGAACTCAGGCAAGTTTTTGTGCTGCATGTAAGGGGGAAGATACTCTGAAGGACAGCAGGAAATCCTTTTGGGAGTTTGTGAACCTGGGATCTTGGATCAGGGCATGGTTTAAACAGAAATATTTGTAGGAAGGTGAATATGGGGGTAGAAACTTGAATTCTCTGCTCTGGATTTCTGAGAGGAAGATGAAGCTGACAAAAAGGCATGTGTCAGTGGCCATCTTTACAAAGTAAGAAGATCCTTTCAAGCAGAAGAAAAGAGTTCCTGTTGGAAAATGACAGTGTCAAGGCTTCCAAGGCAGGAGTGTTGGTATGAAGTGCTGTTGTCTGGTGTTAGATGAAGATAACATCATGTGCTCATCAAATGAGTGGCAGTCTCATTTGGAGGGGATTAATAAACAGAACTTTTCAATTTATTTTTCTGCATAAACTCGGGATTCAGTCAGGCAGATCTTAATGAGATGCAGTGAATTTGTGTACTGTGACATGATACTCTAATCTCTTTTACAAACCTATTTTGGGATTTTTTTTTTTCTTTTTGAAAATATTTTCTACTTCATGTCACTTCAAGTAGGAAAAATTATCAGGAAGAGACAAGAGAAGATTATAATGGTGACTGATAACATCAAATGCTTGATAAAGGAGATAAATAAAAATATAAATTCCTGCAGTAGGAGCTGATGGGGTGTAAGAACAAACAGGTTTGAAACTGGCAGTGCTGAGGAGACCCCACTGACCAGGGAAATGCTGCAGCTGGGCTCTGCTTCTTCCATTTCATCCAGTGTCTTTTAGAGTGGAGCTGAACTTTACACCCATCTCTTGCCTCTGGAAAAATGTTTCCATTAAGTCCAATTTATGTTAATTCTGCCCCAGTTTCTGCTGGCACTTGGAGAGGTGGCAGAGTCAGCCCAGGTGGGGTCAGTGTGGGATTGACCTCACCTGAAAGGGCTGAGGGGAAGGAAGGGGCTGGATCTGTGTCCCCTCTGACTCTGGAAAAGCTGCAGAGAGGGGGAGCAGCCCCTGCTGCTTCTGGGTGGGGAGAGCTTTGCCTTTCAGGAGTGTCTGGAGAAGAGGAGGCCCAGCCCCACTCCCAGTGTTATTGGAAAATGGCACAGCTTACATTTGTTGGAACCTGACGTGTTTCAGGGGTGTTAAAATTAAATTAGGCTTTTATTTTCTACTAAGGTGCTCAGTGCAAACATTTATTTTAATAAAACATCTTGTCTCCTGATGACTGAAATGAAATGTGTAGTGTCTCCATGTACATCCATGGCTTTTTCCTGAGTCACAAAAAAGGAGATTTCACAATTAGGTTTCAGCTATTTGGAACAGAAATGTATTTTTCCAGGCTAATATTGTATTACTTTTTAAAGATACACTGCCCCTGAAGGGTGGGATTTTTGATTATTTTAAAATTTGTTTAGAACTGTCTCCTACCTAGTACTGCATAGCTAGAGGAAAGGTTAGGATTTTTTAGGAATACAAGTTCTCCCATAAATAATGTCTTCCTTACCATGCTGTGACTGTTCTGGGCAGTTCCTTTTTAGGTTTAAATCCCAGTTCATTGCCTTTAAAAACACTTCTGTTTTACAAAGCACAGTAAAATGTGTGGTGGAGCTTTTAAAGCCAAGATCCATTTTACTCAGTAGCTGCTTGATTAATGAAACTGCTTCAGAATGGAGATCAAGAAGCTCTTGGCTTTTAGAGAAGTTAAATACCCGTTTTTCCTTAGGAAATTGAGTCCTGTGTAAGGTCCATCCCCCTTACCCCCCCCAAGTTTCTCAGGAGCGGCTGAAATTTGTTTCCCTGTTGCTGATGCTGCTGATGACCTTGGTGCTGGCAGCTCTCCATTATTTCAGTTGCACAGAACTTGAAAATACAGCTCTGTTTATCTCTTACCTCATCAGCCTTGCTGCTACTTCACATTTGAGCTTACCCTGTTACTTAGAAAAATAGTGAAAAGCTGTAATTAACTCGGGGAGACTTGGTTGAAGTAGGTGTCTCATTCTAAATGTGCTGAGTGAAAGGAGGAAGCGTTGGCAGTAATTAGGAAAATTTTATTTTCTGCTTCTGCAGGAATTTCTGTTCAACTTGCAGCGCCTTGGCTGCGTTTCCAGCGTGTGCAAACGGAGGATTTGCCCAATCCCCTGCCATTAATAGTCTCTTATCCACTATCCTCTTTACCGGTCAGATAAAAGCATAAGGCTCCCATAATGTCTGTTTGTATGGGATTAGGAAAGCAGTTTGGGAGGGGGGAATGTGTTCTTCTTGAGCATGAGAATGATGCTGTGCATATTCAAAATGCACTTGTGACGTGATCAACATTTCAGTCGTTTTTTGGAGCTTTCAGCTGTGTTGAACTCCAGGACTGTAAATGCTGATGTGGTTTCTAAGCTGAGGAGCTTGCAGAGAGCAGATTTCACCTGCAGGAACCATTTTTCCTTGTAGCTTACAGGCTGTACACGGTGGTGCCCAGGCTGGTGAAGTTTGTGGATGTTCTGACCAACTGGTACGTCAGGATGAACCGCAGGAGACTCAAGGTAGGGATGAGCTGCTGCAGCCCTGCCTGGCAGCAGAGCCCTGGCACTCCCTGGGAATGGCATTTGTGGCAGCTCCACACAAGATCTTGGCTTTAAATGCTGTCTCTTGGTGCCTGAGAGTGGCAAAAGTTAAATGTTGCCTCTTTGTTTTGTGGGAAAAACCAACCAAAATGCCCAATAATTCTGTTGTGCTTGGTAAAATCGACCAAAGTTAATGAAGTTTGGAAAACAAGTGTATTGTAGTCCCATAGGAAACTTCAGAAGCCTGTTGAAGGGCATTTCATGATCCTAAAATAGCTTTTTTTTTCTTGGTGAATGCTTCATTTAGGGTGAGAATGGGACTGAAGACTGCATTATGGCCTTGGAAACCTTGTTTAGTGTCTTGTTCTCCATGTGCAGACTCATGGTAAGGGAATTACTCCCCACTCTCAATAACACTTCATTGCAGTTAATGTAAAAACATCTTTGTGCAGCACAGTTCATTTTCCATCTTTTCCCTTTTATTTGCTTCTCTGCCCCTTAGTAGTAAAAAGAAGGCCTGTATCACCTGATTGATAAGGACACATTATAATTTCTTCCCTGATGCCCAAATACGACATTTAAATATCAGGCATTTAAACAATGAATTCCATTATTTATTTCAGTCTGCCTTTTCAATAACATCCCAGTTGCAGACACTGTGTAAGCATTGTTTTGCTGAAGTGTCCTTATGTAATTCATGGTATTACTGATTCATAATGTACAAGCAATAAAGGAAAGCTGGTGATTGAATGCAACATTACAGGCACCATATACTCCATTTATCACTGAGCTGATGTACCAGAATCTGAAAACACTCATTGATCCAGCCTCGGTCCAGGAAAAGAACACTGAGAGCATCCACTACCTCATGCTCCCCCAAGTCAGGTAAGAGGCAACTCTTAGGTGGCAAAATGGGGGTTTGGGTGTTTGTTGGGGGATTTTTGTTCATTTGGGGGATTGTGGGTTTGGGTTTTTTTGATTTCACAGAGCAGTGCTCCCTCACTTGTGTTTAAAACTTCATAACAAGGATGCTTTAATAATGTAACTATTCCTTTGCCTCTGAAAAAACTTTAGGATGCAAGTTAACGTGGTTTTTTTTTTCTATGAGCACAGATTCTTTATATTTTGATTAAGATCTGCTGAGTTTTTGTCTCTTTGCTATAGAACATTTCACTTTCAGTACACCTCACACTCAATTTTAGCTGGGAGTTTTCCCTCCATGTTTAGGCAGTAGGTTTATGTTAGCTTAAAGGATTGGAGATAGGGAGGAAAGCAATTAGGAGGAATGCATGTTCCCAGTTCATAATATTTTCTTATGATGGGCAGGAATATCCTTTTTTACTCTTCAAACTATGCATTGACTTAAAGCTGTAATGCCTGACTGTGAAAGGCCCTAAAGGATCAGAGGTGTCACTGGTATTGCAGTGGATTTAGTTCCTGCAGCATTGTCTGCTCTGGGTCCCTGAAAAGATGAGAAAAAACTTCCCTTCAGCTTCGCAGCTCAGGGTGAAAACCCTCAAGGACAAGGGATCTGACCTTGATCCTTCACAGTTTAAAAATTTAAACCTTCTCTAATGGTTTATGTTTTTATGGCTGCTGCATGCTTTGAGGAGGGTGCATGGCCTTTGTGAGGGCTTTAATAGTGAGAGTTACTGCAACAGGGAGCTGGAGATTGACATAATGATGGTGCTGATTTTCTGTTCCCTGAGCAAGGGCTGTGAAGAATATGTAATCAAGGAATGCCACCCTCATCAGGGAGCTGCCAGGAATAGGTTTGGGCTCCTGGAGAAGGATGGGGAGGTGTTTGCAGGGACTCAGTTCAGGCATGAGCATTTCAAAGTGGCTTAGTCACTCTTCACTGCAGTTAGTGCTGACTTGCTGCTGCATCATGCAAATGTGGGATGGATTTGAGGCTTGCATCACTTTCCTCTGTATTGCATTTTGTTTGGGTTTTTGTCTGTTACTAGTCTGTGGAATGCCCTGTGCATCAGTTCTCTTGCCCCATAAAACCTTTTCAAATCCAGATTATTGTTCAAGTTTGAGTTTCACCTGGAGTTGCAAAGCACATCACTGCATTTACTGTGAAAGTTCTCTGATACAGCATAAGGACAATATTTTCAATTAATAGTAAGAGAGATTTTTGGATGCAGTTATAGAAAATACCACTTTCCCAGTATGGTGAGTGGAGATAAAGCTGAGGGACTTGGCCACTGTGCCAGCTGAGCTTGGCTCAGCACCTTTGTTAAAACACCACCGAGGTTGTGCTTGGTTGCTCAGTGTCTGAACAGATGGGTTGCATTAAATTTTGTGGATTTGCATTCAGTCTGTGAAAAATACTCTCATGTTGTGGCTCTGCAAGGATGTCCAGTGGTGGCAGGTAATATTGAAATACTGCCACATAGTCCTGGATGAAGCTTTATGGGAGCAAAATATTCCATCTTGTAATTTCCACGTTTCCAAGTTGTTGGGGAATCATCCTGAGCTTTTGGAAGAACAAAAGCTTCAAAAGAGGTAGAACAATCTCAAAGCCCTAATGCTGCAGATGGGGATATTTCAGTTGTGAGTTTTGCTTCACCAGCTCTGTTTTTCTGGCCAGCCCTTACTGGAGTTGAGGTTTTCATCCCAGTACTTTTGCTCCTTAGATTACTGCAAGTATCTGTGTTAATTTCATTTTATTCATATTTGTCTTTTTACCAATACCTCTGGTCTTGCTTTGATACCTGAGTGGTTTTAAAGGAGCTGCCCAATTAGTGCAAGTATACTCAACAAATCAGGAAAAACACATTTTCAGAACATTTTGCTTCATGTACGTTTGAAACAAGATCTAAATGTCAGCTCACTCAAAAAAAAGAAAAAAAACCCCAAAAATTCAATTCCAGTACTCTCCCCCACTCCACCCCCACAAGAAACCCCAAAAGACAAGAAAAGCCCCTAACCCTGACTCCCTCAAAATGGAAGGGGTGTTAAAATTATTGAGCCAGGAAAGATGATAAAACTCTAAACATCAATCTCAAATATCTGCAATTTCTGGAAGAGATGATAAATTGAGATCCAGTGAATTGTTGTTACAGGGAATTCATTGTTGCTATAAGTACCCTATTTATAATATCCTTCTGCATCTTCTTATGATATTATTAATGTAAATTGTACTTTTTATTGGCTATTACTAGAATAGGTTGTATGACTCAATCCTTTCCACCTTGTGTGAGGTGCTAACAAAAGATGTAAAAATAGCTCTGCTATTTGTTTTCAGCAGTTTATTTCCTCCTCATCTTCTCCACAAAGAGAGGGGAAGAGCCTGGTTGTTCATTTTTCAAATTGCCCCAACCAGGGCATAATTGAGTCTGTTGCAGGAAATATCAGGGAAGGGGGTAAAATGTTTTCAATCTACTCAAAGAGATGTGATGAAATGTAATGTTTCCTTTCTAATCTAGGGAGGATCTCATCGACAAAAAAATTGAAAGTGCCGTTTCTTGTTTGCAGTCTGTGATTGAGTTGGGACGAGTGATCAGAGACAGAAAAACCATCCCAGTCAAGGTTAGAACTCCTCTCATCTCCTGTCACACCTTGCGAATGTGTGACAGCTTTGTAACTTTGAAATAAACCTGGGGAGGCTGAATAGTTAAGTTTCTGTTTTGTTTTTGTTTTTTCCCCCAGTATCCTTTGAAGGAAGTAGTAGTTATCCACCAGGATCCAGAGGCTCTGGAAAACATCAGGTCTTTAGAGAAATACGTACTTGAGGTAAGAACATGATGTTTAAGTGGATTATGTCTGGTGGTTCCATGAACAACCATCCCTGTTGACCACATTAGCAGCTCACGGGTAAAAAGAATTTCCAGGAGAGCTGTAATGAAATGGGAATATCAGTGGCTGATGTGCCAAAGGCAGTTCAGGGTTGAGAAATACTTAATTCTGCAAACTGCCCACACTGGACTGAGAGGCTGTTAGAATCTGACACCTTTGCTTTCTCTAAAGCTGTGAAACCCATCCTCAAGGATCAGTGACACAAAATTCTTGTTCTGTCTCCACTAAGCACTGGCAGTACAGGATCTGAGGAGTTTTTCCCTTGTGCAGAAATAGTTTGGCCCTTACCCTGTGCCTGTTCTTGGCAGATTAAGGATTCTTTCTTCCCTTCAGTGGGGCTGGAACAGCAGATCTGCTCACATGCTTAAAATGTGCTGTCATGTTGTGGTTGAAATTGCCATTGTCAAGGTCAGCTGCTTTACCTTGGCAAAGAGATCAGAAATGTGCATCTTCCCAGAGAGGATCAGCTCTCCTCACTTGTCCTGGTGAGGGCAGCCCTGTCAGTCAGGGCATTCAGGAGATGAAGCAGAGGAAGATCTGAAAGTTCTGTTGCATTTAATTCCAGCAGCACCAGCTTTCCCCAAGCATGAATACACATCTATGGAAAGTCTCTAAAAATTCTGCTGGGGGAGTGAGCAGTGGCTCAGGAAGTCATGGCTCAGTGCACAGGACCTCTACATCAGTGCTGTGTGCTGCTTGCTTTTAGTTACTGCAGGAGTTTGCTTAAGAATTTTCACTAGAGGAAGTTTAATTAAAAAAGTAGTAATTGATTTGCAAGTGGGACTGTAAAGCTTTTCTGTCATGTTAACTTATTGATTATTGCTCTTAGGCTTGGCAGTTATGATCCCTCGCTTCAGAATTGCTGTAATTATTAATTATAATCATTTCAGTATCTGGGTCTCTTCAATAGCAGAATTTTGGGACAGACATTAGCCTAAATGTCACATGTTTTTGGATCTGAAAAATGGATTTGTGGATTCCAGAGAATCCAGTTTTAAGGAAGATGAGATTTGCTTCCTCAAATTACTTCCAGAAGGGTAGTTGCCAAATTTGTTGTCAGCTTCTACAGCTAATGAAAGGTAACTAAAGAAGCTAACAATTTGTAAATTATTACACAATTGGATTGTACATTAGTGTGTTTTGATTTGTATTCCTTTGCTGCTGCAGACAAAGGTGTCTCTTCTGGAGAGATGAGTTACAGCAAACTCAGATGCCTTTGTGGAAGCACAAACACCAAGTACTGTCTATTGTCCTGGTTTTATTATGTGTCTTAAAATTCAACAAGCTGCTGCTGGAGCTTAGTGTGTGTTTTATTGTACTGCATGGCAATCAATCCTGTTGTTTACTGGATGGTGCAGAGCTAAAGAGGTCAGTGATTACAGGCAGGCTGGGCAGCATTGCTTGGGCTGCATTTGCAGCTTTGTTCATCAACCTCCTGCCTATTCAGAGCTTTAGAACCTTCTGTGATTGCCAGGAGTAAATTTGCAGATGCCAGAGGTAATGGGTAAGGAGAATTACAGCATTTAATTTCGTGTAGTTGCTGACAAAAGAATTGGAAAAATATACTTGTCAATTCTTCAGAAATTTCATTCATGGCTTTTGCAGAAGGAGCTGTAGTCTTTGATCTGCAGTGCTGCTCTCTCATCTTCAGAACACAGCAAGTCATTTAAATAAATGGATTTTAATATTAGAACTCTCCAGATTATAGAGTTGTCATGCAAAAATAGCCACGCTCACAAAATGAAATAAACTCAGAAGGCTTTTAGCAACTGGCCACAGTTGCATTTTATTCATTTCTATTTGAAGCCTTTTACAAGCCTGGGTCAGGACTTCTCTTCCCAGCTGCTTCCAGGGAAAGGTTTTCTCTGAGGAAATTTGACTCTGTGCACTGTCAGAATCTCGTTTCCATCTGACCTTTATATTCCCTCCAAACCCCAGCTCCATCTAGGTAAAACAGAGAAATTTGACTTCTTCATCAAACCCAGGGACTGAGCCTGGGCTGAATTACCTGACACAGGAGCTGTGGCTGGGGGTCCTTCAGTGTTTCGTTTCTTACATAATGAGTACTTATTTTCCTTTTTAGGCTGCCTGCTTAGAGACCCCAACCAAAGCCAAAGCACAGCATTTCTGGCATTTCTGTCTCTGTTCTGAGGGCTGGGCATTGCTGGGGCATGTGACACCAGCTAAAAGCTCTTGTATGTTCAGACATTCCATGTACAGCTCTTCCATCTGGTCATGGGAAGGGCTGGCTGCCTCAGTGTGTCCACAGGAGACTTGAAAGATGTGTCAAATAGCTAATTTTGAGTCATTAGGAAGATAAAATTAAGAATTATTCTAAGTCAAAGCACTGAGACTGATAGAAACAGACCTAAGGTACAGATTTGCCTGTTTTTCTAAGACTCATTCTGGGTTTTTAAATGGGTAACATGTACAAAAGAATGATTTCCTAATCTAATTAGTATAGAAAACTTGTCCTGATGGAGTTGGCTTCTCTGTGATTTATCTAATCAGGCCCAAAGTCATCTTTCAATTTGTGCTATTTTTTTGGATTATTATTTCTTTTCCCCCACGAGGTTGTAATTTACAACTCGTGGGCTCATTTCCAGCAGCACCCCATTGAAACTGAATTTCTGAAGTGCGTAATTTTCATTAGGTTTCCTAAAAGATGTATAAAATAAAATTAGATTCAGTTGTGTTCTTGGCTCCTCATGTCAGTAGGACTTCCTAGGGAATTAGGCTGCAGCTCAGAGGTTGTATTTAAGCATTATTTCTCAATCCAAATGTTTGGCTACTTGCTAGTCCTGTCGTGCTGATGCTGCCATTTACTTCTGCTTCCGAAATGCCTTGGAGCAGCTTCTTTGCCAAGCACCTGGTGATGCTGTAGGATGGTGACCACCATCCAGTGGGCATTAAACACCAAATGCTTCAAGTTATTGGGCAGCCTGGCAGCCAAAACCTGCTGGATTACACTGAAATGTACGTGCAGGTCTGTGCCTCATGTTTTCCAACCCCAGTCATATCCCCCTTCAGCTTTCTTCTCTCCAAAGAGTTCCAGCCTTGGTCTTTCCTCATATGAAAACAACCTTGTCCTCTCAATCAGTTGTTGTGTAAAACTTCCCACAGCACCACAATGTTCCCTCCAGGTATGGGGCAAAAATTGCATGTGTAACTCAGAAAAATGGGCACACACATTGCTGCAGCATCTGGGGCCCCTCCTGAGGTCCAGGCAGGTTTTATAAAGCTGTTTTGGCTGCAGGGCACAGCCAGAAGGTTTTCTGAGCAGTGAGGAGCTGGAATGAACAGGTAAGGAAGGAGACAAAACAAGGCCGTTTTGTACAGCCTCAACCATAAAATGGTTGGTTATGGTTTCCTGGCTCGGTGTGTTCTGAAAGGCCAGTTCCAGCAGAATTTTCCCTCCTGGGCTCTGCCAGCCCACTGCACACAGAGGGAATGAGTTCAGCTCTTCAGGCAGTTGTGAGGGGGAAATAAAAAGGGTTGTTGTGCAGGGGGCTGATTTGAGGTGAGAGCTGCCTGTGATGCCTTTTCCTGGTGTTATGAAAATGAAGCCAGACACGGTCAGAGGGGTTGGGGTCTTTCCCTCAGTATTTTAATCAGGATTCCGTTTGATGCATCCACTTCACCCAGGTGACAGCGTGGCAAATGCACCCCCGTCAGTCACACACACCAGTTCTAGACTTTACACATCAGCAGATCCAACAAGGGAGCCCAATAATGAGGTTGGGGTGGGCTCATCTCTGGTTTACAGAATCTGTCCTGCCAGGAGACCTTGGCTTCCTGAGACAGTGGGAATGTTTGGTGTCCCTGGCTCTGCAGCTCTGGGCTGTTCAGTCTCAGGCCTGCAGAACACTTACAGAACACTGAGCACTAAACTAAGTGAAGGGTTACAAGTGTGCATGGTAATACTTGTGGATACAGAGAACTGTGTAAAAGGGATATAAAAGAAAAGACAAAAATCATTCCGCCATCTCCTGTTGATAACACAGAGCTGTTAGCTGGAGGCTGAGGGTGAGTGAGGATGGGCTCTGCAGCACTGGCATCAGAGCTGTGTTCCTTTGCTCTCCCAGCTCTGGCCAACGACTCCTCCACAGAGACCACCCTGAGCAGAACTCTGACCTTGCCTCTTGCCCTTCCCTGGCGCTGTTGCTGAGCTGGTGTCCCGTGTGTCCCTGCAGGAGCTGAACGTGCGGGCGCTGACGCTGTCGGCCGACAAGGGCAGGTACGGGGTGCGGCTGAGGGCCGAGCCTGAGCACACCGTGCTGGGCCGCCGCCTCAAGGCCGCCTTCAAGCCCCTCATGGCCGCCATCAAGGAGCTGAGCAGCGAGCAGCTGGAGAGCTTCCAGGAGACAGGTCTGTGTGGGGCAAAATCCCTCAGGGATGGCGGGCTTAGGGGAGCTTCAGGTCTGCTCGCCCTTTGTTGTCCATATTCAGCTGTTACGTGGGGAAAATTGGGGTTTTTAATTTCCGGTGTTTTCTCTGACAGTAGGTTAGAAATGGTCACGAACATTGATCTTAAGCTGTTCCTTCCTGTCAGAGGAGGTTTAGGTTGAATGGCAGCAAAAGGTTCTTCGCAGTGAGGGTGTGGAGCACTGGACATGCTCCCCAGGGAATGGTCAGGGCTGTCAGAGCTCCAGGACACCTGGAGGATGCTCAGGGTGGGATTGTTGGGATGGCTGTGCAGGGTTGGACCCAGTGATCCCTGTGGGTCCCTTCCCACTCAGGATATTCTCTGATTTTAAGTGCTCCTGTAAGGCCAAGATGAAGCAGAGAATAAGCTATCAGGGAGACTGAATCGGATTGGAACTGAGTGTTTGTGCAGTAGCTTGTATTCTAAAAGCATTCCTTCAATTCCAGAGTTAGAAGTGGGTGTGAATTTTGCAGCTATATCTGTTTAGTGAACTGCTTAAATGGAAATTTGGAGTTGGTGGAGTATACAGGTTATTTTTAAGTTTTATTCCATTCAGATGGTTCCACACAAACAGTTGCTGAGGTGCCTGTGTTTTAGTGAGCTCTGCTGCCTGGAGAAGTGCTTGTGTGAAAAATGGGAATGTGGGATCATCCAGTGCTGCTTACTAGTGCTTAACTGCTGTTTGACTGCATTGCTAATACATGCATTGCACCTGTTTGGAGTCTGATACTTGGTTAAAGCTTTCTGAATTTAAAACTGGGGTTTTTACTTGGATGGTAAGAGATGCTCTCCATCTGCCCACCCTGCAGGCAGCATTGTTGTGGAAGGACACGAGCTCCATGGGGAAGATCTTCGTCTCATGTATCAGATGCCAGAGGGATCTGCCCAGTTCGAGGCACACTCCGATGCACAGGTATTTTATTGGCTATTTCCTCTCTTTCTTTTTTTGATGAAGGGAAGAGTTCCTCTGCAAGCATCAGGAAAACGGTGAGGTGAAAGCTGGCTTGGGTTTGTTAGTTCAGGTAGTTCAGCACTTTATAGGAGTGGGTGAATCCTGGAGCTGTTCAATATTCTCTCCACCATCAATTTTTTTACGTGCAGAGCTCTCTAAAGGCATCCTGAGCTCCTGAGTGGGTTACTTCCACCTTATCCAGTTTGTCACCTGTTCCTCAGTGATCTGTGCATTTGCCCAGGTTTTGGTGCTGTTGGATGTGACCCCAGACCAGTCCATGGTGGATGAAGGAGTTGCTCGGGAGGTGATCAATCGCATCCAGAAGCTTCGCAAGAAGGTGAGGAATTGGT
Source organism: Petroica traversi (assembly GCA_025920805.1). NCBI lineage: Eukaryota > Metazoa > Chordata > Aves > Passeriformes > Petroicidae > Petroica > Petroica traversi. The sequence goes on along the minus strand of JAHLSL010000013.1, from coordinate 1,506,343 downwards.
GCTTTGGGACAAACATTTGCATTTCCTTTTCAGCAATCTCAGCAATATGCAGCAGAAACTGACCTTTTTAATTAAACATGAAGCCCTGTATTCTGTACTCCTCATGTATGACTTTATCATTGGATTCCCTTGCAAGAGCTCTAAAGGATGTGTAGAAAAAGATTGTTGTGGGATGTGTTATTTTGGAAAAGATTTCTGCAGTTAAGGCTGCATAAATGTCCTGGCACAATAAACCCCAGTACTATAAGTCATAGACTTTTTGTAGAAAAGTCTGGATTGGAAAGGACCTTTCTTTAGATATGACTTAAAAATTACAAATTTGTACCAAAATTGATATTTTTTACATTATATATATTTTTAAAAATCTTTGTAGATTTATATATATATATATATACACACATATGCACACCTATGTAGTATTTCTTTTTAATTTATAGCCACACCTATTTAGATTTATATATTTTATTGTTTTTACAAATACAAAACTTAAGAGGATTTATTTCTGCATAAAATATAACCAGGAGGGAATGTGGCCATGAAAGCTCTCCCATGTGTTCCTGGATGATTTAAAATTAGTTCTGTAGTGACATAAGGCTGTAATTTATTTTCACTATAATCAATATCAAAATACTTTGGTGTTCGTTGATAATACTTTGATAATCTTGCCTGAAATCCCATGTTTTAAGATTCTTGACGTTTTGGCAGAAGGATTGTTTTTTTCTAAATCTTTTAACAAATGCCTGATAAATTTTTTTTTTTTTTTTTGCTTGACAAGTATTCTTGTCTTGGTTTGTGATCCTGCTGTCAGTAATAATGTCAGTAATGGTGTCTGTGTGTCCTGCAGAGGAACCTGGTCCCCACAGATGAGATCACAGTGTACTACAGGGCCCTGCCAGAGGGGGAATACCTGGATTCTGTCATCCGGGAGCACACCGAGTTCATTTTTGCCACAATAAAGGCAGACCTGAAGCCTTACCCGGTGCCTACCTCAAAGGAAGTTCTCATCCAGGAAACAACCCAAGTAAGAAGGAAAAGCACTGCTTGCATGCTTCATCTTGTTTGTTTTTAACCCAATAAGCTGCTTCAGTTAAAGAATAATGGTGTCAATATTTATTTGTGGGGTAGAGCAGATACTGTTTTCTGTTTATAACTTTCTGTATTAGTCATTTTTGGTTTATAAAAGGAAATAGTTGGGTTCTGTGTGTGTGGTGTTTGTGAAAATCAAGCTGCTTGGATACCAAAGTAAATAACTGAGGCAGTTGTTTGTGTAAACTCAATACACAGTTATTTGTACTTGGATTAGTGTGTTGTTTAAACAGATAAAATATTGTTGCTCTGATTTTAGATTAACAGATTTTTGTATTAGAACTGTCCTTTGAGGCTAAACTTGGCTTAAGATCAGCTTGTTTAATATTTAAGGATGCTTTTTCCTCTGCCCTGTGTTGCTGAAGTTGTCTTTTGTAAAAGTGTAGTTTCACAGAGAGTTCAAATCAGCAGCAATTTCTGTTGTTTTCTTTATTGCTTCATCAGACATATTTGATGATAAGTTTGCCATGGTTTTATTGAAACTTTTTTATTTAAAAGACATTCCTGCAGGTCTGTGAATGAACTGTTCTTCAAGGTAAATGTCCTGCTGGATCACAAAGACAAGAGTGTAGGAAATATTAAACTTGAATTTTGATTTACAGAATAGCTGGGAAGGCAAGGGAATAGCTGAAAGGAAAGATCACATTTCATCCATCTTAATAGTGTGTGTAAAAGAAATGTTTTATAGTTATTAATGGCACTTCTGAAGTTGCACAGATTTGAAACTAAGCCCTGTTTGGCCTTTTTCAAAACTATCAGTTTAATCTAGTGACAAACATGGGGAAAACACTAAGTAAATATTGTGGTTGAGAGATCACTGAAAATCTCTGCTTCTTCTGAGTACTTATTTGATAATTCTGATGGACAATTTGATGCAAAGTCAACATCAAATCTGAATTGGAATGTAAAAGCAGCTAGAAATACTGTGCTGGGAAGCACCTCACTGGTTGCCTGCCTCCAGTCACCTGTACCTGAGCTTTCCTTGTCTGTGCAAGCTGTGGTTCCCACCCTCCCACACTTATTTTACTCTTACCTAAATTCTAATTTAGTATATTTTAGTGAAGAAAACCTTTGTGGAAAGATGAATGTGTTGGTTTAGTTGTAAATAATGCTGTGTGTGTGGAGATGAAATCCTGCTCTGACAGCAGGCACTGGTTTTTATGGATAGAACTGATGGCTGTTATTTGGATATCAGCAAAAGCCAGGCACCCTTTCAGTTGTGCAGATGATGAGCTGGTGTGTGACCCTGAGAGAGGTTTTCAGGTCAGGCCATGCATTTGCACAAATCTTGGATATCAGACAGAGAAAATCTACAGAAATATTCTCTAAATAACTGTTCTGGCAGCCACTTCTGTGGGGCTGTTGATGGCTCAGGTTAGAGAAATGCAGTTGTTTCATCATGGGCATCCAGCTGAGAGGGCCTCCTGCCACTTGAAACCTTGGCAGGGAGGGTGTTTCAAACAAAACCATGAGCAGGGAGTTGGGGTTGTTCAGCCTGGGGAAGGGAAGGCTCCAGGGAGACTTCAGAGCCCCTTGCAGGGCCTCTCTCCAGGAGAGCTGGAGAGGGACTTGGAGCAACAGCCTGGAGTGACAAGACAAGGAAGAATGGCTTCCACTGCCAGAGGGCAGGGTTGGATGGGATATTGGGTAGGAATTGTTTCCTCTGAGGGTGAGCAGGCCCTGGCACAGTGCCCAGAGCAGCTGTGGCTGCCCCTGGATCCCTGGCAGTGCCCAAGGCCAGGTTGGACAGGGTTTGGAGCAGCCTGGGACAGTGGGAGGTGTCCCTGCCGTGGCAGGAGGACTGGATTGAGATGATCACTGAAGTCAAGTACCTTCCAATCAAACCACTCCAGCATTCTATGAAAGGCTGCAAGTACTGAGGGGATGCAGACTGTGTGTGGGAAATGGAGGCACAGAAGAACAGAAGTTATGCATTTATTCATTATTGTTTTATTTTAAGGAGTCTCAGTTCCAGAATCATAGAATGGGTTGGGTTTGGGAGGGGACCTTGAAGATGCTGGAGTTGCACCCATGGGCGTGGACAGTCACCCCAGAGAACCTCCTTGTGGAGGAGCTCTGTGCCTGCTGCAGCTCAGCTTCTGTACTTATGGGCTTGATGTGTCTCTGAACTGCTTGTCACACACTCAGCCTTTGAAATAGATGTTGCAGGGAGAAACAGATGACTGAGATTTCAGTGCAGCTGTCAAGTGCTCCTTGGAAGTCTCTGTTGCTGGGCCTGAAGAGATGAATTGCTTAGGGCAGGTGCTTAACTCTGTTCTGCTGCTATTCCTTTGTCACACTGAGAGCAGGGACATGAGAAAGCCCTTCCTGAGAAATCCTCTCATGTGAGTGTGTAAGTTAAACCAGCTGTGACAGGATCATTGCACCAAATTTCTGGAAGTTATTCATAGGAGTAACAGGAATCTGCTTGGTATTGAATATATGTGAGGACTGGAACAGAAATGAAATGCACTCTGTCCTTTCTGCATTTATTGTGATTACGTTCAAATCACTTCTTCTGGGAAATTATCTTGGATCAATTTTTGATACAAGGCTTTAATTCTGAACTCTTTTCTCAAAGACTTGCTCTAAGCCACAACAACAAAAAAAAATAAGCAGTTTTTCAGCAACTATTGGGGCAGAAAAGCAGGTACTTGAAAAATGAATTTTGAATTGTTGGTAGAATGGATAAACACAGAATGGCATTTGTTGCTGCATAAGTGTTTTTTCCTACTTTGTAATAGGAGTTCAGTAAAGAATGACACTTCCAAATTTGTCTGTCACCCTTTGGACTGTGTCTCTTGCCAAAGACCATCTCTAAATCTGCAAACCAAAATGGCTTAAATGGCCTTTTAGTACCAATTGTTCACATGGGCGATTTCTGGATCTTTTTTGGAAGATCCATATTGGGTTTCCTGGAGTGTCTGCAGGTCTGACAGGGTCACTGGTCCTCCTGGGGAGATACTCAGGGGTTTGTGGTACCCAGGCAGCTGTGACCCAAGGGGTTCTCAGTTCAGGCTTCTCCAGTCACTGACTGAGAGCCGGGCCCTGGTCAATACTCTGAAATTTTTGGAAGAGTGTTCTTCTCAGGCACATTCACTCTGGGGTTATATTTTGGGAGAGTGTCATCACTGCTCATCACTTGTGAAAGTCAGGCTGTTTATTCCCTGCTTCCTTGACATCTGGTACAGGCAGATTCGTGTCTGAAGCACTGGCACTGAAGGGAAATGTGGGAAAAATCCCTACTTTATGATAAATCACATTTTTCATAACAAGGCAGGATCTTAGAGGTTTTTGTTGGAGGAAAATATTTCGCTGTGTTTATTTAATGAAGAAGTATTGAAATAATGCTAACCTCTGTCTTTCCCCAGCTGAAGGGATCAGAGCTGGAAATCACCCTGGTCAGAGGGGGGGGTGTGCCAGTCTGTTGGCCCAGCCTGTGCCTATGTCAACCTCAAAGTTTGTGTCAATGGGACAGAGCAAGGTAAGAATGAAAGACCCCAGCTTGATTTGCCAGGGCTGCTGTGAGGGAGAGTTTGGAAAGGGTGTGGTGAATGTTGGAGCCTGAATGCATTTGAAGCATGGTGCAGCTTCCCCTCCAATAAGAGCTTGCAGGAATTCTTGAAAATAAGTTTATTCAAAGCAAAACCACACCTGACCATGATGTTTTCTGAGGGGAACACTCAGGTGTGCACAGGAGTTGTTTCTCCTGCCCCAGGTGGAGTTTGTGTGTGAGTATCTCTAGGGGGAGGTGCCCTCTCTGGGGTTGGGGGTGTGCTGGAGAATTTGCAATTCCTGCTGTAGGTGAGGCCTGGCTGTGGAGGAGATGGCTTGAAAAGCTCAGATCTGAAATATAGAGATGAAAAGAATATTTAAAACTAGAGAATAGGCTGACTGTGTCTTGGACAGTGGACATGAGTGCAGTGATGTTGTTACAAGGGTGAGTTATATGTTGAAAAAAGAGAAAACTAAATTGATTTAGGGAGTTTTTTTCCTGCATGTGCTGACAGTTTATGTATGGAATTCAGTTGTTGAAGAGGGTCACAGAGCTGCTCCCTGAGTGAGAAAGAATCCAGCTGGGAAAGCTGGTGAGCATCTCAGAGGGCACAATGTGTCAGCTTTTAACCAGTAGAACACTGGGTTGTACCTCAGTGACAGACAAATGGGACTGCCTTGTTAATAAAAGCAAATATAACTCCTGCACTGTCAATATGAAGTACACATCAGTCCATTTCTCTGTTTTCTTTCCCACTAAAAAAATTTGGCAAGATGCAGTGTTGCAAGTTCTAAATTGGCTTAGAAACTCACTGGAAGTAATTAGTGTCATTAGAAAATCATTAGGACTTGGATATTGCTTCCAAACTGCATTTTAATTTCTTAATGTTGGTTTTAGATGGTGTGTTGCTGCTGGAGAATCCAAAAGGAGATAATACCTTGAACTTCACTGGACTTGTAGATGCTGTCTCCTGCATTTTTGGGCTTAAAAACTCCAAACTGACAGTTTTTAATGGAAACACAGGTAAATGGAGTATGACAAGGAAAATTGAAAGTCTTTCTAGCAGCAGCTAGGAGTCATTTACTGTATAATTATTTACTGTGTAATTTATATCTATCTAGCTAGCTATACAAAACTGACAAGAAAATGGGTAAGGAAATATTCCATTTTATAGTACTTAGCTTATGAGGCTGTGTTTATAGTCCTATCAACGTGTTTCCAAAAGCTGCTGCTAAATGGTGCTCATCTGTTATCTTGCTTCCATTGCAGTTCTCATCAGGACAAAATGTGATTTATTTCAGTGTTTCCACTGGGCCCAGGCTCTGCTGGATCTTGATGGCGAGCTGCCATCAGCCTTTCCATGCTTTCTTTTCCCTAATGCCTCAGTAGGCAGGGTGAGAACTGAAGCTGAATGCAAACTGTGATCTGCAGGAGAAAAATGTTGCCTTTCCACCCTGGAGAACCTTGAGGATCTCTGCATTTCTTCCTTTTAGAAAAAAAACTATTGAATGTTTTTGCAGCTTGAACTTTATTAAGGCACAAGAATATAAAAATAAAACCAAAACCCCAAAACATTGTAAAAATGGTAACTGGATGGCAACAAAAACTTTTATTAGTGGTTTTTTTCATGGCAATATTACTGAAGCACATCTGAGGGGCAGGTGCTTGAATTGGCTGTGTCCCCTGGGCTGCTGAGGATCACCAGTTCATGGCCAGCAGTGACATCCATAGAGGAGTAGTCTGTGTGTCACTGCTGCCATCTCAGTCCTTGGTTTCCTTACTCCTGAGAGTATTTCTAGGAGGATTTTTGGGGTTTTCCCATCTGGTGTCATCCCTTAGCTCAGTGTGATAAATCTTCCAGGTCATGCTCAGCTCAGCTGAACAGTCCTGTCGTACCAAAGGATTAATCTTTGCTTTCAGTTAAAGGGGATTTAGAGGAAATCCTTCCCCAAGTTCCAGTTGTGTTTTGAAGGAGGACATGGTTTTCCTTGAAATCCTTTTCCAAGCAGGAGGGATGCAGTTCCCAGCAGTGTGGTCTGTGCAGAGGGGCTGTGTACTGGAATTGTTCATTGTGACCACAGATAACAAGAGATGACCTGCAAAAGGTCCACAAGAACTGGGAAACTCCCATCTCTTTAAGTTTATAAGAGTGACTCCATATTTGGGGTTCTTCTGCTATTTATAGGACAAAAAGATGCAGCACAAATCCATTAATGCTGAAATCCCAAAGGAAGTGATGGAGAAAATCAAAGCCTTCCCTCTCCCTCTGTTGTACCAACAAAGGCTTTATTCCTTTCCTTTCCATGTCACTTTTGCTCCTTAGGAATAATGTTGGGACTTCCCATCTTGGCATGCTGATTTTCACCTTTCACTGTGTGTCAGTGGCCTGGGCAGAGCAGGGGATTTCCCTGCCCACTTATTAACCATATGGAAGTTCCCTTGGAAAGATCAGATTATCAGATGTGCTTTTGTTGCAGTTTGTCACATCTCAAACAGGTATTGATAAGCAGATGTGGCTCCCTGGAGAGTCAGAGTTCAAGGCAAGTGCCTGGAAAACAGTCCTGAAAGGTGCTAGAGAATAGAAGCAGAATTCCAGTGTTTGCTTTGGCCACAGCCCATCCTCTTTATCTGCCCAGCCTTGCTGTGAGGGACCTCAGGTGAGGCCTCCCAGTGATTCCAGGGCCTCTGAGGTGAGCAGGGCTTGGAATCAGCCTCTGTGTCCAGGAGGAACTGCTGAGGAAGGTCCTGCACTCCAGACAAGTCATTTCTGAATCCTTCCCACGTTAATAAAATTGGGACCCAGTAAAACCATATTTCTGGCTCCCTGTGGTTTCTAGGGCTGTCCACTTGCAGTAATTTGTTATCTTGTTCTCTAATTGTGATGAAGATCTCCTTGGCCCGGGATCAGGCAGTTCTTGTGTTAAGGGAGGCTCAGATGGGTGCTGGCCCTGCTTTGCAGTGCACCATAGGAATAATGGGATAAACATTTCCTCCCCAGCAGCGTGTTGAGGGATTTTGAGGAGCTGCACAATCCCCAGATAAGGCTCTGGGACTTGTACTGACCTTCAGAAACTGAGAATAGAATTTGTCTCTTTCTACATGAAAAAAACAAAAGAAAGTAATTCAAAGGAAGGAGGAAAGTAATTCAAGTCAGATGGTAAAAAAATTTGTCTATGACTTTTTTTTCCTCTAGATTGCTGCAAACTCTCTAAACTTGGTTTGGGATTCTTCTAGACTTGCACTCAGCTTTCATGGAAATAGCCCATATTGAAAAAGATTATTTAAAACAATTTCAATGTGTTTATGGGAAGAAATGCATCTGTAGATCATGTAGGGCTTAAAAAAGAGAGGGGAAAGGAAGGTGGGGCAAAAATGCAAAAATCCCCCTACAAACTTTTTGATCCATGTCTTATTTCATCTTTATGATTTTCAGATGGCTGATTTTTTTAATCTTCAGTTTTAAGAGGCTGTGAGGCTGTAAGGTACCTTAGGAGAGCATTACCATTAAAGCCCAGCTGCAGGGAGAGCTGACTTTTAAAGTGATTTTGATGGGCCCTTGTCATACCTGCTTGCCTTCAAGTCTATTGATCTATCTGCAAAAAGGATCCACTTTTTCTTGCTCTTGTGAGAGGTTTCTGTGCCCAGATTCCTGTGACAGCACTGTGCCTGAGCTCTTCCTTGGGAAAATATCAGTGCTCCTGGAATGCCAAATGCTGATTTGTTAATTGGGCAAACCCCCATTTGCAGCTCCTTGCCCTGCACGGATCCACAGCTGGGAATGGCAAACTGGGAGTTACTGGGACCAAGTGTTCCCAGCTCTGTGAGCCCCTGCTCCCCTGTGCTCTCTCTTCCCATGGTCTGAAATTGGGCTGCTTTAGGGAAAAACCTGCCCTGGTTCCCTTCCATGGAATGAAATCCTGGGAATTCCTCTCCACTTGTTCATTCATTTGTTTTCTTGCTTTTGTGGAAGTAAAACCAGGAGCAAATCCCCTGCTTGTGCTTGAGTATGTGCCTGGAGCAGAGCAGTGTTTGGCTTTTGGTTTCTTTTTTCTTTAAACTTATATACAAATTTAAATTTATATACAAATTTATATACAAATACATAAAAGTTGGTATTTAAAATACACATTTTAGAATTTTAGGTGCAGCCTGAGGTCTTTGTGCTTCCTTGAGCAATATTGTAAACACTCCCCAGTGCATCCCACTCTGTTCTGTGGCACTTGACACAGTTTTGAGACTTGTAGCTTGTGATTGCTGTTCACTTTTTTGAGGGCTTAGGTTTTTTGGGGGTTTCAGGCTATTTTTGGGAGCTGAGTGGTCAGTTTAGGGTTGGTTTTTTTTCATGTAGGTTCATAAACTTACAAAATGTATACATTTATAAATTATTCCCTTTGACATTCTTTCTGATGGAAAATGAGCTTGGTACAATTTAGCTTTGTGACGTGGGATTAGGGCTGCTATGGCATGAAAACCTGTTTGTTGGCTGGAGCTGACAGGGGGCCTGTTCCATGTGTAGAGAAGAACACAGTTCTGACAAGAAATGAAATGCATCAGTTCTCCCTGGATTTCACCTCTAGAGCTCTTTGCAGCAGAGAGTGAAGTTATTCCTGTGTACCTTTAATACTGTGCCCATCAGTGGCTGTGTTTGACCTCAGGGCTCAGGAAGTGCTGCAGGATTCATTTTTGTCCCAGAAACCTCCTCAGCTTCTCATGCCAGTGCTTGCAGGGATTGCTTCTGATGTCCCTGGAGACAGGGCTCCTGCTTTGGCTCTGGTCTTGCCCCATTCTCTCCATCTCCCTGGCTGGATCACCATCTGTGGTGACATTTGCACTCACATACTCCTGCAGGGGCCTTTGTTCATGAGCCATGACTTGAATATTTTTGGTTTGCTTTTTCTGGAGTTTAATGCATTTAATATTAATAAATATCCTGATGTTGCATAGTAACACAATCCCAGTGCTGCTTTGGCCAGGGCAGTCTGGGTGCAAGCAAAGATGGCAACTCTCATGTAATGAGATAGGAATGGTTGGCTTGGGTGAGTAATTTCTTGCTTGTTTGAAGTTAGCCAGCTGTTTTTATTGCTTAAATCAAGTGTGCATAAGAAATGTTATATAGGAGCCAATTCCCACAGCAAACGAAGCACCCCCTTTGTGTTATTATGAAAACCAAGTATTTCTGCACAAATTCCATTTTTCCAACAGAGAAGCTTTCTTGAGGCTGGAGTTGTGAAAGGGGAGGCTCTGCTGTGGTGGGGGGCAGTGAGGCAGCCCCACTGTCAGCTCGTGGCTCCCGGGTGGCCTGACTGGTGTCACTTTGTGTTGCAGAGCTCATGAACCAGACAGACCTGCTGGGGCTCAGTGGGAGGACTCTGCATGTGACAGCAGGGCCAGCCCCTGCCCTGGCCAGCTCCCCCAGTGCCCTGCTCTGCCAGTACATCAACCTGCAGCTCCTCAATGCAAAGCCTCAAGGTACGTGGGCTCTGCTGGGCTGCTCCTTCACAGCCTGGCCTTGCTGTCCTGCCAGTCCTGCCCCTTTTCACTTGCTGCTTCTCACAAGTGTCTAGGTTTTCATTGCTACATGGTGGTTTTTGTTTTATTTTTTTCCTGCTGTGTACTTTCTGATAAAACCAGTGTTTATACTTAGCTTTTCTCTGTCCTCTCCTGAGAGAAAAAGGAGAGCCAGTTTGAGATAAGGGGCAGCAGTTCAACGTGAGCCCCTGGGCATTGTTTTCTGTTTCTGACCATCAGCTCACCTGTGCTACTGTAAAAGGCTGAGTCTAAAACACACCAGGCTTGAATGAAGGGCCAGCTCTTTACCAGGACATTGGAAACAGCCTGTGAAACATTTCTTAGTGCTTTTTAAAAGCCAAATGAACTGTATTATTCACCTGCTCTGGGATATAGGTATGTGTGTGTGTAATTCTGTTTCCCAGCTGCTAATCTGGCACTCTGAAAGCTCACATGGGAGCAACTGAGTTGTTTTAGTAACTTGCTCTTATTCTGTGCCCTGGTATGAGCCCTTTCTGACACTGCTGAGAGCTTACAGGGGCCAAAAATGTGGTTTTTGCAAGGGATTTGATCATCAGTAGGTGCTTGGTGAGCATCTGCACGTAGTGGTTTCTATGTCCTTTTGAAATATTTGATGTTTCCCACACTCTGTGTTATGCTGTTGACCTTTGTAAAGAATTCTGTGAAGTTTTCTTTTGTTGGCCAAGCTGTCAGTCATCTCTTTCATTTCTAGTTCCATAATTCATGAACTTAGTGAATATCTGTAGGCTGGTATTACTAATTTCTCTCTCAGCACCATGAAGAAATAGAGATGAAATGGAAGAAGAAATCCTAAATTTCAATTTGCCCAGATAAATGAAATAATTTCCTTTCTTACCAATAGTGATTCAGCTGTTTTGTCTTGTCCAGAGTGCCAGAAAGGAACAGTGGGAACTCTCCTAATGGAAAACCCTGTTGGTCAGAATGGATTAACCTACAAAGGTCTTTTGCATGAGACAGCAAAAGTTTTTGGGCTCAGAAGCAGGAGGCTAAAGCTGTTCCTGGATGAAGCACTAACTCATGGTAAGCACAAACCTTGGGTTTTGGTCCTCTGAGGATCCTTGGAATTTGTTGTTGAGGAGCAGCTCATGTAACCTGAGCTTAATTTCTAAATCCACACTGTTCACACACTGGTTTGTAATTTTGCCCAGTAATCCAATATTAGCATAATAAAATCCTTTAAGCACACATATAGATTTAGCAGGTCAAAGCTGTAATGCATTCCCTTCATGAAGTGGCCAAGCCAGCTTGTGTAAAAGCTTTTTCCTTGTGTAGTAAAGGTCATTCAGCAGTGGGAGTGGCAGTGCCCTGCTGAGTGACTGAACAGTGAATCTCCTCTTGGAAGTGAGCCTGCAGGAGGAGTATTTGAAGAATCTGTTCAGACTTGTAACATTCATGTTGTTGCATTGTTTTGGACAATTGGAGTGGCTGGGAGAGAGTGTTGTGTCTCTGGTAGAGCAGTGTGAGTGGGTGGGACTCAGTAGGGCACAGCCATTGGGGATACCTGGGGAGCAGGAAGCTTTCAACACATGCTCTGAAATGCCAAAGAACCCCCAAAGCACTGACAGATGGGAAACAAAAACCTCTGCCTCATGAGGAAAGTGTGACTGAAGCTGGAGCCACCTGTGGTGCTGAAAAATTGGACCAGGGTGATTTGGGACTTCATTTGACAGAGAAGAGATGGGAAACTACATGGAAAAACCCAAACAACCCCAAACAGGGGTTGCTGTGTTCAGGAGAATTCTGCTCTCTGAATGAAATGATGCAAGTGCTCTGTTTGCAGTGGAACAGTGATGTGGTTTGGGAGCTGTTCAGGGGGATCCATGACATTTATTGGCTTAACACGTGTTACCTGTCCAGAAGTTGGACATCCTGCTCAAAGTGGCCATCCTAGGGAGGGCTGAGCTTCCTCAGGAGCTGCTGTCAGTGGGGAGGGCAGGAGGAGGCAGCTCTGGTGCAGCTGCTGAGCACTGGGGTCACTCAGATGTTCAGAGAATTCAAGTGGATTAGGAATCTGAGCAAGGAGGGGTGTTGGGGGGGGTTTTGTTGTGGATTTTTGGCCTTTGGGGTTTTCTAAAATTTTTACTCCATATGACCTGAAAGGTGTTTATTCAAAAGGCATTTTAGTAAATCGAATGGATCTCAGATGCTGGTGAAACTTTGTGGTGATAGTTTGAGTGAATGCCAAAAATAATGTGCTGAGTGGTGTTACCAGAGAACTGGGGCCTGAAGAGTTTCAGCAGGAGGGGTGAGACCCAAGGAGATGAACCACACTGGGATTGCATAAACCAAAAAGTATTTTGGTGTGCAGCCTTGCTGCCTGGAGAGTCAGGGATTCAGGCACTCAGGGCCCAGGAATGTTAGGCACAATTCCTCTTTGGTTCCTGTGTGTGGTGCAGCAGCAGATGATTCTGTTCAGACTGAGATAACCACTGTAGGAAACTGCAGAGCTTTCAAAGAGGCAAGGAGCTGACAGGACAGGAAAATGTACAAGCAAAACAGTCTGTAAGGCTCAGCTGAAGTGAGGATTTTTAAAAGGCCTTCACTTGGAAGGGAAATGAGTTGAATCACTGTAATATTTGTAGTATGAATTCTCTAGAACTGTTTAATTAAAGGGTATAAAGTGACAGGTGCACAGTGATGGGAAAGATCAGATTTGATAACTCTGATTTGGTCTCTTTTAAACTCAGAGCACAAAGAGCTTGGTCCCAGAGGTTTATTTGGGCAGCTAATGCCTTGTAGCCACTTCTTCAGATTTAATGTTCAACATTCACCTCCCTGAATATAATTTTTAAAGTTTAAACACCAACATTTTATTTTCTCTTCACATCTCTTTGTATGATATATAAATGCTGCATATAAAACACTTTGATACCTCTAGAAAACATTAGGTCAATTAATGTTTATCTATATTGTTGCAGCTTTGTAATCCCCTATTTATCTTCTGATCAATCTGTTCAAGGTCTTACCTTCAAAACAACAAAATTCAGTCTCTTGAGTAGGTTTTCTGTGGTTTATTCTAAAAATAAAAATGTATTTGCTGTTAACTGTTTGAAACGCTTGATGGAAATAACTCATGAATTGGAAGGCTGGTGCCTGTTCTATAGAAAGGAAAAACAGTCACTTGGTGGAAAATGAATTATTAGTTTTGAAAAAGTTATTTTTGTGAATGTTGTGGTCCAGGCAGTTGGGCATCTGCTGTCTATGGCACAGAAACTCACCAGCTTTTCAGAAACAAACGTGGTTTTCACTCCCCCTTTGTAATGTTGGAAAACATTCCATAAATAAATGTCCAAGTGGTGAGTGTTGCTTATTCCTGAGCTGCAGAGACAGAGGCTCCAGGTACCTGATGGCTCCATGCTGGGGATGATGGGGACATTCACATGTCCCTGCAAAGCCTTTCTGGGGAGCAGCTGGCACAGAAGGAGGGTGTCCCTACAGTCTGGTGATTAATCAGATCTCCAGTTTTTAAAACTAATTGTTGTGATAAATGCTGTTGGAAATAGTAGGTTCATGCAAGTTCCTCATTTTTCAGGATCTTAAAAAGAAATATTTAATAAGAGACTTGGAGACCAAGTTCACAGTTTGTTTGGCTGCTTCTGCAGACCAGACTTTTTTGCATCCTGATGGAGCAAGTTCCTGGGAAGGAAGGTTAGTGAGGGAATAAAGCCCTGATTGCTGAATTGGATTATAGCTTCACTCTTCTAGCTCTGGGGTTGGATATTCAGCTGCCTGAAGAGGAGTATTACAGTGGGAGAGAACTCCTGTAGAGCAGAATCCATGAGGACTTCTCAGTTCTCTAATTAACTGATGGCTTCAAATATCAGTGCAGACTCTGTCTTCAGTCTAAAAATCAAGTATTTTTCAAAGAAGATGGGCAGGACATGGTAAAAGGGTTTCTCCTGGAAACCCCCAGCCAGTCTGGGTGTTGTTAATGTGTCTTTTGTGCTGACACTGGAGCCAGATCTTTCTGTTATCTTGTATTTGCTGGGGTTGTCTGGGGGGGGTTCTGGGTGACCCCAGCCCTTGTGTATCTGGCTTTCCCCAGTGTTCCTGTGGTTACACCTGCCCAGTTTCTGTCACTCTGAACTTTCTCTGGGCTGTTTGTTGCTGAGGTGACTTTTGTTCCAAGGCTGTGCCTCCCAGTATTGCAAACACCCTGCTCTCAGGGGGTTTGCTGATGGGTGCTGGGAGCACAGTGAGCAAGCACCAGGCTTCTTGGGGAAAATTACACCTTTCAGTGCAATAGTGAAAGATTTCCAGCTCCTGCAGACTTTGCAGGTGACTTTCCCTGGACACAAATGGGAATGCTCTGTGTTTGTGTTTTGAGAATCATTACAACCCCTCAGTCAGCCTGTTGGAAGTGAGCTCTGTCCTTGGATTATTTCCTGTTCTAAACTCTGAGTGAGAAAACTTAGTTATCCTGTATGATAGGAAATTCTTCAGGCCTACTGCACAGGATTGCAGCAGGAGTTTTTCAGCAGGAACTGGTACAAGCCTTGCTTTACAATTAAACTGTCTCTGAAGGACCCTGCCTTTCTGTGTGCTGTGTTGTGCTGTTCATATTCACTTCACACCATGGTGTTAGGGTTTTCTGAACTAGGTACTGCTCTGCCAGGATGTGACTGATGTAGACTTTCAAAAAGTTCTGCTTTGGAAAATAAAACAGGCTCTTCAGCTGTTTCAGGGACACTCCTGACATGTGGTCACCCTTCCTTTCATGCACTGGGCTTTAACAGGAGGGAATTTCAAGCTGGGCAGTTTCTGTCCCAGTCCCACTGTGGTGGAACCAGCAGAAATGTCTGAATCAAGCAAATTCAAAAATAAAAATCACAGTTTTCCCTGTAAGCAAGAGCACTAATTCTGTTTTTCCTCTCTTCTTTCCTTTATTCAGAGATCACAAAGGACGTTTCCATGAAGAACCTGAACATGAAGACCCTCTATGTTCAGGTCATACCCACCACAGCTGAATGTTGAGAATTCCAGATTTATGACCATGTAGACTTTTTTCCACAAAAAAAATTGAAGTCAGAGGAAATTATTATGCTTTTAGATGAACATCCAAGTTGTGTATGGTACTTTTAACATCTCTAGTGGCACAGAGGATGTTTTCTACCAGTGCATGTCTAATATGCTGCTCTTTGGTTTCAAATACCATGTATTTTCATTATGTTATCTTAATATGCTGTAAAAGCTGTTCAGAAACCTTAGATATCTATGCAGTAATTTGCCTGAGAGAACTGGGACTCGTACCTCAGTGATGCTGTTCTCTGCCTGTCCTTTGTGCAGAGGGCATCTTTTCTAAACCATGGATTACCCTCAAGGCTCTCTGATATTTATCCACCATCCCACAACAGCTTGTAACTTATTTAAGGGTTATCTGGATTTGTTCATTCATACTCATTGGATTTTCATCAAGTGTGTGGCTGTTGGTTTCAACACTTGGAACAATAAATTTGCTTCATCTCCAGACTCTTGCTTCCCTGAGTTCAGAGTGCTTTGCTACCTTAGGGTTTCTGAAGAAGACACCTCTGAGAGCTCCACGTGGATCAGGGACAGCCAGAGACACCTGAGATGTGACAGTGCTGAACACCAGTGGCTCTTGGGGTTGTGGTGCTCCCAGGTTTTGGGGCTTGGTTTGGTCAGGGGTTTAGGGGAGAGTTGTTCTGATGCAGAAGCAGTTTCAGACTGAAAACAGTTTGGGGGTTTAGATTTTGTATTATCCAATACAAATTGTCCAATGTTTCAGTGTTCACTGGTGTTTCTGCTGGCAGGGGAGGTAGGAGCCCACCTTAGCCAGTGTGGGAGTGTTTCAGGCTGGTTCAGCTGCAGATTTCAGCTCACCTGGGTGTGCTGCACCTCCCTGGGGGTCACTCAGGGTGAGCCTGGGCTGCCCACACCTCCTGCTCTGCTGAGAACAATGGGACACCCTCTGCAATAGTGGAGGGGCAGGGGAGAGCAGAGCCTTGCTGAGCTTGTGTTCCCATTGCTCTGTGGCTTCCATCTTCACACTCTGAATAAAAACCAGAGCTTGTCATGATAACTCTGTGTTAGTTGGAATAACTACAAATAGCTGTTCTGTGAATTCCTGTGCAGTGGAGGGCTGTACCATAATTGTAAGGACTCCTTTGAAGTGAACCAACTTCCTGGCACCCAGCTTGCATAACAGTTATTTTTGTCAGTATTAAAAATGCCTGTGCCTCCTGAATCCCTGGCCTGTTCAGGTTAATGGATACTGGGCATTGCCCTCCACTTTTACCTGGAAGTCAGCTGGCTTTTTATTGACATAGTGACATGGAAATCCAATTTGTATTGGTTTGTGGGGTTTCTTTGTCACGTTAAAAAGTCCAGGTTTCATCTTCTGTGAAAGCAAGATTGCTGCTCCTAAAGTAACTTTGCTTTATTATTGATGGAGAGAAAAGGGAGATGGTAAATGATTGCAACCTAACCTCCTTCTCAATGAGCCAATCTAAGGTCACAACATTGCTAGCATTTTTGAAGAGTTGTTTGGGATTGAGCATTTTGTCCTGCTTCATCACACTCTCCTTTCTTCACTGTGCACACTTCATTCTTCCTTTTTATCCTTTTCCTTTTTTTTTTTTTTTTTAATTGTGTGTGTGTGGTTAAGTGGTTGGTGGGGGTTTTTGTTTCTTGTTTTTAACCTGGTTTATTTTAGTGTCTCGGCTTTCTGGGCACATCAGCATAGTGCTCATGGGTTCTGATGGCTGGAACAGAAAGCCAGGTGTGCCCTGGTGCTGCAGCCTGCTCACATCACAAGGATGGAAATGCCCAGAGATGCTATTTCTGGCTGGTAGGCTCAGTAGAAACTGGCAGAGGGGAAAATTCAATATACTTAGGCCAGATAATGGAAGAATGAGACCAGAGCTGATCAGAGGACACTGCTGGAAATGCTTGTGGCTCTATTAACTTTACATCAACATTTACATAAGTAGCATGTAATTTAAAAAAAAATAATTTTGTGGCAGAATTATGGTTTAATTTTCCTTTCAGCTGCCCCTGTTAGATGGCTCTGATCTCCTCACCTCCAGAGCAGTGAATGTCAGGAACAGGCTGTGACCCATTTGGGTGAACTTGTGCTGTCTATACCTTCCTTCTCCACAGCCATTTTTAGTATTCCTTTTTTATTATTCTGGATAATACCTAATCATTGCATGAGAGAGTTTATCTCCTGGGATCTTGAAGTGGGGAATGTTTCCTAGTAATTTGTTTTTTTTTTTTTTTTATTGAGGTTTCTTAATGCACTTCTATAACATTATCTAGGTTGGGCTAATAATAGTCTCTTGGCTTGATGTGATATTTTCAGGATTTATGTACTTCAATTAGCTTCCCTCTTAAATAGCTTGTTACACAAATGAGGTCCCCGACCACTGCAGCACAGAGGAGCCACTCCCAGGGCTCTCAGAGCTGTGGTTCAGCAGCTGCTGCACCTGCAGGAGTTTGGATCCCTGAATCCTGGGCTTGTTGCCTCTCTCCTGATGCCATTCCAGCTCTCCCTGCCTGGAGTGGGTGCAGCACCCAGGGCTCTGCAGGAGCTTTGTCCTGGCTCAGAGCAGATCCACTGTCATGATGCCTTTTCCTGGTGTTATGAGAATGAAGCCAGACACGGTTAAAGGGGTTGGGGTCTTTCCCTCAGTATTTTAATCAGGATCCCGTTTGATGCATCCACTTCACCCAGGTGACAGCGTGGCAAATGCACCCCCGTCAGTCACACACACCAGTTCTAGACTTTACACATTGGCAGATCCAACAAGGGAGCCCAATAATGAGGTTGGGGTGGGCTCACCTTTAGTTTACAGAATCTGTCCTGTCAGGAGACCTTGGCTTCCTGAGCCAGCAGAATGTTTGGTGTCCCTGGCTCTGCAGCTCTGGGCTGTTCAGTCTCAGGCCTGCAGAACACTTACAGAACACTGAGCACTAAACTAAGTAAAAGGTTGCAAGTGTGCATGCTGCTGATACTTGTGCATACAGAGAGCTGTGTAAAAGGGATATAAAAGAAAAGATAAAAATCATTCTGGCATCACTCATATCCAAAAATCCCGGTGCTGGGGCTCAGGGCATGGGGACAGCCCCCAGCACACCTGCACAGTTGTGTCCCTCACCAGAGAATCTCTGGCAGCTGGTTTGAGCTCCAGGGGATTTGCTCTGTCCCAGTCCTACCAGGTCAGGATTCTGTAGCTAATCCCGACTGGCTCCCTTGGCAGGTAGCAAGGGGACAGGAGCAAATCCAGGCTTGGCTGAGCCAAACCAGCAGAGTTCAGTGACAGGAGAGAGCAGAGCCCGTGGTTCCTCAGGACTCATCAATGAGAGCCTGGGCCAGGCTGGTGGCCCAGAGCCACCTCACTGCCTGCCCCAGGCCAAGGAACAGCACTCACATCTGCATTTCTGCCTTGTCCAAATGCAGGGAAAAGCAGGGGCTGTTGGTGGCCTCTGCAAGGAACTTCCAGGGAGAAGAAGGGTTTTAAGGAGAGAAAAAATAAACAGGTTTCTGCCCATCCTGCAATGAGTTGGGTTGCAGCTGATCAACCTTCGAGCCCTTCTGCAGCTCAGAATCTTTGTGATTTCTGCCAGCAGTGGTGGAGTGCAGTACCCTTGTCATTACTGGTCAAGCACCGAGCAATTATTCAGTCTGTTAAATAATTTCTTGCTCTTTTTCTGATTTCTTACAGGCTGGACTCTTGACACTGATTAAACAGATTGAAAATGCACTGTCTGCAGCTGCATTGCAAAAGGTGACCTGTGCAATAGCCTCAGAAAGTTTCCTGTCACATCTTTCTTCCCCAGCATGAGCAGCACAGGCACCATCCGTGCACAGAAGCAGCTTTGCACTTTGCTGAGTTAATTTTACTCTTGCTGTGCTCTGAGTGGTGGGGAACTGGGGTTGGAGGGAGGGACTGTCTTCAATTATCTAATGTTTTCCCCAGTTAAAATGTTTATGTAACAAATATAATTATAGCTTTTATGTAATTGGGGGAGAAAAAAGCTTCCTATTTTAGTATGTCTGGGTATTTCAGTTAATTTCCAGCCTCTGTCTGTACAAAGTTCTAATTAGGGGTCACAAAGCTCCTCGGAAGACTTCTGAAGTTCCTTGTAGATGGAATTAAAATTGCTCCTAAAGATACATTCAATTTTTAATTCTTTCTTGGGAGTTCTGTAAACATTATCCTAATTCTGCAATTTGTTCTAGTTGTTTTTAGTGTTCAAAAGAGTGAAAACAGCTGAAATCTCCCAGACAAGCAAAATGCACCCTGGCACTTAATATTTGCTGTGTTTGATCACATGTGACAGCTGGACAGCTGTGCAGAGGGTGCTGCCATGGAATAGCATTTGTAGTCTGCCTGAAGGACAAATATCCTTTAATTTTCAAGTCAGCAGTTTTGCCAAGGTGCAGCCTGGCAGGCTGGAGAGCTGGGATGTGTGTTCTGTGATTAATGTGCTGCAACCCCCAGATTTGGGGGGTCTTTGGGACTTTGTGCTTGTGGAGGTTGTGAGCCCGGCAGGGTGAGTGGGAGGAGGGGAGCATGAGGCAACGTGGAAAAACTGAGATCTTGGACTGCAGCTCTTGCTGGTGATACAATCTCAGCAAGGATGAGGGATCCTGAATATTCCTGAAGACAGTGTTTTGTAGGATGAAAAAGAAAAGTTGCTCCCTGTGTCAGCTGAAGGAGCCAAAAGCCAGGCTCAGGCTCTTGCAAACCGAGAGCTTTACAGCCAAGGGAGCTGCCACGGATTAGTAATTACACAAGGACTAATAATTCCAGCTTCTTGCCAAAGAACACGAGTACCAAAAAAAGCAAGTGCTGTGCTGCATAAACAGGATTGTCTGGGGGATGATGAAGTAATCTTTCCACTCAATTACTGATAAAGCTCCTCCTGCAGCCCTGTGCCCAAATTCGGGAACCCTGCGAGTTTGGAGGGAGCCTCTTGAGGAGAATCAGGAATAAAGGCTGGCAAAGATGTCGTGTGGGGAAAGATTGAAAGGCCTGGCAGGATTAGTCTACAGCAGGGAAGACTGAAGGTGAGATGTGATGAGTCTTCCAATAAATAAATACTAATTGCAAAGAGAAGAGAAATGAATGAGTTTTCAGAGGCTTGCAGTGGAATGGGATGGGAATTCAGGCCACACATGAGGGGAAGCTGCCTGAGCATTAATCTGGCCCTAGGATGGGTGGCCTTGGGAAGTGGCAGGATTTTTCTGACTCACTTTGAAAATTTTTGTCACAACTTACTTTGTGAGATTTGCAAAAAAAAATCCTGACAAATTTCAGCCTGCCATTATCTCACCCATGAAAATTATTGGAAACAAGGAAAGAAACTGGTTGTTAGTGGTAAAATGTGTTTTTTGTTTGGATATCTACAATGATGTGTTGATCATGTTGATGTCTGAACACCTCTGTGGCACCTGTGGCCTCCTCATCCGCTACTGGATGTACAAGCCAGATGCAAAAATGGATTTTGCTGGCAATATTTGGGTGCCTTCAAGAATCTGTCATTCACCTGATGTTAAACACCATCCAACTGAGACAGCTCTGTGAGAGGAATCAGAGTGGCAGAAATCAAGGCACAGAAAGGGGATCAAATCCCCAGAACAACACAGGTTATATTTATTTCTGTGTGTGATGACTACTTGCCCCAAAGGGCAGTGAAGGGGACAAACCCATTTACCTGATATTGCAAATCCCTGGATGATACTATCAGTTTGTGGTTATTATTATTAATTTGTAATTCTGCAAATTAATTAGAGAAATGTCTCAGGTTCCCCTTTTAAAATGGTCTTTGTAAAAAATGCCTTTCTCAGCTGCTTTGCCCTCCTCTCAGGGACAATAAACTCACAGTTCAGTACTAAGAGAAGAGATGAGCTGCTAAACAGCCACAGGTGTTTCTATTTCCTCCACCCTAGAATTAAATTAAGGAGAAATTGAGTATCCCTTTGAGGACAAAAGTCCCAAAGCAGCTGTGAAGTGTCTGACACGGCAGTGTGGGGGTGTGAGCCCTGGTGCCATGGTAGCAGCACCATTGAGCTCTTCCAGGACTGATGGGCAGCACTTGGGCTCTTTGCTGACCTCTGTCACTGCTCCACTGTTTGGCAATCCAGAGTTCTGAATCTCAGTTTTACAGAAGGCCTTGGACCTCCTCCCCTCCATGGCTGAGGCTGTGCCCTGCAAAGCTGTGCTTTTGCTTTTAGCACCCGTGCACCTCAGCCAGAGCACACTGGCTGTTTCAGCCTCTGTGTGTTCCTAAGAGACGCCTTCCTCCCCCCGAGGAAAACAGCAAAGAACCGGTGACATCCATCATTTTAAAAATGGAAAAACCTACAAAAAGATACTGCAAATAGAGACTTAATGATCTGTGTCCAAATCCCATTTTGCTGAGGGTACCATCAAGAACGAGGCACAAAGGGCTCACTGGGAGGAGTCTCAGCCAAACAGAGCTGCACAAAACCATCAAATATTTGCTTGGACTGGGGTTATTATGTGAAACTCTGTTTTCAGCTGCTCTCTTGGTGGATGCACAGGCCTGTTCTGGGTGGATTTGACAGATGTGCAAAGCTGAGGTTGCACAGCCCAGCCCTGAGGATCCCAAAGCTTTGCTTCCCTGCTCTGAGTTGCCCTGGCTGCACATGGAACACTGCCCTTGTTCTGGCCCACTGGGTTTCATTCCTGCCTTTCCATTCCAGGTTCTTGTGGATGGACTCCAGGGATTCTCACTCAAAGCCACATTTGCCAACAGGACTTGTTTGTGCTGGCCCAAGAGGCACAAACGTTGTCACTGCTGCCAGGGGGTCCAGCCTTAACACATTTTTTTCCCCCCCCACCATCAGTGGCGCACCTGGAACTTCTTCAGGCTGGTGCTTGTTTTGCTTTGCTGCTTTCCAGAAAGGCATTCTGCAGTTGGCAGTTCAGTAACGTCTATTTGTGTTTTTAAACATTAAAGTGTCTCCTTGAAAACCAGGCTCTTGCTCTGTCCCAAGGCAGTTCCTGCTTTCCAGATTTCTTTTGTGATGTGTGGAGAAAAAATTGATAAATTCATTAATTACATCGTTCATAAACAGTGAAGTCAGTGAGGGGGAAAAATCCAAACCCAGGATTTTTTTAAGGCAAAGAAATAATGCTGATAATTTGGCAGGTTTGCGTTTTTAGAAGTGAACACAGGAACTTGAAGCCTGTGAGACTTGTCCTGTTTTTTCCTTAGCTCAGTAGCAGAGTGCTGGATCCTCCCAGAGCTGCCATTCAGAGCCTGAATCCAAATTAATCTTTGTTAGATGATGTCAAAACAGAAACAGAGGAGCTGACCCGGGAGTCAGTGGCAGCAGGTTAATCCTTAAATAATTTCCATCAGAATAGGAGAGGGAAGGCAAAAGGAATGAAGTGGTGGCAAAGTGAAAAAAATTCATGCAAGTTTATATAATAAAGAGAAAGGGAAGGTAAGGGCACCAAACACAGGGTACATGGAGTCTCTTTATTGCAGGATTGTCTCCTTAAGCTGCTGTTTTTTAAGGCATTAAGAGCTGCAAGAGGCCAAAGTAATTTCCATGGGGCAATGATATCAAACAGGGTTTGTACACCTTTGTAATAACGTGCCTAAAGTATTGCCAGTGTAAAGCCTTTTCCTGCATGGAATAATCCCTTTGAAAAAACATATTATTCCCCAGCACCAAAACCATGGAGAAGCTGCAATGTGTTGTATTAATTCAGGCATGGCAAAAATAGAGAGCGTGATACAAAGGGCTGTATTTGGGGAATAAATTAAAGAGCTGTTGGTGAGACCTACATAACTTAACCAAGAGTTTGTCCTTTGGAAATCAGGAGCTCTGGAACAATGCAACGCAACTCAGTGATGTGTGCAAACCAAAAGACTGTACAGGTGGGGAGACATTAAGTCAAGGAAAATGAAAGTTGTGCAAATGAAAAATATTTTTTTATTTGAATTAGTGATTACAGGTCAAGGACTTGAGAGCTGTGGTCACTGGTTCACATGCCCTTGTCTGAGTGTCAAGTATGGTTTTCTGTTCCAGAGCCTGTTTTTCCCAATATAACAACACTATTAAAAACCACTTCCTGCAGCTCACCTGTATTTACTCTTTTGGGGGACAAAAATGTTAAAATTCTTCATTTCCCCCATTCTTTGGATAAATTAGTAAAGGAAACCTACACTTGATCTGCTTCTGTCAGCTGGGGCTGAAACTTTGTCCAGGAGTTCTCAGCAGAGCTCAATTACTGAAGCAACTTTTTTATATCCGAAGCACAGTATTTTCTCAGATATTGCTGGCCTTGAAACTTCTAAGAATATGATTTTTTTCCCCCCATTCCTTAAACTATTGCCTGTATTTAACAGAGGGATAATCAGAAGCAACTCTCTCCATGGTGTGGGCATGGAGGGCTGGCTCAGACCTTGCACTGTCAGTTCTCCAACTACACAAGAACAGGGAATAAAGCATGGAATAAAACATTCTCTTTTTGTGGTGCTGGAAGGACGGGGTTGGCTCTATCCTTGGTATCTCTAGTCACTCATTTTTTTTGCTTTGCCCTGTGGCTGATAAAGCCTATCATTAAAATGAGATGTAACAAATGATGGGAAGGCAAAGGGTTTTGTGGGGCCCTCAGGTTTGTGTGCAAACCCTCACCCTGGAAAGTGTCAAAGGCTTATTCTCTCCTTCCCATTTGCTCAGCTATAAAATGCAGTATTTCATAACCATTCTGACAGAAATTGGTACCTGGAAACCTTTGCAGAGCCTTTGTTTCTCCCTGTGCAGAACAGGATTTACTGAAGGAGCATCCAAATACATGACCAGCCCTTTGCCATGAGGAAGGAGGGTTCCCCTGTCTTTGCACACTTTAAAGTTGAGTCATTTCCTGTAAATACACTGCACATAACAAGGATTTAGGCATGAAGCAGTCTGTACTAGTGTTTTAAGAAGCAATTTAGTATTTTTCTTACACTAAAAATACATGCCAGGCTAATCTTAAAGTGCCTGTTCAAGCTTAGCAAGGTCAGAGAAGTGCTTTGTGCAACCACACACATAAGTTGCATTTAACTTTTCATTAACTTTTCAGTGTGCTAAAAAACCATGCATAATTCATATCCCTGCTGTTTTTATGTAGCCATATGATGAATGAAAAGGAGAGGGGGGGGAAAGATGAGAGACTGAAGTTTGTCATGTGTGCCTAGCACTGAGGAACCACCAGGAACTCCCAGAGCCCAGTAAGTTAAAAGAATATGAATATGTACTTCAACTACCCCAACACCCCCTTGGAACTGGAATAATTGCTGCTTTCTGATTAATAAATGTCAGTACAGCCCATTAAAAGTAAGTAACATGCCTATGTAGTCTGTGAGAAGTTTTAAAGAGTGGATGAAGATTTCCTGTTGTGTTTTTGGTTTTTTTCCTGGGCTATGGAAGGTGGTTGTTTCGTGGTCTGGGTTCGCTCTTGTATAATAAAACAACTTAAAAAAAAAATGATATAACTTCATACCTGGGTTTGCTTCCTTTGGTTTTAAATAACTGAATTTACAGCCAAGCCTGTCCTCTGTGCTTGTAGGCAGGTGACAGGATGGCTGTAGCCCCTGGGCAGGTGCTGCTTGTTGGGGAAGATGAAATAGGAAAGCCTTATAGATAGGATTGCCTTGCAGGGGATGCTGAAAATATGGAAAGTATAATCGAGATTGGGATGAGGACAAGGTTTGAGTTGAAGAGTAACTAAGAAACAATGGCAGAGCTGGCTGAAGGGAATCCTCCTTCTGGATAGAACAATGCCCTCTGCCCAGGCAGCTCCAAAGGGCAGAGCAAACCCTGCCTGCCTGGGAGAGATTCCCAAAAGCAGTTTTTTTAAGGTTTAAAATCTAACCCTGTATGGTAATGTGATGATTCTTATAGGTTGCATGCAAATACTGTAGAGTTTGTAGCTTGTCTCAGATTGGTTAAAGAGAATTAGAATATTCAACAGGGAAGATGATTTATTGTATTGTAAATGGCAAATCGCTCTCTTTTTGCTCTCTCTTTTTGCCTCTTTCTCTCTCTCTCTCTGGCCTGCTCTGAGCTGTGTCTTGCAGCCCAGCAGCCTCTGACACCCACGCTCTTCCACAATAAATTCCCATGCTCTAAACCCATCTTTAGAGATCTCTCGCTTCTATTTTACCCTCATAACCAAACCCCACAGAGTTCAATCCTACAGCTGCTCAGCACTCTGTGCATTGATTTGCTGCCCCGTCTCAACCTTTAGTGCAGAAATCCCTGGATTTTCCTCACTGAAGCTCCCCTGATGCTGAATCCAACGTGTATTTTCAATTTTGCCAATTGTTGGAGACTAAATGCAGACACAACTAATGAGCATTGGTTTAACCAAGAAATAAACCAGAGACAGGAGAGAACTGAAGGAGGAAACAGAGATAACTTAATTTCCAGGACCAAGGCCTGGCTGCCTCCTTCCTCTGGGAACAGCACAGTCCATCTTTGGGACCTCACCCTGTGCAAGGAACTCTCAGAGCAAAAACTCTGGAGTGACCAGAGCTGCCGGGCAGAAAGTGATGGTGCTTAGCCCAGCCTGCCCCTTCCAGGCAAACACAACTTATGGAAAGGCAGAGGGGAGATTTCTGCGAGACTCAGGGACTTTTTGATCTGAGCAGCCACCCCAGAACTGCTCTGGCAGTGGGGATGGAAGGGCTGGCAGCCCACCCACCACGAGCTTTTCAAGCTTTTGTATTCTAGTGATGCTGGAATGATTTTTGTCTTTTTTTTTATATCCCTTTTACACAGTTCTCTGTACCCACAAGTATCAGCAGCATCCACACTTGTAACCTTTCACTCAGTTCAGTGCTCAGTGTTCTGTAAGTGTTCTGCAGGCCTGAGACTGAACAGCCCAGAGCTGCAGAGCCAGGGACACCAAACATTCCCACTGTCTCAGGAAGCCAAGGTCTCCTGGCAGGACAGATTCTGTAAACCAGAGGTCAGCCCACCCCAGCCCCATTATTGGGCTCCCTTGTTGGATCTGTGGTGTGTAAAGTCCATAACTGGTGTGTATAATTAACAGTAAGTGTACATTTTGCCACGCTGTCACCTGGGTGAAGTGGATGCATCAAACGGGATCCTGATTAAAATACTGAGGGAAAGACCCCAACCCCTTTAACCGTGTCTGGCTTCATTCTCATAACACCAGGAAAAGGCATCAGCAGCACATCCCAGCTCACTCCTGCTGCTGAAATCCAGGCCTTCTGTGCAGAACCAGGACAGCTGCCTGTGGGGAGGAGCATTTGTGGTTGCCACATTCCGGAAAGATGGGACATTCTATTTGTTTTTTGAAAAAAATTCTTCTATTCAATCAAAAATAGTTTATTTTGGAGGGTTATAAATTGTAATATGATATATAAAAGTGACATTTGCCTCTTTAGGAAGTGTCTGTGAGTGAGGACAGTGTGCATCAGCCTGAGCAAGAGCAGCCCAGCAGGACAAGACCATTTGCAGAGAAGCCCAAACCATTCAAATCCCACTGTAGGAGAATAACCCTTCTCCCAAAAACTTGCTTGTCTTTGGGTTTCACTTACATAGAACAAAAAGTTTAAACCATCTCTAGGCAGTAATTAAATCTTAGAACTTCAGGGGCTGGGGGGTTACTTTTGTACAGTTTATTGGCATTCTGTGTCAGCCACTATTCCCAAGGTAATTTCCATCCAGTTATCACAGGGAAACACTAAAGATAAGGGAGCATTTTCAGGATCAATAAATCTGCAGAAACTCAGAGCACTCCAGAAAAGCATTTAAAAATAAAATTCATCCCAATGTTTATCCATGGTTAATTAAATGTTGTGCAGAAAAACTGTGATTTGGATGCACTTTGCCCCTATGTTGCTGTTGACAAAGTTCAGGTTTAAAGCTTTTAATGACAGCTTTCATATTTATAGAAATAAGAAAGAATCAGAATTTTTCTGGCTGAGGAAAAAAAAGTAGTTTTTAACATGGAGTAATTTTTTGCCTAAAGTTCTAGACCAGTATAAATCTTTTGCTGAAATGCTGCAAGAATACAGAAGGTTGAATTAAAAAAAAAAAAAAAAAAAAAAGGAAAGGTTTATAATTCTTCCATCTGTAATGTAATCCTCATGCACATTTTTGCCTCCCTGCTGTTTGCACTCATCACTATAATATATACCCGGGATCATTAGACAGATATATGGATTTAATTATAAAACAATACCAGAGGTTAATTCTTAATTCATCCTTAAGTGCATAATTTAACTGTGTAGGCACCTTAAATTCTCTCTCCAGATAACGGAGAGGTGGAAATGGGGGCAGAGAAGGCATCTGAAGAGATCTGGAATTGCCATCTGGGTGTGCTTATTTCTCTTTTCATTGTTTTATATCTGGGAGTATGTACATATATAGATATATATTTATATATCTATATATATAATCCACTCTCTTCAGAGTTTGGGAGTGCTGGCTAATGGTGGGATGAATTTGGGAATGCTGGATA
>JAHLSL010000013.1:1444180-1464610 GCA_025920805.1 Petroica traversi | reverse complement strand
CTCCCTGCAGCCCCCTGCCATCCCTGGATTGCCCTCCCACCCCTGCATCCCCTGCATCCCCCTCCTCTCCCCACATCCCCATCCCCTCCTTTCAGCCTCTCCTGCCCTTCCTGCATCCCCCTCCTCTCCCCGCATCTCCCTGCCCTCCCTGCAGCCCCTCCTGCCCTTCCAGCACCCTCCACCTCTCCTGCATCCCCATCCCCTCCTTGCAGCCTCTCCTGTCCCTGCATCCCCCTGCCCTTCCAGCATCTCCCGGCACGGTCGCTGCTGCAGCCGCCTCTGGCTCCTTCTCCGTCCTTCCCCTCCTGCCTCTCCTCCTCTCTCAGCTCTGTCCCTCCATCCCCAGCAAACCCCAGCCCCAATCCTTTCCCCGTGAACCATTTCCATTCCCAAGCATCCCTTACGCAGCTGAGGGAGGGCAGCTAAACCTGCCCGTTTTCTCCAGCTCGCTTCTCAACCATCCCAGAAGCTCGGGGATGTCCTTGGGTAATCTGTGCTCGAACACAGAAAACGGAACACCCACGTGCATTTTTACGGGGAACATAAAATCTGTGAAGCAGCAACAGGAATGTTAGAAAAGGCAGATGGAATATTGTGAGATTTCTAGGGAGACGTGGATTTTTTTTTTTCGCTATCATACGAATA
Organism: Petroica traversi; assembly: GCA_025920805.1. Taxonomy (NCBI): domain Eukaryota; kingdom Metazoa; phylum Chordata; class Aves; order Passeriformes; family Petroicidae; genus Petroica; species Petroica traversi. Next base: position 1,463,965 of record JAHLSL010000013.1, on the reverse strand, counting down.
TCTGTGAAAAGACATTAATTAATCAAAACAAGGGTAGGTGTAAACATATTCATTAGCACTGAAAGATGAGCTGATAGGTCCATGTGCCGCTGCAGTAGAGGGATATATTTTTCTGAGTGCAAACACAGAGGTGCTGCTGTTGAGCTGGAAGTCATTTGGAAGTATTTTTGTCTCCTCACGGCAGCACTGAGCGCTGTTCACAGCCTGCTCTGCAGCAGCAAGGGCTGCTCAGCCCTCCTGGCTTTTCAAGTTCAATAAAATCGTGCCTCAGACATGACTGTGCCTGAATTTCTCCGTGGAGCAGAGGCTTGCACAGCAGAGGGAAGTTGGAATGAACACTTGTGGGTGCACACTCCAGTGTTTGATTCCTCTGTGAGTGCTTCAGTGCTGGGGGTGGGGTGGGATTTTTCATCCTGTTCTTACACACAACTTCTGGCTTCATAACTTTTCTGTCATTCAGCCTAATTTTTTTTTCTTTTTTCATATTTCTGTGTAACTACGATGAAAAAACCCCGCAATTGAAGGAGCTCATAATATCCATTCTGATTTTAAAGCTGTACCTTCTGGAAGATTTGCAGCCCTGCAAGGTTTGCTGTGCGAGGGGAGCGCGTGCAGAAGGAAAAGCCATAGGATGACTTTAAGTGTTGAACAATAACTCCGGAACAAAAAGCTTGCTATAAATAGCAGCTCAGTGAAGTACTTCAGCATATGCCTAAATCCCTCCTTGCTCCAAGGAGCACTTCCATGTGCACTTGAGTTTTCTGCTGGAGGGAAGCTCTGAACAGCAGCCCTGAGTGCTCAGGGAATGAGGGGCTGTGTGGACAGGACAGAGCCAAAGAAACCCCTCCCCAGGGGCTTGGAGCCTTTGTGGGGTGGTGTTTTATAGGAAATTTCTGGCACCAGGGAAGGGTGGTTTCCTCCACAGCCCCCTGGTGTTCCGGGAGCCTTTGTGGGGTAGTGTTTTACAGGAATTTCTGGCACTGTGCACGGTTAACCTGGAGAGCTGTTGGGCATGGAAGCATTGCAGAGTGATTGTGTTCTGATGTTCCAACAATTCTCGTGTTGTTTGCAAAGTGATCTGGCTTAATGACAGCTGCTGCTTTCCTGATAGTGATGCCTTTTTCTTGGTGTTCTAAAAGAAGCCAGACACGGTTAAAGGGATTGAGGTCTTTCCCTCAGTATTTTAATCAGGATCCTGTTTGATGCATCCACTTCACCCAAGTGACAGCGTGGCAAAATGTACACTTACTGTTAATTACACACACCAGTTCTAGACTTTACACATTGGCATATCTAACAAGGGAGCCCAATAGGGGCTGGGGTGGGCTGACCTCTGGTTTACAGAATCTGTCCTGCCAGGAGACCTTGGCTTCCTGAGACAGTGGGAATGTTTGGTGTCCCTGGCTCTGCAGCTCTGGGCTGTTCAGTCTCAGGCCTGCAGGGCACTTACAGAACACTGAGCACTAAACTAAGTGAAGGGTTACAAGTGTGCATGCTGCTGATACTTGTGGGTACAGAGAATTGTGTAAAAGGGATATAAAAGAAAAGACAAAAATCATTCCGGCATCAATAGGAGCACCTGTATTATCCACGGAAGTGAATTTCCATTTTCTTTACAAACAGAATGTGGTGAGGGTTTTCCTCCTGACATCAGTGAGGTGTCTGCACTCAGGAGTTCAGAGCATGGGATTCTCTCCCCATCCCAGCCAGCACCCTCGAGGAATTTTCAAGTACATCTAAAAACCATTCGCTTCTCGGTTTTACAGTTGTCTGCATAAGATCTCTTACAAAGGCCTATTTTCTCAGAAAATACTTACCTTCTCTTTTTTTACAATGAAATCTAGTTTACCATCTCAGTTTTTCAAAGTCTTGCCCACTATACAGCTATTCCAAAGGGATCCTGACTATTTACAGCTATTTTCAGTCATCTTATCTCTGGAAAGGCTCCACATAAATTTCATAGTGGTTGTTGTGGCTGGCTGGATCCATCAGAAAGTGATAATTAAAAACTGTGTCTCAATCAGGTGGAAATAATGAAAATACAATATATCCTGGTTTTTTACAATGTGGACATACACAGACAGACTTTTTTTTTTTAATTTATAGGAATATGAAGGTGGTAAAACTCACATTTCCATCGAGATGGAAACTTCAATGTGTCAGTCCCTCGTCAGGGATTCTGAGGTGCAGATTGGCTTTTGAGGAAGCTGCTCTGAGTCCCTGCTCTGAGTGGCAGTGCAGCTTTCACACCTCAGAGCACTCAAAGTTAATCAGCCCAGGATTCCCCAAATGCATTTCAATCCATTGCTTGTCAGTCACCTTCTCAGCTGGGATAATTCTTAAAAGTTTTCTTTCCAATGGAAATCGGGGTGAACCAATGAGTAACTGGACTTCTGATAAAGCAAAGATTTGAGAAAAAATATTCTGATGTTTTAGCGAGACAGTTACCATGATGATTTTGTGGACATAGAAATATATTAAAAAAATATAAACTTATAAACATATCAATACAAACATTGATACACACACACACCAGACATGTGCCCAATGGATCTAGAAAACCACTTTCAAATATTCTTTGAGGTATTGTGACTATTTAAAAAGACATCTGTGGAGCCCAAGTCATACCTGGTGCAAATTGCCTGTCAGTCACAGGTCTGGGGCTTTGTTTACTTCACTGTTCCTCTGTGGAGCAAATTGTGCATCTGTTTTGTGGGGGTGCATTAAATCTCTACCAGGAAAAGCACGCTGTAAGAATGGTTAATTCAAATGTTATACGTTTGAGCTGATTAAAGAAATTCTAATCTGGATCCTTATGTAGGAAGTTGTAAAAGGCTTTCATAATTTAAACCAGATCAAGTCTATAAAGTCATAATAAGCTCATGTAAATCTCCCCAGTGTAATAGTTGAAAATTTTCAATTGTATGATTAAAAACACCCCTCTGTAAATATTTGAGTGAAAGTCCCTGGTTGTTTTCCATCCCCTTTGAGCAGAGCAGATACAGCTTTGAAGAAGGGCCCTTTTGGGCTGGTTCAAGGCCAGCTGTGACAAATCCTGGCCAGTCAGGATGGGCTCTCCCTCCATGGGCTGCACTTGGCACTTGGAATTACAGAAAATGAGCTTCATCTCTGTGAGCTTTGCCCTGTGTGAGTGGCACTTTCTGTACCAAGCATCAAAATGTCAGAAACGGCACCAAAATCCCCAAATCAGGCTGTGGAATGACACAGAACCTCTGTTCAGATTAATGAGTTTCACTGGGGGATGTAATTAAGCAGGTTGGTGGACAAGGAACTAATGAGCTGGGCTTTGTGGAATATGCAGAGAGAGTCACTTCCAGTAGGATATTGCCAGGGAAATGACAGGTTGGAATGGAAATAAACCCATGAAGGGCCTGATGTTCTGATGTTGGAATGTGCATGCAATGAGGCAAAGGAGTTCTGCAAAGCACAGCTCTCGGTCAGGCTCCCCCCTCACTGGAAAGAACTGCAGCGTTTTTAATTAAATCTTCTGGAGCTGTTTTGTGAAAGCTGCACAGCAAATAAATTCTTTCATTATTTGGTCAGTGGTGGTGCCAGAGGCCTTTAAATCTTTCCTCCAGGAGGAGGGAAAGTATTTTAAGCTATATATAAAGTGCCGTTACTAATTTTAAATACCAAAAAAAATTTATAATTTTTATCAAGAAAAATTATTCAGGGAATGGAATTGCCTTCTGCTCCTTTTAGGGGAAACAAGAAATACAATTTTTCAAAGTCAGAATTTCGTGTGCTTTAGGGGATATTGCGAGCAAAGCCGAGCAAAACGTCCATGCTTATTTAGTTAAAAAAATATTTAATAAAGGAAAAAGCAGTGGGCAAACATGGGCACCACTAATTCCTTTGCAGTGCTTTCTGTGCCTTTTTCCTGCAGAGAGCTTCCAGCAGAATTGAACCTAAGCAGGGCTTCATCAGCTGGGAACGTTCTCCTCTCTCCCTTCCTCCAGCTCCTTGGGAAATTGAAATCAAATTGCATTGTGCAGCAGATTAGTGGAGGGTTGAGTAATCAACGAGCAGGGCAGGGATGACCTGGGAGCTGGGCTGAGCCCTCCCCCTCCCCCAAATCCAGAGCCTGGCTTTTCCTGCATCCTTCCTTCCTGCCCTGCAAGGGAAAGTGGAAATGCACGGGAATGGGAGGGAGGAAAAAAAAATATCTGCCACCTCAAAGCAATTTATTTCCTCATTCCCAACTCTTCCTGGATGTGGAAGGGAGATTTCCTTTGGCTCCATTCGTGTTCTAGCCCCTGTGTGCCTGTGCTGGGCTCATGCTGCAGGAGGGTGTTTTCACTTTTTTTTTGTGTTCACTTTTTTTTATATTCACTTTTTTTTTGTATTCACTTTTTATTTTTTTGTTTTCACTTTTTTTGTGTTCACTTTTTTTTGTATTCACTTTTTTTGTATTCACTTTTCTCATCCTCACCCAGCAGGACTGTGGATGTTGGAGGTGCAGTGGCAGTGCTCAAATAGCTTTGGTCTGAGAAACTCAGCGTGTCTTCAAGTTGGGTTTTCTCTCTCTCTCTCTTTAATATTTTTTCCTCCCCACTTTTTTATCCAAGATGCTTTTGTAGCACCACCAGGGTTGGTAGGAATTGAGGTTCTGCACAGATTAGTCCAGCTGTGTAAATCTTTGCTGGATTCATGGAAATAGCACAACTCTATTTGTTATTTATATGAACAACCAATACTTACAAATAACAAATATAACAAATGCATTTTCTTTGTGCGAGATCGTTATAAGGTCAAGACTTACATTTAAATACATCATATATTAAAAATAGACTTCCTGAGATGCTTATTAATATGCATAATAATGTCTGAGCTTTCTGAGGAGCAAATAACTTTTCGTGTAGGAATTACAAGGAACTTCTGTGAAGCACTTCCTATCTATAAATATTTGTGAAGCCCTGTCCAGCTATAAATAGTAAGGCAGGCTGGAGATGTGATCTTAGAAGACACCAGATTTAGTGAGGATGCTGCTGGAGTTCTGGAGCCAATGAGGCACCAAAGAGGTGCTTTTTATAGATGAGTGTTTGGCCCTGATGACACACACAGATTACTAAATTGATTAATTTTCTGTTCCTGGCACAAGATTTTCTCTGCATCATTTCCATCATGGGTGATGTTGTCTTGTAGGTTGTAGTTCCTTGAATCAGATAATACTGCAAAACACCATTTTTCTTTTTTGACTTCCCTTTTAAAAAAAAAAAACCTTTATAATAGCGTAGAAAAATATTTTGAAATGCCTCAGATGTTGCCTTAAAAATAAACAAACTGTCAAGTGGGGGGCCCGGCCCCCCCATTCTTCATAATTTTTATAAGGCATGAACAGATTAAGATTCTTTTTTTCAATGTCTTGGTAGTAATGTCTCTTCAAGATAATTCTGGGCCTGCTTTGGGAGCCAGCTCTCTGCTACAGCAGTCAGCATTAATACAGCTGCATGAAATTCCCCGTGTGTATCATTGCCCTTTTAATGTTCAATTGAGAGTGTAAAATAGCATTTCAGCTCACTGGGGCAGGAAGTGCAGGAAGGTGGAATATCCAGTTGCCAGCAGGTTCACAGAATCATTTAATGAACTCGAGAAAAGCAGCTGAAAATGAAGAAACTGAATATTGAGTCCTTGGTGTGCTCCGTGGTGCTGTACTAGAACAGATTACAGAAATCAAATAGGAGCATTCAGCATTTTCTTGTACTTAGAGAGAGAGAGAGAGAAAAAAAAAAAGAGAGCTCTTTTCCGTAGAAATGAAATCCCAAGTTCTGTTAGATAATCTCAAATTTAGTATTGAAGCCCCACGAATAAAACATTCTTATCTGCTGTGGTTCATGGAATTTCAGCGTGATTAAGGCAAGCAGAAACTGGAATAAATCCTCAAACAGTAACTCGAACTGTAGACTTGAACTTTCAGAGGATTCACCTTTTAAAAACAGCATTTTCTCTACGCAAAATACTTTTTAGGGAACAATAAGGGTACAAAATCAGGTCAGAATATGTTATTAAATGGTGTGTTTTCTGGGCAGCCTCGAGAGCGGCAGGGACCCCACCTGAGCTCGTTCTTCAGCCCAGCCTGGGTGACTCCTGTGTGTTCTATGCTGCAAAAATGACAGGGACCTCTCCAGGCAGCAGAGTTCATGCTTTGGGTGGGTTTGCACTGCGAGAGGTTCCAGAGGTGGATGGAGGCACAAAAAATGAATTGTGTTCCCAAAGGAGCCGGCAGGGAAATCCTTGCCAGGTGTGGAACAGCGTGCTCAGCATCCAGCTGCAGTTCCCCTGACTTGCAATACTGGAAACTGGAAAAAAAAAAAATAAAAATCAGTGTTTAGAAAGCTGGGATTGAATTTGCCACAGGAGCTGAGTGTTTACCTGAGGCAACCAGGCCAGGGCAAGGGAAGCCCTGACCAAGAGAAAGTTGCTGGTGTAAGATGGGTGGAAAATTTTCTTGGTTATTATTTTTCTTTTTACACAGTTCTTGGACTAATTGGGCTATCCTTCTCTCTGAGTTGGGATTTTAAAAAGAAAAATAAGGTCATAGATGTTGAGAATCTTTTGAAAATGTCTTTATTGAATCGTTGACATGAGCGAATTCTGAGGAGAATGAGAGGAAGAGGCAGCTGATGAGGCAGAACCTTCAGTGGCCATCATGCCTAAAACTCCACAAAAAACCCTCACAGGAGCAGAGGGAGTGGCAGAGCTTTATCTCCAGCTGCTTTCGTGCTGGGATTTTTTTTTCTCCTGTTGAACTGAAGATGGGCAGCTGCTTAAAAGACTTTGTGGGGAAAAATGTCAGAGCTGAAATGTGTGAATTGCAGCTGCTCTCCTGTCTGTGTGTCCAGGCTCGCTCCAGGTATGGTTTTTCCATTTCTTCAGAGTTCTGGGGACTGCAGGAAAAAATGCAGACAGAGGCAAATTCCTAAGTGCCAGTGAATTGGGTGGGCATGGTGGGTGTCTCCTCACTGTTTATCTGCTTTGGCAGATATTCCTGATAAATCAGTGCTTTTCCCCAGCACAAGTGTTTTTCTAATCTGGTGGTTTATGGAGTCTCTCCCGTGGCCATCAGAAGGCCAAAATGCAGCATAAATTAACAATCTACTGCTGTGTTATTGCGTTGGAGGACTTAAAAGTAATAAAAATAAATGTTATCTTTGACAGATAATTAGTATATAAATTATACAATGGACAAAATACTCACCTGAAAATGAGCACTGTTACCAAGAACAATGGTATTGTTAGGCAGAGACATTAGTAGTGTGTGTCAAAAATCACATTTTAATTACAAATGTTTTTTAGGAAACATCAGTGTGTTGTTCTTTTGCCTACCCTACTGATGCTGTGACCTTTTGTAGCTCCCATAAAGAAGCAGAGAAGAAAACAGTTATTCAACAATAGTGGGGAAGGAACATGGCAATTAGGGCTGAATGCAATTCCAAGCTATTGAATATGTAAACACAATTTTCAATGCATGTGATTTCTAACAGTGACCTGATGCCTGAGTCTGTGCAGATGGACAGCCTGCTCTCCTTCCTTAACAGCTCTTGCAAAAAAGAAACTTTCCTTTCAATTTCTGCTGTTCAGCGTGCATTAAGTACCTTTAATTTTCAGTGTAGCTCCTCTTTATGTAGCTGTTTTGCGAGATAAGCTATAAACATTTATAAAACCTAATTATAGAGACGTTTAATTGCTGTATAAATAAATGGGTTTGAGCACAGGCACAAGAATTCTCCGTGGATCCCTCGATAGTGTTCGTTGCCTCCCAAATTCATTCTCTGGGTAGGAGCAACTGGCTGGGAAGTGCAGGCAGTCCCAGCACAGCAAAGCTTCAGGGGCTGCTGTAAATCTGCCTTTGAGCAGGGATTGGAACCCAGCTTGGTTTAGTGCTGCTGTTAACCCCACATCAGTGATTCAAAACGTTCCATGGCAAATTGGGAAACGCCAGGTTTTCAGTGATGGGCATGAGGAGAATAATGACTTGTGTGAGCAGAGGGGACAAAGCTCTGTGACAGTGCTCACACGACTCCAAGGCTGTGTGAGTTACAGTGCCAAGGCAGGGCTGCGCTGCCTGAAGAGTCACCAAGTATTAATTGCAAACTTTTCAGCCGTGACAGATTTAGGAAAGCCTGAAGCCTGGTTTGGTCTTGCTCTCAGCTGATTCTCCTGTTCTGTTTGATGTGGTTTTTGGGGCTCTTTGCTTTGGCCAAGATGAGTGTGTGTGTGTGCACAAACACAAAGTTATTTCATTACCACTCAGGGGAAATGGTGGTTGTGTGCACGCATATAAACACACCCAGGCTGCCCTCAGCATCATCTCATCACCATCCAGAGCAAACCATCTCCCTGTTCTCTGGCTCCCGGGGCACAAAAGGAATGGTTTCTCCTTTTGCTTTGTTCAGGGCAGTAGGCAAAGTGTTTCTCTGGCAGTTGTCATTTCATGCCTGAGAACAGAAACGTGGCAGAAGTGACTGTGAAAATTACAAATACATTTCACTTTCTTGGCATTTAAATGTTTTGTTTCGTATGAGATCGTTTCGTGTGTCTCCCTTGCATCTTGCTAAATGTTTGACATTTACATGTACAGGACCATGCCTAGATACTCTAGAAATATTGTGCATACTTATTATTTGCATGTGGACATAGACTTTTGTATATGTGCATCTAGATTTCTGTTTGGGGTTTTCATATTTTTGTTTCAAAGCTATCAACAGAAAGAATAAATATCATCTGGCTCTTACGAAATGTTTTGTTTGGCCCATTCAGTGGGCAAAGAGACCGTGGCCAGTTTACCAGTAAAAAGATGTTTAAAGCAGAGAAGTAAAAATAAAATTAGAAAGTGATCACTAATTGGCATCCTGTAGGTTGAGCAAGAGACTACTGAGACAGAAATGATATTTACGCAGTGCACGAGTAGCACTGCAATAAAAATGAATAATGACTGAGCTGCTTTCTCATCCTTGGAAGTGGCCCTGGCACTGGGCTGGAGCCCTGGGTGTAACTCCTGCCCTCTGGGGCTGCCCCTGCTCCACATGAGCAGGAGCTGCAGGCTGCACAACCTTTTAGCCTTGCTGAAATATTCATTCACCTCAGCATTCCAAACCAGGCACGAAGGAACCAAAGTACAAATGCTGATTGTTGGGGAAGGAGGAGTCTGGGAGAGAAGAGCTCAGAACTCGCTGTACCAAGCACACCTACAGCAATATTTGTTATTTCCTTGTCTCTTCTTTAGCTGCTTCCTTGGCCCATCCTTTCTCTGCATTCCTCAGTAAGACCCTGGAGGCAGAAGCCTTTCTATTTTGCCCTTTCAGTACTATAAATATTTAGGAATGGCATTTCTTAATAATGCGAGTCCTTTGCCTCAGCTATCCCCGCTGAAGTTTTGGGTTTGAGAAGGTGAACGCACCTGAGTCCTGGAATATACTTTTACCTGTCCACCTGTTAACATTCCTGTTCATATTCCTGTTAATATTCCTGTAAATATTCCTGTTAATACTCCTGGAAATATTCCTGTAAATAAATATTCCTGTCAGCTCTGCCTGCCAGCACAGGTACCAGCTCCTGGCCATGCTCCTGTGTTAATTGTAGGGCCCCTACACAACCTCAGTGGATGATTTTACCCAGCTATGAGGAGCAGACTTGCATTCCACACTGGGCTAAAATCCCTGTGAGTTGTCCCTCAGCTGAGTTGGTAAATTTTGTCTGCTTTTATATTCGCAGTGACTGAAACAAACATTTTGAAAGGAACAAAACCGGAATTGAAGTGAAACAGCAATTACAGGATTGTTGGCAAAACGCTGTAAAAGGCTTTGCTTTTCAGCCTGAAATATTTGCCAGCTCAATTAAAACTAAATGTTTTCCAGATTTCCTTGAATTTAGGTGAATTTTGAAATGAAAACGGTATAAAAGATTTTAACATGAAATATTAAATTGTCGAAAAAGAAGCATTTCACTTGGATTTCAAACCGAGATCTTTTACATTCTGAAACTTTTGCTCTCACATTTTTTCCAGCTTAACCTCTTGGTCAAATACGACTTAAAGGGGAATTGGTTTTAGTCATGACCTCTTTCTCCTGCTGCTGCACTGCCCAGCTATCCCCAAGACAATTTTTCCTGCTGGCTGTGTTATCACTGATCCCACTGCCTTGTGCAAAATGTTCCTGTGTTAAGTGGATGTCACTTGGAGGAGTGACATGCTCTTTACTCAGGTTTTCAGTCGACTGCAGTTGGACTTCTCAAGAAAACTCAGCCCATTTGCTTCCAGCATGCTGCTTGCGGAGTGATTTGGATAACCCCTTCCCTAAGTACTGAAAGGAGGAAAATCTAAGATGTCTCTATTTGTTCGTTCATATTCTAATTCTCTAAGTGGATTAAAAGTCGAAAGCGTGTATTATTTTTAGGCTCATCAAGAAAAGCACACATCCATAATTCAGGGCAGAGCAGACCTGTGCTCCGTGGCAGGGCTTTCATCTGAAATAAGTGCAGCTATTTCTTCATGCAGGGCATTTCCCACCAGCTGCTTTCTGTATAGGAAAAGCAGCGTATGTGCTGTCACCTCATAATGGTCCAAAAGCTTTCCTTTCGTTTGTTTTACTGTGGTTAGAAATTCTGCCGTTGCAGACTTGGATTAAAATTGCTTAACTCTGGAAGAAATACTTAATGAAGAGGGCTGCTGAAATTAAATTTCAGGTGGCAGAGGATGAGAAGAGGGGCAGTGCTTCATTCTCCTCTTGTGCAGCAGTGACCGTGGTGCTCAGTGGCATTTCTGTCACTCCTTCTGGAGACTCCTGTCCATGTTAATGCTCATCTGGTAATGTTAATCATCATTCCTGGTTCTAAAGGCAAAAACTTTCCTGCTTTGATCTCCAGGCTCTCCCCCCAGCCCTGCCTAACACTGCTCTTAGGCAGGCTTCTCACAGGCCAGATACTATTTGTCAAAAAAAAAATCAAGAGAAGATGTCTGCCCACAAGTTCCTCATTTGCCTGTCCATCTGGGCATATTCCTGCCTCAGTCTGGGCTTCTCGTTCTTTTCCTTTCATTAAAATCTTCTGCTGTGCAATGAGCTCATCACAGCACTTCTCCTCTCCCCGTCCCTTCTGGAGAAGAATTGCCTGTGTAAATCACTGAAATGGCATCACTGATTGCCACAGTCTTGTAATGTAGCTGCAACTCTGAGAGTGATTCATCTCTGGATCTGCTCAAGGTCTCCAAATATGAAAGAAAGGAGAAATAGTTTGGATTATACAGAGAGAGTTCTGCTGAGAGTTCTCCCCGCTCCTCGAAGCCCACAGGGGAACTCCTGCAGATGATCAGTATTGTCCAGCAGGGTTTTTTACCCAGCCATCCAATTAACTTTGTCTCCCAGTGATACATGGGAAAAACGGGACCAGAGTTTTGCTGACACCACCAGACTCTGCAGGAATGTCTTACACCCAGATCCAAAAGAAAAAGGATTTTTAACAAAAATTTGAACTGTCACAAGAACAGCAAGGGATAAATGATGAATGACTTATCTAGAATTTCCTTCAGGAAATGTTTTCCAGACACCTCCAGGCCTAACAGAGAGGAGGAATGACCACCAGCTCTATCAGACAACCCAAAAAAATGCTGTCATTGCCTCTGTGTTGGAAGGCAACTACAAAGAATGGAGATCAGGATTGCTGTAAGGGAAGGGTAGGGGAGCCGTATATGCTTCCCAAACCCCACAGTCAAACAGTGGAAGCTGTCAGAAAAACCCCCTGGCACCAGTGTGTGCTGTGTGGTGTCTGCTGGAACATCAGAGCTCTCCCTCTTGTAAATGCTGATTCACTTCTTTTTTATCAGTTTTGGAAATAACCCTCCCCTAATGTGCCACGCTGCTGGAAGTGCCTCATCTCCAAAACCCAACACCTACAAGACAGATTTAAAGACCTAAAATTCTCAAAAGCGCTTTAACCACTGTCCTTTACTTACTCTCCAAAAGTTCTTAAGAAATGTAAATGTGTTCCCCCATATTCCTCTGCCTGCGAACCAAAAAGAATCCAGAATTTCACTGCCAGTAAAGGAGAGAGGGGAGAACTGGATCCGAGGCAAACAAAAATGTTTTGGTGAAATAGGATTAGTTCTTAAATCTCAAAAAAGCCTGTGGAGTCATGCAAAACAGAAAAGAGAGGTTTAGCCTGCATAGAAACAGAATCACATGAGTGCAATATCATTGAGACTTTCACTCATGTGACGTTTGGTTGTTGTGGGAGACAAATCTTTGAGAAAAGAAGTACAGTAGTTTTTATAGATAAGGAGCTCAATTTCCTTGGGTTTTTGCAGTACCTGAAATACAATTATTGCAAGAGGGCTGGAGTGGCAATATGGAAAATACTCTCCCAGTTTGGCTGCACGTGTGGTTTCTTTAAACAGTGAGTTGTTCTTTTCTTATTCAGGGGGACGTGTGTTGATTTGTGGGCTGTAACACCAGGTGCAGCACCAGTCACTGCTGGAGCTTCATGAGGGAGTGACAAGGCAGGGGGGAAAATTAAAACTCGCTGAAGATGAGTTTAAAAAGTCTGATCCTGGGGAGGGTGGCCAGGGAGAATGAGATTTATTTGTTTGTACATGGCAACTGCACAGCCCCTCCTGTGCTTTTCTTGCAGACCTCTTTGAATAATTTTCCCCATCCCAGAGTGAGTGCAAGGCTGGAGTCTCCATGGCCAGCAGCACCTGCAGAGTGTCTATGTTTGCTGTGCACGAGAAGGGGTGAAGGATATTCTGCATTTCCTGAGGCTCAGCTGCTCTCAAATGGGAGCTCTGTGCCTTTTGACCGTTTTGTGTTCACAGGCTGCTCGTGAGTTTTTCTCGGTGTTTTTCTAAACCTGGGGCTTGCCTGGAATCAAGTTTACTGCTCCGGCTTATTCAAAGGAGGCATAAAAGCCCCACATTTGGTTTCCTGGTGTGAAGCTGCACCTCCAGATTGCTCAGCATAGATTGTCCCTTGGAGCTGCTCTAGATAATGCAGTGGAGTACGGGAGAAGTCTGAGCGGGTTCAAGTGGCAAATTTCTCATGAAAAGAAAGAAAATTCTCCTGGTGCTTTCACTGCCTGCCTGCTGAGGCTCGTGGCAGTGTTTGAGGGCACCCACAGGGTCAGGCTCGGGTGAAACTCAGGGTCAGTGTGACAGGGGTCAGAACAGGGCTTGTGTTCCCTTCTCTGACCTGAGCTGCCTGGCCAGGGGCTCTGTGCTCACTCCTTGCCCTCCTCAGAACCTTCCTGAGAGGAAAAGAATCCATGGCAGCACTTTGAGGTCTTCAGGAGCTGTGGCTGTAAAGGCTTGCACTGCACTCATCTGCTCCTCTCGTCCCTGGAGCTGAGAGGGAGCAGGGACCTTTTGCTCCGTTTGTGACCCTGCTTCACACTGTGAGTGACCAAAGAGAATTCTGCTCAAACGTGTCTCAGATTGGCTCAGAAGAAACAGGAGAAAAAGCAGGACTTGCTGTCCCATAAGGCAAATTCTGTTTTAACCCCTGGATGAAAAATGGTGATCCCAGCTCTGAATTTCCCCCAGGTGCCCTTCCAGAGCCTGGCAAGCAGGGACACGAGGCACAACCACTGCTTTCCTCTGCCTTGGAGTTTGTACTTGGCCTTTTGGTCCACTTGCAATGTGCCAAAAGTCCTCGTTACAAAAACCACTCCCTGTGTGCCTTTTCCTGCCCCCAAATTCAGTTTTCACTTGCATTACCAAGAATGGAAACTTTATCTGCACTCATTAATGTGAAAGAAATAATTTTATGATGGGAATGGGATTTTTTTCCCTTCTAGTGTATTGTACCACGCTCTCCTAAACTCTATGGTGCTCCTATGCAGTTTTCTAGTTATTCAAAATAATCTGAATAATCTGTTGTTTTGCCGTGTCTCTGGTGCTAAGGTAACACCAAAGCAGATGGAAGGGAATGTCTCCTGAAACCCACTCTCAGGAACAGTGAAAGTTAATGTTTCTCTTGAGTTCTTCATCACTACCTGATAGCTGGTATTTTGCTGAAACAATTTTATTTAATTCTACTTTAGGAGAAATATTTTAAATTTTCTTTTCTGCAGAAATGAAATGCAAATATAGAAATGGATTGAGGGGAAATGGTTGAAGGGGAAAAAAATACGTTTTCTCTGGTTAATAATTCTTACAGAAAAGTAAGTTCAGCTTTAAGGAATCACTGTTGTGATGTTAAATGAATGTTTTATTTAAATGAAGTAGTGCCACCAGCTATAAATCTCTTGGTGGCTGTGCCTTGAACATTTTTTCTCTTTGGGTAGATATGAGTGATTTCTAAAGGCAGGAGAGGTTTATTTGCATTGATCCCACAGTGCTGACCTCAGGCTGAGAGCCATCAGCTGGGAGTTTAATCACAGCTATTCAGATGGATTTCACACGATCGATGGGAAACCTTTTCATACCTCACAAATACTGAAGTTTTCCTTGCTCTTCCTACTCAGAACAAATGGGACTGCAGTATTTTTATAAGCCAGGAGTTCCAATTGAAACGCGTTTTATTTTGTTGTGAAGAAGTGATGCTGAACTTTAGAGAGACACAGGGGTTTGGGAGTTCAAATCTGAGCACCCTCCCTGCTCTGGAGGGAAGGCACAAATCAAATCAGGTTTAATTTGTCTCTCAGGCCAACAGCAGGACCTTGCTGTGCTCTCAGCTGACCCTGTTATTTGAAAACTGAGAATGCTAAAAGAAGAAAAAGGAACAGGAATTAAGATGCTGTAAAACTGAAGCCTGGGCAGCAATGGGGGCAGAGGGAAGAGAGGAGCAATGAAGTTTCATGGACTCTGAAAAGGCTGCCTGGAAGATGGGATGTCCTTTCAGAGAGGAAACAGGACATGGTTGGAGAGCAGCAAACCTTTCCAGCCCCACACGGGTGTCAGCCAGGGCACTGAATCAGAGTATCTATACCTGGTGAAGATTTGCGATTAACTCTCTAAAACAGGAATTTTAGTCACCACAGTTAGGAGGAACCAGCCTGGTGAGCTGCTGGGGTCTGACAGAGGAGTAATTGCTCAGAACATGGAAAAATAAGTTTGGAAAAACCAGTGTTTGGCAGGCCAGGTGTTCAATGGTGAGAGCTCACTTCACTGATATTTGAGCAAGCAGTTACTACCAGTTATTCATATCTGGCTTCTGAGGCAAGGAACTGTCCTGAAAAATCAAACCAGTCCAAAATTCTTCAAATCTAGGTAGCAAAAGATTTTATTTCACGGAGTGATCTAGAACAGGAAATTAGGCTTGTTGCTTTCACTCATTAGTGATTTAAATCAATCCCAGCTGAGCTGAATTGGCTCAGAATTTCACCCAGGCTGCTTTCCCCTCTCCCACTGGTTCCTTTTCTCCTGGTTCCAGTGGTTGGTAGAGAAAAGGCCTTGGCAGCCAGCAGGGACAGAACCTGAGCAGTGCTGAGCTCCCACAGAGCCATTTACAGCAAACAGAACTTGGAGGCAAAGTGGGAATTCCAAAGGAATTGGCAAAACTTGGAGCTGCTTGGGGGCTCTGGTGAAAATCTGCAAAGAGGAGGAAGGAAGGATGTGCAGAAGGTGCTGAGTTCCCTTTCCCAAAGGATGGGGAGGCCACCAGGCCCAATGGAAGTGTTCAAATTCACCTTTTTTTGTTCCCGTTTTGGTGCAGCCCCTGCTGCTCCTGCCCAGCTCTCTGCTCTCAGAATGTTTTATGGGACTGCCATTGTTTTCCTCTGGCAGCTTAAGTTGTAATTTCAGTCTGTTCCCACAGTATATTCAATATGTTTCCAGTCACTGGATTTCAGTTAAGGAGATTAGTTGCTCTTATAGAATGCTACTGGACAACATTAATACTTGAGAATTATTGTGTAAAATAAGGTTTAGGCTCCCTGGGTCGAGGGTGGTAAGCTGTAAATTTTTTTTCTTGAGTGCTTAATTTTCTTGTTTGCTCCAGATGGATGGTTTCAATTGATTTCAGGCAAAGGTATTTCTGCTGGGCATACATAATGCAGGAGCTCTGGCTGGAAAAAGTAAATGTTTTTTACTTTGCATGGTTATGGATGTCTCAAACCCCTTGAATCCAGGACTGCTGCAGGTATTTTCTGGCGCTTTTATTTATGTGAAATAATTTAAATGGATACTGTAGGTGACAAAAGTGATGGGTTGTTATTTTATGTTGTCTTTTAGTGCATCACTGTAAATCAGTTTAACCAAATATTTGCTTGAAAACCCTAAAATAGCACCTGTTATTTCACTTTTGAGGTAAATGGGCATAATTTCATTTGACTTTATAGCATGTCCTCTGTCCTAAAATTAGCCCACATTTCACAAGGATAACTCCAGGTTGCCTGTTGGTGTCATGTCTGGAAAGCAGAATTAATATTTCCTTATACAGAAATACAAAGCAAAGCCTTTTTCTGTCTTGGCTCCTTTCTCCTCCTCTTCTGTCCCTTTCCCCATGTGTGGGATTTTAGGGTGTGTGGTGTGAGCTGGAAAAGGCTGGGGTTGAACTGCTTTTATACCCAGAAATGACCCTCACAAATTCATTCCTGTAGCACCTCAGCTTCCTGTACAACACCCTGAAAACTTTATCAAGAGCAAGGTGAATTCTCTGCCTAAACATCTGTGAGCCAGTCCCAGCAGCCTCCTCTGGGCCCCACTGGGCTTTTGGGGTGGTTCTGAGATGTCCCAGCGAGTCCTGGAGTCTGCTCTGCTGAACGAGGACCAGACAATGATGCTGGAATGATTTTTGTCTTTTCTTTTATATCCCTTTTACACAGTTCTCTGTATCCACAAGTATCAGCAGCATGCACACTTGTAACCCTTCACTCAGTTTAGTGCTCAGTGTTCTGTAAGTGTTCTGCAGGCCCTGAGACTGAACAGCCCAGAGCTGCAGAGCCAGGGACACCAAACATTCTGCTGGCTCAGGAAGCCAAGGTCTCCTGGCAGGACAGATTCTGTAAACCAGAGGTCAGCCCACCCCAGCCCCATTATTGGGCTCCCTTGTTGGATCTGTGCTGTGTAAAGTCCATAACCGGTGTGTATAATTAACAGTAAGTGTACATTTTGCCACGCTGTCACCTGGGTGAAGTGGATGCATCAAACGGGATCCTGATTCAAATACTGAGGGAAAGACCCCAACCCCTTTAACCGTGTCTGGCTTCATTCTCCTAACACCAGGAAAAGGCATCAACAAAGCGTGGGCAAATCTTCCCCTGCGAGGGCTTGCGTCACCTCCTGGCTTTGTTTTGCTCCTGAAAGGCTCAAAATGACCTTTTCTGTGCACTCTGCTGGGCTCCAGGGCATGTGGGAAACCTGGCTGCAGTGGCTGGAGGCTCAAGAGAAGGAAGAACTGCTGGGAGAGGATTCAGTTTCACGAGAGGGGTTGATATCTCTGAAACTTGTAAATTTTCAAGTGATGTGTGGGAGTGGGAAGGCAAAACTGAATAGAGCATATGGGTGGCCTTAAGGAAACCCCAAAAAACCAGAGCAAAATTTAACTCTCAGAGTATGGTCTGTGAAACACTCCTTGCTTGGAATGTTTTTTCCTATAGGAGTGGGCTACATCAAGAAAGGAGATTTAAAAACTTGGAAAGATCTTTAAATGCTTCTTTTTGACTTTTAGCTATGATCTGTCTTTTTCAATTTTCTATATTGGACTAAAATTTTTTAGTTATGGTGCAGTTTTGCTTCTCTTAGAATAAAACCCAAAAAAGTGCCAGTTGAAAAGGACCAAAACAGCACTTTTGTGAGCTTTGGTACCAGCCTTACACACATGATCAGTTAGAATTTTTGTTGCATTTTTCTCAAAAGTGATATTGTACCAACTTTGCCGACTTTGTGTGTAATTTGAGACTTTTCCTAACATGGCAAACTCTAATGCTCATGTGCTGCCAGATGTCAAAGCAGTGAATTTGCTGCTTTCCCAGTGTTTCTGGGGTGCCTACAGAAGGCAGAGGCTGAACAGGAGAGGGTGTGCAGGTGAGTTTTCATATACACCAAACCCCCCCCTAGGATATTAATGATATTTTGCTCTTTTTGTGAAGAGTCAATGAGATCTCATTGTTCTATTTGCACACCAGGACTTTTATCACTGCCTGCCTCTCAGCAAGCATTAACAAAATGTGTTTGGAGAGGTTAAATACTTGTCTTTATCTCCAGCACCAGTGATGGTTTATGCAGTAACCAAAGCAGCTGCAAACCCACTCAGGGCTGAGGTGGACGGTTGTTTTTTGGTATTTTTTACACTCACATGCACACAGCTCTGCCACCAGACTTGTTTTCATATTTGAGACAGGCAAACGCCCTGGACATTGAACTTCTAGGCAGGGACTGTGTCCAGCTGTCACTCTTGGAGCTGGCTGAGTGCTGGGCTGGCTGTGCTCTGTGGTTTTAGCCTGTCCTGCCCCAGCCAGCACCCAAAAATCCCTCTCTCCTTGTCTAGACAAAGGTAAGCTGGCCCTGCTCGTGCTGACGCAGGGTGCAGCAGGAGAGAGCTGGGATTACCAGCTCTGTGCTGGGCTGTGCAGCTCTGATTTGGGCTGCAGCACAGGCAGTCTCAGCTCTCATTTCATTACAAGTCGTTATTTGAAAAATTCTCCCCTTTGCAAGAAAAAAACCCCTCATGAGTGAGGGTCTGGTGCCACCCCACCCGGGCTTGCACTGGTCAGTCCATCAGCAATGCCTGCTTTGTTTCCATGCTGTGTTTGCTGAGAGGCTGAAGACATCTTCCTTCTGCAGAGGGAAACTAATGCAGAAACTTGGGCTTGTTTTTATCTTTTTTTTTAAAAAATTACTGTATTTTTTGAGGTTTCAAGAAACTGAATGTCTTATCCAAACAGAGGCTCCACATCCCTGCTGATGATACTCCAGCCTTGGAATTTCAGTGGCCAAATGAGAGTAGGTAGCACTGGGTGATCACAGTTTTGGTTGTCAGTGTGGGTTTTTCATTCCTTTAACCTAGGGATAGAATCAGGTTTGCCCCTGAGCTTGATACCAGGTTTTCTGAGCTATTAAACTCTGTTTCTTCAGAGATATGTATATCTGTGAGTACTAATGTATGTCTCACTCCCACTCTCCATTTAATGGCATTTTTCTCCAAAAGTCCTCGGGTTGTGACAGGGCTCTCACAAGGGAAGAACTGAACACTTCCCTCGTCCTTTGCCTTATCTTCAGTTCTGAATTATCTTTTATTGAAGACTGCATTCAAACTCCAACTATTGAGTTGACATCTATTTAAGATAGAGAGAATATATCTTTTTGAGCCATTATTGTTAAAACGGGGGTTTTGAGATCCAGGACAAAAGACTGGATGTTAAACCTCCCTCTCTAGCAGAGAATTCATTCAGTAGCTGACAATGCGATCTGCTGAGGATAAATGAAGACAAGACATCCCGGCTCAGTCAGCAGCTTCAGCCTCCCGCACTGCTCGCTGTGGAGATGCTTTTTAAATTTTTTTTTTTAAATCCTGCTGTGGCTCGCAGCGTTTATCGGCTGCGGCTCCTGTCAGGGCTGCAGGAGACGCCACCTTTTTGCTCAGGGTGCTGGAGTTCGAGTCACTGCCCGTGGAGCAAATCCCGCCTCTGCTGTGCTCGGCAGCCGCTGGGTTTGGAGGAGCCGGGGTGCGCTCAGTGCCAGCAGCTGCCCTTGGTGAGATGGGGGAGCTCCTTCTGGCCCGGGGTGCCCCCATCACTTCCCGGGGATGCTGCAGGGGCCCGGGGTGTCCCCATCGCCTCCTGGGGGTGCTCCAGGGGTGTCCCCATCGCTTCCCGGAGATGCTCAGGGGCTCGGGG
>JAHLSL010000013.1:1383932-1443780 GCA_025920805.1 Petroica traversi | reverse complement strand
CCAGCTCTATTCTCTCTCTTTCCCATTCCGTTCTCTCTCCGTTTGTTCCTTCCTCCATTCTCTCTCCCTTTCCCACTCCGTTCTCTCCATTTGTTTCCAGCTCCACTCTCACTCCATTTCCAGCCCCGTTCTCTCCCCGTTTGTTTCCAGCCCCGTTCTCTCTGTTTGTTTCCAGCTCCATTCTCACTCCATTTCCAGCCCCGTTCTCTCTCCGTTTCTCCCAGCCTTTGGGGTCTGACCCTCTGTGGATCGGGGTTCCCCCACAGCCCAATCCAACCCCGACCCGTGTCCCCAAAGGCAGGGGTTTCGCTGCCTGGAGGAACGGGAGCTTCCCAAGGAAGCCAGAGTGGAAGGAGACGTTTCCAGCCCCTCCTGCCCCGTTTATAAATCCTGGCACCACCTTTACAGAGTTTTGTTGTTGGTAATCTCCAAGTTCCCAGACACCCGGTTTTCCTGGTGTGTAATAAAGCCCTTAGTGCTGAGCAAAGAACTTCTCACTCCCCAGAATTCTGTACCCTTTGAACCCCCAGATTTGAGCTGGCCAGCATTGCTGTTTATTTAAGGCCATATGGAAGGAAGGAATGGGGCCTTTCTGATTGTTACGTGGTCTCCTTGGAGTGATTCAAGGGTCTGAGTAAACACAGAACGTTTCTCTTCTATAATCTCTGTTTTCTAGCATAAAACTACAAGTGAAAGCAGCTGATCTTATTAAATCCAATTACAGCTTAATAGCTTTATATGGAGTTTCTTGGCATTTCCTAAAAAAATCCACATTCAGGGCACATCCTGAGAGGAGATGATGGCAGTGTAACACCTAGGCTCTCTGTAATGTTCTTGTTATCCAACTTAGAGCCAATCTTTGAAATGTGTATTTTCCCCCCCAAATGTGATCAATAAGGGTACATCACTACGTTAATAATTCCTAACTAAAATGGGTGAAAACAAACCACAACTAATTTTAAATTTTTAAAATCCAAAATAACTATTATTTGTCAGAGGACTGTAGTTCTGAAATGAAACATCCTATTGGGATAAAACAGTGAGTGTGTTTCTTATGGTGAGGGAGAAGAGAATATTTGCTCTCAGCTTGCTCATTTTCTGTACCCACTGGACTGAATTCTCTGCAGCACAGAATGTTTGCCATCCACTGCAGGTGTCCTGATTGTGTATTGATGATATAATCAATGTAATTTTATATTCGGGGCACCTTCCTGCTGTATCCAGCATTATGATGTAAACAAACAGGTGGGTGGCCAGAAAAAGGTGGAATTACATTTTTATTTTTTTTTTTTTAAGTTGTAGCCAGACCTAAAGAAAGATTTTTTGGCTTTTGGACAGATATCATTGTCCAAGATCTGGAAAGTTCATGTGAGGTTTTTGAGACCTCTGTTCAGAGAGCTTTTTAGAGGAGACTTTTCAGAATTGCTCTGGGAAGCATCTGTGACTGGGCATCCAAGGGCCACACACGGATCCCAGCCTGGTTCAGAATTAGAATTTCCTTTCCAGTTTAGCTGTGATGCATCTGCTCAGCAAGCTTAAATTGCTGCCTCATTATGTGACAATTAATAATTTTGTTGGTGTTTATATACATATGTTAATATTTCCCTCAGTGTTGTCAAGCCCATCTGCATATCGATGGAATGAACTTTCACCCCATTTAGCATTTTTAATGTGGCATAAACAGAGCTGTTTGTTTGAGTTTAGGCACACTCTGCTTCCATCAGTACAGCTCCTGCTTTCACCGAAGGCTCTATCAGTAAAAATGAGATGGGAAGCTGCCTCCAAAAATGTGAGTTACATAACAGGTAGAAATCCTCTTTGGCTATAAAATATTTATTCAGTATTATGTAAGAAAATGGAAAAGCTTGGAGGTGGAGAAAAGAGAGGAAAAAAATCTAATATAAGATTTGAGTGGGAAAGCGAAGCAGATAAAATCTGAGAAAGGGAGCCTGGTGATGGTGGGAAACAGAGTCTATTTCAGGTTTCCTTCATGACTTCACCATTAATTCCCAAAGTTTCCAGGCTGAGGAGAGGAAAGAAGTGTACAGGGTCTGAGCTCTGTGGTGCACAGCTCTCACGTATTCTCAGACTCCAGGTAGAGGAAGAAATGACTTTTATTTGCTCCATCAAGCTTTTGCCACGTCCTGTGAGGATCCAGTGGCAGCTTTTTCCAGGGAAACGTGGCTGAAAGTTCCCTACACCCTCATCTGGCCCTACTCCTGCCAGGGGCAGGGAGAGATGTTGGAATTCCTGCAGGGTTCCTTCTCCCATGCCAAGGAACACTTGCAGGAAAGCACAAAGTATGAGGTGAATTTGGCATCTTTAAAGCCGGGGTTATCACGTGGAAGTTTTTCAACCTTGAGTCTGGGCTGAGATTTCCCTGCTGGATGTTCCCTGGGTGCCTTGGAGCAGGAAGCAGCTCCCGAGTTTGCTTTCTCTCTTGAGAAAGGATTTGTGCCTAGGTCTGTCTCTCAGTGCATGTGCACAGGTTTCTTTGTGTTCTCCAGTCAGAAAATATTGGCTTCAGGGTTTTAAATTATTTTTTTAAAATTTTGTTTTTAAATGAGAGGTTTGCCTTGTTTATCTTCAGTTTTAAAGCCTGGTTTAAATGCTCCTTTTTAATTTAAATCTACAGTGTGTAGAGGTAGCAAAAGCCTTTAGTGGTTTTTCCTTAATGATTGCATTTCCTCCTGCAAGAATTACGGTGGAAAGCACAGGTGCCATATGTACTGTTCACTTATAAATGATTGATTTTAAATATTTGGCCAGAAGAGTGGGGATGAATTCAAGTGGATGGCATTCCTTGGTTCCAATTAATGTAGGAGCAAAAGATTCTCACCGGGGAAAGGCTTTGATTCCCTTATCTTGCTGTCAAAGCACATGATGAGGAAAATGAAATTAACTTGTCAGAAGCAAAGTTTGGTGAGAACTCATCTGCGTGCAGAATAATTCCTGTAAGCATGACATCTTAATTTCAAGATGTTTCTGACACTGCACAGAGAATTTGTCATGCAAATGAGATCCTCATTAGGAAGTCATATTTTTAGAATACTTTAAGCAAAAAGAAGTGTGTTCTTCTAAAGGCTTTCTGTACGCTCATAGAACAGCTCTTTAGAAAGGGAGATCAGACTGGACATGGCTGAGTTAATGTGAGACAAGTGTTTTCCCAGATCCTCTCCTTAGGAAATCTAAATCTGGAGTTCCTACGTGATCCACATTTCAGAAAATGTTGTGCTTTAAAGGCCTTGGCTTTAATATCCAAAATTCAGCCTACCTGTGTTGGGCTATCCTTCCCAAGCATTTCACCCAGGAAGAAATGGGTTTGTTTCTCCTGGTTTTGAGCCTAAAGCCTTGGCCAGACTGAGAGGGGCTTTGCATTTGTCTCAGTTGTGTTTTCTGTTTGCCTCACTCTGTAACTCAGGTACTTTTGTAGGTGATTTCCAGCCCCTTCCAGAAGCTGAGGAAGTTTTCTGTGTGTCAGCAGGAGGAGGCTTGACTTTGCTGATGACAGAAAATCCACGGGCTCTGTGCAGTCCCCTGTGGTGTGAGTGGCAGAGAGCAGGAGGTGATAAGAGCTTTTGCTCAGTGAACTGTCCTGAACCAGAGAAATCCTTTGCCTTGTGCATTCCAGCAGTGTGAAGGACAGAAATGATGGAGGTAGATGGGAAAAGTGGTGATAGAAATCAGGAATTCAGGTCACTGGATGGTAGGAGTGACAAAGAGGAGATTAATTGGTACTCACGTCACAACATTTGCTGCTTTGCTTGAGAAGAGCAAATAGGTGTTGTTAAGGAGGAGCAGTTTGTGTGAATTTCTTGTGCTGTAAATAGAAGCCCCTGATTAAAATGAATGCTCAGTTTGGTGTGAGTCCCATGTGAGACTGATAAAGTATCAGGAGCTGGGATGGGTTTTGCTGTCTGTCAGCCTGGATATTGAAATATCAAAGTGTGGGAGCCCTTCAGCTCTGTGTGCTTAGAAAATGTTTAATTGATTAACGGGGGCACTTCTTCTCAAGTGAAGTAATCAGAATTTTTGTCAGGTGGGTTTGGGTTCTAATGTTCCCCTGGAGAGTGTTAGGGACAAAGTGTGGAGTGTGCTGTTCCTGCCAGAATGCCAGGTGAGCACGATTTACACCAACTCCACTGTGTTCATATCTCTGTTGAGACACACTACTCTTATTTTCTTTTAACAGAGATCCTAAAATTACTGAATTTGTGTTGTTTTTTATTGCAGTCATCCAAAAAAACCCAACTGTGAAACTTCTAGCTTGAGTAATGAAATAGTTTCTGAATGTTTTATAGTCAGTTTTGTGTGGTTTTGGGTTGGATATAATGTATCCTACAGAGATGAGGTTTGGGGTTGAGTGTGTGCTTTTCCTAAGTGAAGCAATGCTTCTCACAGCTACAAAAGGAAACAAATGCAGTTACTGTTCAAGAGTGTGACATTCCCTTTGGAATATGCTCTGGAGTCTGGGCTGCCTTTATAAATTTCCCTCCCTCCTCTTCTGAGAAGGATGCTGATGTCAAAGGCTGGATATTGGGCTTTGGTGACCCTCTGTGTGCAGGGAAGGAAGCAGAAAGTACAGTGGGAAATGTGGGTGATGGGGGAGAAAGGAGCAGGGAACTGCATGGAACACAGGAGTTTTTCCCTGGTGGGGTTTTGGTTTTGTTCAGGGAAATGGAGTTTATCTGTGTGCTTTAAATAACCACATTTTCTCTTAAGGAAACCCATTATTAAATCCCCCCTTAGCTGAAAGAAAAACCAAATAAGCAAAAAAATAAAAACAAAGTAAACCCCTCCCCCAAACCCAAACAACAAACATCCTCCAAAAAACAAACAAACCAAGAAACCAAACCAAAAACACTGAATCAAACAAAACCTCCTCCCCCAAACAACCAATCCAATGAAAAACCCCAAAGCCATGTTCCCTGAATCTGGCTAACTCCAGGCACAATAAAATAATAGTGTTTTTAGTTGGTGGCAGATAGAAATGGAAATTTTATCACCATAATAGCAGTTCCTAGAGGGCCACTTAAGCACTGTTGAATTGAATATGCATTTAATATATCTGTGCTTGAGAATGTACAGGTAAATAACATATGTATGAACAGAGTGGTGATATGCACTCAGTCAAATGAAGGCATTACTATTGAAAAGGCAGGGAAATGGAAATGGAAATGGGATAGAAAGGGTAGATAGAAACCCTAATAATGAAGGAAATAAGAGATGCAGGCAGGTATTTGTAGATAATTTCTAGTCTGTGAGAATCTACAGCAGCACTCAGAGACACGTGGGCTCAGATTCTCACAGTGGTTAATAAATGTACTTTCCTGGAAGAGTTATTGACTTTTGGGGGCACCAAGTCTGTCTTTGGGAATGGGATGGAAGGGCCACAGAGCAGGTGGGACCTGCATTGCAGGCTGCATTCCAGCTGGCAGGCACCTGCCACCCACACTTCACCTGCTGCAGTGTTGACAAAGATAATTGCAGCATTTCTGAGGAGCAAAAAAAAAAATCCAGTTCTGTGGCAGCTCCAGGGGGATTCCTTCCCGAGGCACTCGGTGCAGGTAGGTGCCTGTGACAGAGCTGTGACAGAGCTTGGCATTGTCACCCAGGGGCTGCTCAGCTCCTGCAGCAGGGACAGAGGGTTATTGGAGGTGCTGCAGAGAACAGAATGGTTCTGCTTGGCAGAAAAGCAGAGGTTTCCTTATTCCTCTTGCTCGTGGTGTAGGACATGAGGGGCCAGCAGAGCATGTGCTGATGTCACCTCTGTCATTTTAAATGAGTATTTCATGTTCAGGGCTCTGGTCACGTCTGCCAGGCTGTGCCAGGGCTGGCACAAAGCTGCCCCCAGGAGTGGCGAGTCTGTGGTTTGGATGCCCTGGGGAATGCGGCTCTCTGGATTTACTGCTGAAATTCAGATCCTGATTGATTTTCCTGAAAGGACCAAACAACCCCAAAAGCACCCATTAATCAGAGGGAAATCCAAGAAGGAGTGTGACCCTTCAGCACAGCGCTGCTCCTCCGAGGGCAGCCCAGAGTTCTGAGGTGCAGAGGGCTCAGGTCTGGTGACATTTCTGTGCAGTGTGTCTGGAGTCACAACCGTGCCTGGCCAGCTGGGATTGTGCTTAGGGCACAGATCTCTCAGGGGTCAGAGCTGCCTCTCCCACAGGAGCAGAGAGCAGGGTGAGAGGCTGGGCACGACAGAGCACAAACTGAGCTCAGACAGCAGCATTTCCTCAAGGTCAGAGCCTGTCCCGGGGTTCAGGCTGAGTTCTGGGGGGCTCTGTTTGTCCTGTTGGCCAGTGCTCAGAGGAAACAGCTTTTTAAACTGTGATGCACAAGTAATTTTTGTTATGCAAGCTCCTAAGAGAGCAGCAAGTACAAAAAGAGGCATCTTCTTGCCATCAGTGTTTTATTTTTTAGGGATAAGAAGTGTTGCTCGATACGTTTAATACACTAGCACATACAGCAGACTTTTATATATGGGGCGTTTAACAAAAGTTTAGTGATTGCTTTTATTAATTAATCTAATAAAGTAATCATATAGATTTTTTCCTTGTCAAATACAATCATTCAAATAATATTTTAATCATGCAGTAATTACCCATGATCACAGACTCTAGGCTGTAAACACTGCAGATGCTCGTGCTTTTAGTAAACACTGGGTAACCACAATAATTAGTCCTGGGTGCTCCAGCAATTACAGTTTCTTTCGTGCTCTCTGCTTAATGAAAGTACAAACTGTTTTGAGCAAGGACACTCAGGTGTATTGGATGAGAATTTAAACTTTCCCATAGCTGTTCATTCTTTGAATTCCCATACCAAAACTAATCTGGGAAGCTGTATTTTTTTATGTTTCAGGACAGATTTCCCATGACCCCGACTATAAATAAAACGAGATTATTATTTCTGCAGGCTGATTCTTTTGCTGAGTACTTTTCAGGGGTGCTTTCTTAAAATTAAGACAAACCTAAAAAGGAGATTAATTAAACCAAATATTTTTTCTGTTTTCACCCATTCATTGTCTTTCTGTGAATTGATTCCTAACCCTCCAGCTGATGCTGTGCTGGCACAACAGAGTGGTTGCTTTTGGAGGAGTTGATGGTAAATGTGAGGAAGGTTAAGACTTGCCAAGTCAGAATCAAAGATGTGTGCAACCATTTTGCATTCAAGATCCAAGGCTGGCTGCGTGCTTTATATAAAGATTGCAATTCCTATTTCTCAGCAAAAAAGCTGAATTGTGGCTCATGGGTTCATGGCTGGACACTGCTAAACTGGCCACAGTCATATTTGGACTAGGTTAAATGCAGGTAACATGTAGTCTTAAAGACAAATGCTTTATGTCATCTCTCCATGATGAATTTTCAGGGAAAAGGTTAGATTCTGATTTCCAGCAAGATACTGGAAAAAGAGCTTCCTGGACTTGCTCAGAAATGATTTATAGTTATGGTGTTGGTCTGTAGATAAAAACCTACAAGGCAGATCTGCAGGAGATGTATTTCTGTCCCTGCTGGCTGTCAGGAGAAGGAAAAAGATCTTGTGCTCTGAATTTACTGGCTCCTTAATGGAAAAAGGTAATACAGGATGATTAGAATATTGCATAGGCTCATGAGTAATACAAATTCTTTAATGAAAATTTAAAATTGGAGAATGCTAACTGCAGCAATATTACTGATGCTGTGATTCCCCTTGAGCAAAGGACTTGGCTCTCTTTTTTTTATTTTTTTATTTTTTTATTGCAGTTCAAAGGTAAATAAGGCAACCAAGTGGGGAGATTTGACAGTTTGCAAAAGCTGATGGCCTTACTTGAAAGCTGCTCTAGGTGACACTGCCTTGGCAGGAGGGTTGGGCTAGTGGGTCTCAGAGTGCTCTGTGATTCTCTGAAACCTTTGAACTGAAGATATTACAGGCAAAAGTTTTAAATCCTCCAAGTGAGATTCGTAGCTATGGGTTAAGGGAAACAAGACTTGAATGCTGTTGGAAGAGAGCAAAAATGGCACAGGAAAAAGTTCCAACCAAAAGTGTCCAAGGCAGTTTGAGAGTGGGGTTTGTGCCATCTGAACAGTTCTTTCTGGAAGCCAAGCAAATCACAGCTGGGGCTTTATTCATGTCCTTGGAGCCTTCCAGGCTAGGACATGTAATTAAAATTCCACTCTGTTAATGACAGAGTTGGTGCTACCAGGGCAGGAGTGACCATGGAGCCCTTGACGATTGGCCCTGGTGTGATGGGTTTGTCCCAGCTCAGAGCAAAGGCCTTGCAAACCTTCCTGCTCACACCTTCCCCACAGGGATGGGGCAGAAATCAGGGAGAACTGGAGCCAGAAATCTCACGGTGCAAAATAAAGTTACTGCTGTGGGCAGAACTCAGGGAATCTAACTTGATTTTAAACGGTTGATTACTGATTGGGAAACAGATGATGAGCATTGAAACCCTTCAGGAAAACAGCTTTCATCCCCTTTGCCAAGCTCAGCTCAGACACCCCTGCCCTTCCCTCGTTGTCGCTGTGGTTGATGAGTTTCTATTCCTGCTGCTCCTTGGTCCTCACTCTGCCCCTTCCTCCTCAGTCCTTTCCTGGGCTCTGCAGGAGTGGCTCAGCTCTGTGCTGTCGCTGATCCAGTCCCCAGTTTCTGCCATGGCTTCAATGTTCTCTCACAGGAGCACCTCTGGCTCCTCTGATGGTTCCAGGGGCACCTCAGACTCCTCCTTTTGGCTCAGCTTTGGCCCGTGGAGGGTCTGGAGTGGCCAACACTGGGCAACCCCAGCCTGGTTGTAGGATTGAACTCTGTGGGGTTTGGTTATGAGGGTAAAATAGAAGCGAGAGATCTCTAAAGATGGGTTTAGAGCATGGGAGTTTATTGGGAAAGAGCGTGGGTGTCAGAGGCTGCTGGGCTGCAAGACACAGCTCAGAGCAGGCCAGAGAGAGAGAGAAAGAGGCAAAAAGAGAGGGTAAAAAGAGGCTGATTTGCTGTTTACAATTCAATAAATCATCTTCTCTGTTGAATATTCTAATTCTCTTTAACCAATCTGAAACAAGCTACAAACTCTACAATATTTGCATGCAACCTATAAGAATCATCACATTACCATACAGGGTTATATTTTAAACCTTAAAAAACTGCTTTTGGGAATCTCTCCCAGGCAGGCAGGGTTTGCTCTGCCCTTTGGCCCTGCCTGGGCAGAGGGCATTGTTCTATCCAGAAGGAGGATTCCCTTCAGCCAGCTCTGCCATTGTTTCTTAGTTACTCTGCAACTCAAACCTTGTCTTCATCTCAATTTCGATTATACTTTCCATATTTTCAGCATCCCCTGCAAGGCAATCATATCTATAAGGCTTTCCTATTTCATCTTCCCCAACACCTTGTCCCACTGAGCCCCTGCAGTCCCCTCGTACCAAGCCTGGGAATTCCTGCCAAAACACCTGGATAAAAATTTCTTCCAGGCTCCTGGCTGTCCCCATGCCTGGGAGTGATGGGCAAAGCCTGGGCTCTTGGCTCTCAGCAGCAAATGTCCTCCTCAAGGCATGGCAGCTCCTCAGGGACATTTTTCTTGGCACAAGGGGTGCAGATCCCTCAGCCTGAGGGGCCAGGGCTCAGTTCTGGCAAGGCCAGTGAGTCCCAGCTGTCACTTGAGGACAGCCCCCAGTTTTCATGGTGTGGCTCTGCTGGAGAACCTCACTTTGGGACTGCTGCAAACACCTCTGTGCCAAGGCTGGCTGAGGGCAGGGCTGGAGTGAGGGCAAGCAGAGCCTTGGGTCCTTCCTGCCAACAGCCAAGGAGATGTTTGGGAGGATGAGGAGGCAGCTTTGTGGTTGGGATCTGTTTATTTCCAGCAGCAAACCCTGGAGAGGGGCAGCCCTGAGGCATCTGGGGCACTGCAGAGCTCTGCTTGCTTTTCAGACCTGGAAATTGAGAGTTTTGGGGGGGAGAAGGACACCTTGGCTGCAGAGCATGGGTGGGACACCCCTGTCCTGCACTGAGGAGTATTTTGGGGGTTCTATTTGCTGGAAAAGCATTTTTCTGGTTGTTTCCCTGTCTGTCACTTGCTCTGTTTGTGGTTGATGGCACTGGTGGCTTTCAACTCGCAGATTTTGTCCGTGGTTCTGTGGCAGGTGCATTGAGCTCGGGGGGGGAAGAACAGGTGGAAAAAGGACATTCCTCCCCTGGGCTTTGCCATTTCTTTTGAGTTCCACTTGTTGAAATTGGAGGGAAGAAATCTGTGTTTCTCTCCATGAATTTTGTCTTGCTAGGTGGTCACCAGAAACATTTTCAACTCCACTTTGGAAGGAATAATTGTAACAGTGTTCTTCATTAAACACGTTTTCCCTATCCTGAATGAGTCCAGGAGTATTTTCAAAAGCTTTTTTCTTGTTGTTCTTATATTTTCCAGTAACAATCTTGTGCTTGGGCTTCAGCTAGAACTGCTCTGCTAATGAAAACTGTGACAAACAAAACACTTTCTTCTCTCCTGTTTTGCTGAGCACCTTGAAGGGGCATCATCCCCTGTCCCACAGAGTTGGAGGAGATGGTTCTCAGAGCCAGAGGGTGTGAAAATGTGGAATCCAACGGGCATTTCTGTCTGAGGTCAGAGAAGGGCAGGTTCCCAGGTGAGGCTGGCAGTGCTCCTGGCACTGGGAGTCCCAGCACAACAATGGAGGAATCGGGAGAGATTAAAAGTTTTCTCTTTTAAAAAGGCAGTGAGGGCTGGAAAAGGAGAAATGAGCAGAAAAGAGCAAATTTGGGAGCAGTCAGGGGATGTAAACCGGGGCAAATTTGAAAGTTCAGTTTGCTGGCACAGTCACCTTATGGTTCCTGTGTGCAGATAAAGGAAAGGATTCAGGAATTTTTACTGAATGGCATTTCTATAATTTAGATGAATTTCTAGAATTTAATTCCATGCTTTCTGCTGCCACTTGGATAAGGTTTTCTGTGTTTGACTGCAGATGTTTGTACTTCAAGGTCAGAAAGTTTGAGGTGCTTCAGCCTTAGAGGTTCCAGAGGAAAATAACTCGCAGCAAACTGTACGTGACCTCAGAGGCAAACAAAAAATAAAATAATCCCTGGGATCTGCAGACTTAATTTAGAATGCAGAACATTTCCCAAGCAGCGTTTTACTGTTTTGCTGAAATGATGGAGCATATTGTTAATGTCTTGTAACTTTTAAGAGCATTTAAAGATTTATTTTGGTAACCATTATTTTGCTTTGTTATTCCGAGATTGGGTTGAGTTTGTTTTATGGCTGTCATATTGTTTTGTTTTTTTTTTTTTAAATTCCTTATCAGGTCACAGGTACATGACAGACATCTCACAAGGCTTGCTTTTGATTCACCTGGTTATTTTTTAACAGTATTTTCTGTGATACTCATTTGCAGCAAAGGTAACGAGTAATTATGGAAAGAGTGCTGTGTGTTTGCTGTATCATCTCTTTCCTATCATGTTCATGGTTTGGTTTTCTTTTTCTTTTCATTGTTACCTTTTCTCCAAAAGGAAATTGTTCAAAGCTTAATTATCAACCACAATTTTCTCATAAAAATACATATCATGTTAAATATTAGTGTACAGAGGATTTATGCAACTCTCTAATCATAGCGATTTTTTATTTAGTGTTTTTTCTGAAGATGTTTTTCTATTACTAAAAATTTACAGTCTTTTCTCACTTTATTTTTCTGATTTGCCAAGTTGATTCTCATGTTTTACAAACATGTTCATTTGGAAAAGTTAGCAGTTATTAAACCTTTTAACAGGAGCTGATTTTGGCAGCAAAGTTGCCTTTTTTAGCAATTTGTTTTCTATCGTTATTTCGTTTGCCTTGGGCTAGAGAATTCATTTTGTTATGTTGGGGTGAGGAGTCATTTGCTTGGGCTGTTTTTCTATCAGAGGAGGTTGTGAAGCCATGAAAGAGAGTTAATTTGGAGGGGAAAATAAAAAACCTGTGCTGTATCTGGGAGTGCCTCCCTTGCAGAGTGCTGTGATGTATTGTGTCCATAAAATGGCATTAAACACTGGCACTCTGAGACAAAGCCCTGGCTTTAATGGAAAAAAAACACCCAGACCACAATTTGGTGAAGAGAATGGAGAGAGCTGTGGCTTTCTGGCATCCTTTGGTGACGTTGGGAGGTGGGCACAGGGCTGGGGACGATGAAATGTCCGTGAGGGCACAGAGGGGTCCCCAGGCAGAGCGAGGCTGTTGCTGTTCCATGCTGGGGTCACAGCCCTTGTTCTGCTTTGCCTCAGTGTCACAGACTGGCCTGGGAGAGACCTCAAAGCTCATCCCAATCCACTCTTCCACCCTCCACCATCCCAGGGTACTCCAAACCCTGTCAAGCCTGGCCTTGGGCGCTGCCAGGGATCCAGGGCAGCCACAGCTCCTCTGTTCCAGACCCTCCCCACCCTCCCAGGGAACAATTCCTGCCCAAAATCCCATCCATCGCTGCCCTCTGGCAGTGGGAAACCATTCCCTGTGTCCTGTTCCTCCAGCCCTTTCCCCGGTGCAGCTCTTCTGGAGCTCCTTCAGGCCCTGGCTGGGCTCTGAGCTCTCCTGGAGCCTTCTCCTGTCCAGGTGAGCAGCCCAGCCCTCCCAGGCTGCCAATATCAATCACAAAGTCCTTGGCTTCATTTTTAGTGCCAGGAGGGACTGAGACAAACAAACGTCTTGGAGGGACGGCTGTTTCTGTGGGCAGACAGGGCTCCTGCTGGCTCTGCAGCAGGAACTGATGCCAGCCCTCTCTGCATGCAATGGTTCTCCTCTGCTGGGCTGCAGGATGGCATTTCTGCTGGAGCTGCAAGTCACAAATGAACATTGGCATCAGTTCTTTTGGAGCACCCACTTTTGGAATACCCGCGTACTGAGGCTTGGGATTTCATCCACCCGGTTCTGAATGGGCCCTTTTTTCCAAATTATTTTGGGTTTTTTTTTTCTCTTTTTTGCGTTAAATCTCGATGTTTAAAAATAGATAATTTTCAGACATCATTAAAGCTCCTGCCTCCATGAAATTTTAACAGATGTGACACTTGAGAGGCTCTGTAGTGGACAGCGATCATTTATCAGGCAGTGCTTTTTGAGACCCACATTATTATTCAGTGATTAAAAATTCACAGGAGTGAAAAGATACCTTTGTAAATATTTTATTCTTTCTTTAGTTGTTGTTATTTTGTTGGTTTTTTTTCCCCTACAAGATTTTTTAAGATGGTAATAATGCCTGCTGGGAAAGGCTGCTAGCTACTGTGGGATGATTTTCTGTGGACAATTCTGGTGCCAAGGTAGGAAGTGGGAGATGAGAATTCAAGGGAAGGGCTCAGCATATTGAATTATTTCACAGGCTGCACCTGGCCATGTTCTTTTGAGAATGAGCAAAAAAATACTTGCAGTAATGTGCATTTTTCTTCTTGTGGTGTTGGTTGAGGTCCTGGGAAAGCTTTGACATTGAGTGGAATTAGGAACTACTGGAAGAAAATGATTAATATTAACATGAAATATAATAAATATTCTTTTTGGAGAGGTAATTGGCTGAAACCTGTGCATTGTTTGCCCAATTTCCACTTTATTGCTTCCCTTTCTATCATGGAATAATGAACATTCTTGAGGTTTTGGACATTTGAATAGAAATGTTCACCTTTTCCTTACGTTCTACTGCAAAGTTTTAAGTCTTGTGTACGGATTGTTAAAAAGCTGATTTAACACAGCTCTTTTGGGAGGGCCAGTCTGTTTGCCTGTGCTTTTGTGTTTGGTGTTCAGTCACAACGTTGTCAATGGGATGAAAATGCCAAAGTCAGCTGTGGTGGGAACTCCCAGGATTCCAAATCCCAAGGCAGTAAATTTCCAGCTGCTTTACACCAGGAGTGTTGTGTCACTGGAGAAGTTGGATCACCTTTCTTCTTCGGGGTTTTGCTGCTCCTGGCTGTAACATCAGCTCCTTGTTTTGACCAACTCCCAATAATCACTACTGCAGTACAAAGCTCAAAATGTTTTCCTTTCTGACCTCACGTCTTAGAATTTGATTGAGTCACCTGTTTTGACTATTTAATGTAGGAAAAATCCTCATTTCTTCAAAATCCTTTGTAGAAAGGAATTGTATGTATAGAAAGTGTGCACGAAATATGACAAGGCAGTGGTTTAAAATCTTTCTTTGTGAAGATCACTTGTAAAAACATTGAGAACAGAAAAGATTCCTTATGAATGGAAAAGACTGAAGAGGAGTGGACGTGTGTGCTGGATCAATAGATGTGCCATCTCATCCCTTGTCAAAATCTACTCATTCTTTTAATAAAGCACAGTGGAAGTTAAAAAAAAATGGATGTGGGAGAATAATACTCTGTCAAATTCTAACAAATGGCATTTCCAACAGTGGAGTGGAATCAGGGCTGCTAGTCATGGACCTAGATACAGGAATTCCAGCAACATTTTAAGGTTGAGCTTTCAGATTATTTATTTCCTATTCCCCTAGGAAAAAAAAAATCTCCTGCAGCAGTGGAGCAGGGCATGATTGAATTGAATTGGCATCTTCCCAGAGCAGAGAACTCAGTGTATTGACAGTTTATGTATTTCAGCTGAACAATTTTAGTTAAGCAGTTTCCTTCCTGGAAATGTCAAGTTGCAGTAGTAGTACATTTTGGGGATGGTAACTGATATTTAAGATAATTGTGCTGCATGGATTTTTTTCCTCAGTATGCATAGGTAAACCCCTTAAAGGAGATTTAAAGACAGACACCATGGGTTAGTGCAGGTTTAGTTGGATCCTGTGTTTTATTGAACGTGGAATTGGAACTTCTCCCTGGCCTGAAGGGTGAGGATGGCAGATGAACACGAGGAAGGTTTGTCGTGGTGGGATTTGTGGTTTTATTTTGTCCCCTCAGCTCTGGGTCCCTTTCAGTGCTTCAGGTGCCACACAAGTGTCAGCTGCCCGTTTCTGCAATGAACATTAACTCACCAAACATTTTTTAAAACGTACTCTCTTCACTTGCCCAGAGATTCCAAGAGGCAGGAGATGGTCTGAACCCCTTTCATGCTGTTCAAAGCTCTCCCTTTCCCCTCGGATCAGAGCCATGCAAACCCCCGAGTTTGTTTTTTCCCTGGCACTTTAGGTCTGTGGAGTTTGAATCTTTGATATTCTGGGTTTTCTCCTCAGATGGAATTGCAGGGCTCTATTTCAAGGGCACTGCGGGGAATGTGTGATACTCAGAGAGCTCTTCTTGAGTAAGGAGGAAATTATTTTAGAAAGTTGATGAGGCAAACTGGTAGGATTAATCTGGCACACACCATATGAAGGAAAGCTGATCAATCAAGAGAGAAAATTCCTTTAAAAAATAGAATTTAAAAAAATTATTTGGATATAATGCTCTAGTCAAATACTTTTTTCCCCCTTTTGCATTCTTGAATAAATGAGCGGCAGCAGAATGCAAAATACAATTGCCATGTTCATAATATTCTTGTGAATTTTGGCCTGGTGTTTCCTTCCCTGTTAATGCCTCCAAGACTTCTAATAAACCAATTTAAGGGTACCAGTTGAGTAGTATTTTTTAAATTGAGAAGTTTTTTCCCTGCTTTTGTTGGATCCATCTCAGCCAGAAAAGCAAATGCCTGCTGTTTTATGGGATTGTTGTTTTAAATTGTGTGTGCTGACAGAATAAATAGTCAGGGAACAACATCATTTTGTGTGTGTGTGTATGTATATATATATATATATATAGAGAGAGAGAGAGAGAGAGGCAAGGTGTTTTTTTTTTCTTTTCAGCTGATTTCTTTTTGGGAGAATAATTGTGGTTACTGCTGTGGGCTGGGGAGGTGTTTGCAGTGAGGGCTCCTCTCCGACCTGTGCACTGGGAATGCAGAAAGCAATGTTTGCTCTGACAGTGCATTTGTGTCCCTGTGGAAAAGGTACTGAGCCGTCCCCATTGTGCTGCTGCTCCTCTGAACCCATTCATGCTGCAAACAATAAAAAAGGCATTGTGAGAGCCAAACACTTTTGTGCCAATGTAACAATATTGGAGGAAGATAATCAAAGCTGTTTGTTCTGCCTTGCTGCTTTTGCTCTGTCTGCAATTCAGGTCTTCATTATGAAGCAAGATGGTGTCTGAAACATTGTCTGGGAAAGAGGTTAAAAAAAACCCAAACCAGAATAGATCTGGCACTAAACCACCATGGGAATGGGAATTGGCCTGCTGGAATATTCCTGGCTGTGTATTCTGTGGTCATGGCCAGACTCCTCCAGGTGTGGAAAGAAACATTCCCTCGACGTGGGAAGGTGCCTTTATATAAAGAGACATAAATCCATACATAAAAATTTGTTTTATTTGGAGTTACACTTAATAGAAAACCATAGGGGTTTTTATCTTTCTTACTGATAGTGCTTTCATGTAAAATAATGATACTTCTGCTTTGTTGTAGAGGCAGAATTGTTATTTAAGCAGTGCTATAACAATGATTGGTGAAAGCTTCAGCAGAGCAGAACCCTGGAGTTGTTTACATGCAGAGTAGAAGGGACAGTGAAATACCAAGAGAGAGCCTTTGCTAACAGTATAACTCCTTCTATCATGGTTTGGGGTTTTTTTTCCTTTGTTTTGTGGGGTTTTTTTTGTTCTTTGTTTGTTTTTTGTTTTTTTGCTGTTGATGGTGCTTCAGCCTCGTTGTCACAATAATAGGTCATATGGTAATTGAAAATATTAATAGAGGATAGCCAGAGCATTTGCATGCAGAAATCAGCAAGGGAGATCTGCATTTAGCACAGGCTGCTGCATCCTCACTTGAAAGTTGTCTTCATTTGTGATGGGCTATGGAGAGGTGTATATATAGAGAGAGGTGGGCTGCTCTGCTGAGCTTTTCTCAGCCTTAAGATGGTAATTTTCCCAGGAAATGGAATGCAGCATGAGGGCTTTCCAAATAAGTACCTGGAGCCACTGACACTTGGAATAAAATTGGACTGAAATAGATTTGGCTTTTTTTAAAATTTGGAGCTGGAAGATGTGTCTTGCTGGCTGTGTGGAATTAGGAATTACTTTGAGGGGAGGAAAAATAACCACAAAAACCCCCAAATCAAACCACCTAATATCCACTCAAAACCTGCCTGTGGATCACAAAGCTTTGCACTTCCTGAACCTCTGTTTGGAAGGGATGATGATGATGATGATATAAAATTTCTGATTGATTTTTTTAGAAGTTAACTGCTTAATTATTCCTGGAAATTAAAAAGCCAGCACTTAGAAATCTATATTTATGGAAGTGCCCTGCATGATTCCAAACGTTCCACCCAGGAGCTGAAGTCATGCTTAGCAATAGATTGTCTCATATAATGAAATGCTTTGTTGGATTAGAGCCAAACCTTTTGCCAAGGTGTGGAACTGACCTTTGGCTTGGCACAAATAAATGAGTGTTTTGTACTCATTTGCATTTTGTATATTTTTTCTGCTCCCAATCTTCTAATGCTCAAGTCTTTGGGGGTTTTGTGGCAGATTAAAGGAGCTCTCTGGCAAGCTGGATGAATAATTTGTGATGTTTTAGTAAATGCCAGTTAATATTTGTCTGTTGACACCTGTTCCATTAATGTCTGATCTCAAATTCTCTTGGAAATGAGATGTATCCATAAAAGTGGCTGAATTTGGCTCTTCCCATTGTAGGAGGTCGATGTTCACATGTGACTGGCTGAAGGCCACAAAATAATTTGACTTAACAGACTCAGAGTATTGGAAATGTAAGGGGAAAAGAAAACATTTTAAGACATCTCATGGTAATTTCTTTGATCCAAAACTATAGTAGTATTTTAGTGAAATAAAACTGGAGATTAAGGATGGGGAAGGATTTTTTATTTACTTTATTCTGTCCAATTTTCTGGAGTATCAAGATGGGAGATGAGGCAGCAGAAAAGCATTGGAGGTTCAAAGATGGGGATTGATGGTCCTGGAATATCTGGACATTAACCAGAGGCCACAGAGAGTCATTCCCAAATGTGGTGATAAATTCCAACATAGTAATTTCTTTTCAATAGCCAACAATTAATTATTCCCATTTTCAGAAAACTAAACGTCAGCTTAAGCACATTGTTTAAAATGTGACATGAAATGTCTGTTGAAAAGCCTGAGATGGCAGGAAGACAGGGGAAAAAGAATAAAAACCAAAGTGGGGAGTGGTAATGATTTTGTTACTTTGAATATGACTTTGCATTTTGCCACTCATTTTCCTGACTTCAGCACTTAAGTGCTTTAACTACGATATCAAGTGCTTAATTTTTTGTGGCTTTGAAACTGAAATGCATAAAACAATTTTTAGTTTGAGGTGGAATTTAACTACGATATCAAGTGCTTCGTTTTCTGTGTTTTTGAAATTGAAATGTATAAAACAATTTTTAATTTGAGGTGGGAATTTTTGCCAGGGGAGGGTTGTTTAGTCTGCTGAGAGTGTTGACTTTTTCCATGGTGTGTATATTAAATCTTTCTCCAAAAGCCCAGAGGACTTTGGGATGTCCCTGCTATCCCAGGTTCTCCTGCAGCCCCTGAGCTCTGGTGGTTTTGTGTCTGTTCTTGTTGTGTGTGAGCATTTCCTGGGGCATTAGGATGGATATGGGAAACGAGAATGAATCTGGGAGCTGTAGTTTCTGCTCTCCTGGTGTTTTAGTGCCCAGTGAGTCCAGCAATGGGATTTTACCACAGGTGCTTCACTGGAATATTTGCCCAGCTCCTGAGGAGATGAGTGGTTGTTTGAGCTGAGCTTTGTCCCGGAGCTTCCAAGTTTCATAAAGCACTTCAAGATGACTGAGCGAGGCATTAAACCCAGGTGATTTCAGCCCTGGGAAGGGAATGCTTCCCAATGACTTTATTTAGACTGTGCACAGAATGGTGCTGGGGTGTAACTCGGGTTACATAAAATCTGAAAAAAGGATCTACTACGTCCTCATTTTTATTGAGTATCTGGTAGATGATCTTGAGCAGCAGTTGCACTGATGGACACTTGGTGATTCCTTTGCCTTTGGAATGCAGATGTGTGACCTCTTTGGCAGTCTGGAGAGCTCAGGCTGTTCAATGCCTGTACAAACCCAAGCAATTTATTTTATCCTTGTCCCTGTGGGAGATGGGGCAATTCCTGAGAGAATTCCATGTGGGGCAGGGGAAGAAGGACCAGAGGTGGGACATAAACCCAGGTGTGTTTGGGGAATAAAAATCATATTCACTATTGCACACTGCTGGATGTAATCGTGCTGCAGACAGGAGGAATTTTATGAGGCTGGTTTGACATTCCTCTCCAGAACTCGTCCTTATGTAGGTCAGAAATAAATTTTCTCTCTAGCCCCAAATGAACCTATTTATTCATGTTGAGATCTAGACTTGAAATTTTATTTCACCTAGGACATTTTCCTCTAATTACTTCTAAAAAGAAAGAAAAGTAGGTGTAATTTGAAATTTAATTGCTGAAACATTCACTGGAAGAACAGGGAGATTTGAGTGTACAGCTCTGATGTACTACAAGAATAAATGTTAAACTATACTTTGATTTTTAGCTGCCTGGTGCTAAATAATTTATCTGCTAATGAAGGAGTTGGAGACATTAGGTTTAATGAAATGACCAACTGCAAGTTAAGAAAAGGAAGAAATTTTCTCACATGCTTCAGAAATAAGGCTGAGAAGCAAAATGTTTAGTATGGAGTGGGGAGTCAGAGGTAAGGGAGATCATAAGGGTAATTTTTGCCTGTTTGGAGTGATGAAGAAGGCATTGCTGAGCACTTCTGTTTGCTTTCTGCTTGTTTCCCTGCAGAATTTACCCTGTGATAGAAACTAAAGAGCCAAAGAACAGCCCCCCCTTCCCATTTTGGGTTTTTTCAGAATTTTATGATACTTTCAGCCATCGCTGGTT
Source organism: Petroica traversi (assembly GCA_025920805.1). Taxonomy (NCBI): domain Eukaryota; kingdom Metazoa; phylum Chordata; class Aves; order Passeriformes; family Petroicidae; genus Petroica; species Petroica traversi. Next base: position 1,423,943 of record JAHLSL010000013.1, on the reverse strand, counting down.
CTCATAATTGTGTGAGGCGAGGCCTTGACCTTTCCTGAGTAAACACTTGTTTACATCAGCCAGATCATGTGTCTGTTTTCTTTTCCACATTAGCCTCCAAGTCACCAAATTTCTGACAAACCAGTAGGGCAAGATTTTTTTTTTAAGAGCTTTTTGTTTGTGCTAATTTGTTAGCTAATGAGTTAATCAGCAGCACGTGATTGACAGTGGGAATACAGATGATTTCTGGTGATAGATGAAATACTGTCACACTCCACTCTCCCCACCTCGCAAAGGAGAACTATTCGGTAATTTGGAAAGGAGATGAGCAGTGTTTATCTTCCTGGGAAAATCTAGGCTCCTTATGGTGGTGTTTGTTCAGCCACTTGTAGCTCTTCTGGTTGGGTTCCAGGCCACTCATACAGGGATTTTAATGAGCTGAATTCTGTCCTCCTCCAAGGAAGGAGGTCTCTACATTCCTGGAGAATCTGATTCCTTTCAAGGTGTTTTAATTTCTCTTCAAATGACTTTGGGAAAGCTGTGAGTTCCTGTGTGTTCTCAGAGGGTTTTTAATTTGTGCTATTTTGAGCACTGCCATGTGATTATCTAAGAATGTATTAAAAACCCCACCACCTGCTTTTATGTTCCTCTTTTCCTGCCAGATAATCACAACACAAAGGGTGAGTTTTGAGCTCATCTTGGGCTGACACAATTATTTTACTTAATACTAAGTCATGATGCTTTTGGGAAAAAAATACAGTCACTGATAGTTTGCTCCAGAAAATGAAGATGATGTTAATTTTAGGTGGAAACCATTGGCAGAACTGTTGAGAATTGGGTTTCTTAAATGATCCCTCCTGGGGGTGTTTGTGCAGGCTTTGGGGCTCTGGAAGAGGTGGGAAGGTAGGAGGTTTCAGTCACACTGCTCACTGCCTGCAGGGATGAATTAACTTTCATCTCTTGTACACTGAAAAAGAGGTTTGTGTTTCAAGAACTACTCAGCTGTGGAGTAGATAATGAACTGAGCTATTGTAAAATAAATAACTAAAACCCCAACTCGTTTAATTCTGATAAACCTGCAGTTTGTGCTGTCAGGCAATGATTGCACTCTGGCTGGGACTGCCCAGGATTGTGGTTTGGTGTGGAAGGGACCAGGAAACATCATCTGGTCCCAACCCTTGCCACGGGCAGGAACACCTTCCACTGATTCATGAACAAAATAAAGATCCTTGGTTTCAAGAGCTGCCTCTGCCAGGAGGGAACAAGGAGTCTGTTTATTGCTTCAGGATTAATTCTGAGGTTTTGTTTATTGTAATAACAATAGGGACATCCTCCTTCCATTCTGGTCAGTAAAAGAAAGAATATTATTGCTGGCAAGGTTTCAGCATTTCAGGTACCTGGAGCTGAGTCTGAGCAGCAAGAGCTGATAGAAGCTCTGAAGGTGTGCCAGGAAAAGATCTCCAGCTCCTCTCCCCCTCTTCCCTGTGCTGTTCCAGCACTCTCTCTGTGCAAGATAAAGGCCCCACAGATCGATTGTCTTTGTCTCTGGAGAGAAGCAGCCAAATCCATTAATTATTCCCATTTCCTTGGCCAGGGAAAGCAAGTGCGGTAGTCAGAAAAAGCCATCTATTTTAAAATTTATTTGTAATAAATTCATCTATCTTATTATTTTAAGAGGTTGTTTACTTAATGTTCTGTTTATTTCTGACTGACCTCTGCGCTGTTTAGCTTCTTTAAAAACATTCATCAAAATATGCACAGCACTGCTAAATGGATTTAATTCTTCCTTACCCTGCACTTGTGCTCCCAGACCTGTGTTTGACACTAATGAACATTGCTGGGATTGTGCTGCCACACTGGTGGGGATTTACACAGACAATTATTAGGTGATCAAGCAATCTTTTTGCTTTTTTTTTTTTCTTTTTGCTATTTATTTCTGCCATGGGAATTATTCATCAAGGTCAAGCAGAGAGGAATATGGTTGGTTGCTTTGTTTTCGTGTTTTAAATACGGAAGAGATAAACAAAGTTGCATTTTCTTTAAGGCTTTTAGACGTGTTATGATATTTTCCTTAGAAAAACCTGCTCCTTTGCTACTGAATTTTGATATATTGTGTCTTCCCGAGGTGGATGTAAGTAAAGAATGCAGTACATGAAAACTTGCCACAGCCAAGTCTGAGACGTGAAGCGAGATTTGCCTTTATTTCTGTCGGGAGGGGGAAACGTGGCTGGAGTGGTTGTAATATGGTAATGCTGCCCTTTCGCTGCCCGTTGTAGCAAAGTTCTTTTCATGATCAAAATCAAAGCAAGCTTTGCAGTGACAGGATCTGCTGCTTTAGCTGAGAACCTTTAGCCTGCTGCCAACACTGCAGTCGAGGTGGAGGAGGTTGCAGAGCTGTGCAGTTGATGTATCCATCCAGAGCTATTTTTTCAGCAGGAAAAAATAACTTTTTCTGATGTATTTTTTTCCCCCTTTAACAGATAGGCTTGATTTATTCTGTCATAATTAAGCTTATCTTTTGGTGGGCCATGTTAAGCCCAAAGATTGTACTCTGAGGCTCGACAGATGGCTGTGTGCAAGCAGTGCCTGAATCCTGCAGTAAGTTAGGAGAAGAAGAATTAATGCCTTGCATTTCTTCTTGCTTTGTTTACTTAATTTAATGGTGCTTTTAATGCTTAGTTCAAAATAAGACGAGAGTTGGGATTGTTAACCTGGAGAGAAGATTTGGGGTGATGGAATTGTGGCCTTCCAGGACCTGAAGGGAGCTGATGAGAAAGAGGGAGAGAGACTCCTTCCATAGGCCTGGAGTGACAGGACACAGGGAATGGCTTCAGACTGGTAGAGAACAGCTTTAGATTGGATATTGGAAGGAATTGTTCCCTGGGAGGGTGGGCAGGCCCTGGCACAGGGTGCCCAGAGCAGCTGTGGCTGTCCCTGAACCCCTGGCAGTGCCCAAGGCCGGGTTGATGGGGCTTGGAGCAGCCTGGGATAATGGGAGGTGTCCCTGCCCATGGAGGGGGTGGAATGAGATGATTTTAAAGCTCTCTTCCAACTCAAACCATCCCATGATTCTGTGACAAAATCGGTTTGGCCAACAAGAATTGCCCAGCGAGATTCTCTGTTTCTTGCTGAATGCCAAGAGTTGCTCGACCCTCCCTCATGAGACACCACCCATTTCTGTCCCTCCTCCTGCAGCAGATTCCTCAAAGAGCCAGCAGCTGGTAACCGTCCTCAAAATCCAGCGAAAGCTGAATAATTAATCCCAAACTGCAATATTCAGCTCCCAGAAACAAGGTCAGTGACCAGGGATGGCACTGCCCCTTTCCATCACCTGGGAGTGCTCTCACCCAGCCCCAGAGCTGGTGGTAAAGCTGCCAACAAGGTTTGGAGCAGAAGCAGCTGAAGGACATTGTTTTGGCTCTAGATAGGGTCTTGCAGCACTTCTCACCGACTTTTCATCACCGAGTTTTAGGGAGATGAAGCTGCTGCTGAAATTCCTGAGAAACAGGATGGTGCCAACCCTGCAGCAGCAGCCAAGGTGTGCTGCTGGTTTATCTCCTACCCACAGGTTGCATAGTTACAAAAATTTGCATTAATTCTGCATCCTTTTTTTTTTGAAAAAAACTCCTTCTGTTTTATGGTGGTTTTCACACCTTGCCATGCAAACTACAGCCAGAAATCACTCAAGGCTGCACTCATTCCTGTTGCAGAGCAAAATGTACTGGAATGAAGATTAATTCAGCCTCGCAGTGCTCGAGTTTGAGGTGGCATTATGCAGTGTTAGAGCTCCCTGCTGGCCTGGGAGCTGTGTGCACGGGTGGGAGCCAAGAGAGGTGAGTGCACAATGCCCAGGCTGTGCCTGCGATCCTCAGCACAGATTGGGCTGGCAATGTCACACAGAGGTCACGCAGCCTGGCCCTGCTGCTGCCTGGGATTTGGGTGTTTTTTGAAGGCTGAGAGTGGCTGAACAGTGTTTTCCTTGCTGCCCTGCCTCCCTTGGGGACACCCTAAGCCTGCCTGTGCCCCTGTGCTGCCTCCTGGGCTCAGGTGCTGCCCCTGCCCACACAGCCATTCATTTTCTTTAGCACGCAGCCATCTCTGCCTGCTGCAGGATTTGTATAAAAGACCCACTTTAATTTCACCTCCTGGAGTGGGAAGGGGTTTCAGCCTTCAGTGAAATGCTGTGAGTTGCTGTCTTTCCTGGAGTGGGGGCTGATGAAGCGTCGCCACAGGAGGAGCACCTGTTGGAGCTCAGGCCTGAGCTGGGCATCACAAGGGTTCAGCTTCTTCTCCATGAAAGCATCAAATGAAAAGATTGGTAGATTTATTGGGGTTAGAAGGAGCTATTGGGCATGAAGGCAGCCATTTATTATACCTGTTTTAATTCTAAGCCTGAACTTTGGATATAATTTTAGCAAAACAGTCTCCTGCTTAGATCCTCAGGCTGTGCTCTTGGGAGGCTTGGAGTATGGAATTTTTGAATGCTTTCTCAGCTCCTGCTCCCAGTGTGCCACCCCCACGGAGATGTTTGACTGGCTGATCCCATGGAAAGCGTCCTTGAGGGTGGCAGAGCAGGGCTGGAGTGCAATTCCAGCTCTGCCAAGGCCAGAGGAGGAGCTCCAGTGTCACTGGGACTCTGCAGACCCTGATAATTCCTTAGGGCATTTCCCCTCCTGTCACTCACTCAGGGTTAGGATAACCCAGGTAACTTTTTTTTGTTAAGATCACAGAGGTGATCAGTGAGCCAGGTGAGCTGAACATGTTCTGGAGAAGGGGTAGAGGTCACCAGGAGCTCCAGACTGGGAAGCCTCTGAGTTACACATGGACGTGCTCAGGAACACCTGGAAGTGCAGAGAATTCTCACTGGGAGTTGCTAAAAGGAGAAGGACACCAACATCTAACCCGAAATTCCTTTTCTCTGCTAAAATATTGAATAGCTGATAAAGCTTGGAAAATGAGAGCTGAAGATGCATCCCTACACAGCCAGGACCTTGTGTTTAATAATGATTGTTTGCATGTTGAGATGGTCCTGCCTTTGTCAGAAGCGCTGCTAAAATTATTATTCCAAGCTGATTGCCATTTTAAAAGAAGAGATAGAGGGCATGGAAACCAAGTGGAGCTCTTGGGAGGCAAAAAATTGAAAAGCTGAATCCACAATGAGTAAGAAGTTGTGACCTCAGTCACTTAGAAACCATCCAGGTAGAAAAATACCAAATGTGGAAGGAAAATTTTTCTTTCACAGGTGAGGTACTTAAAAGCCCAAATCAGGTATCTTTTTTTAATTTATTTATTTTTAATTTTTTTTTACTAGCTATAAAGGTTGTGATAAAACTTTCTATTTATTTTCTTTTAAAAAATTCATTATTTCCTTTCCAAGTTCAATGAATGAGGGGGGAAAAAGTGAAATTTTTCATAAATAGTGGTTCCTGTTGCTCTTGGGACTGAACAGAAGTGGGAACATATTCCCTTGTTGGGCATTAAATTCAGCCCCGTGCCATCACTCCTGATTTGTCAGTGGCCAAAACAGAACATGAAGACACTTATGGTTTTTAATTATTTTAACTAAATGTTATTGAATGCTCTTCCCTGATTTCCTGTTGGATTGGGATCCAGGGGAGCTGGAAAGGAACCCGTGGTTTTACACCAGTGCTTATGGTACAGCGGGCAGTGTTTAGTTTTAAAGTATTATTTTAAAGTGTTAGTAAAGTTTTAGTATTCACTGGGGTGGATGGACATGGAGAAGGTTTTGGTGAAATATTTCCGATCAGAAACTATTTTTCAAATCTAATTTGAGTCTTTTATTTGAAAGCAATCAGAAATAGATGCAGCATATTCTTCCAAATCCCACTGATACACTTTGGTTTAATCAGGTAGAACTTTTTGTCTTTTAGGGATATTCAGTGTCCTGGTCCACTTTGTTTTGACTATTTTTAAAAAATAAATAAATCTGTAACTGCTCTCTTGGAGTGCTTCAGATTCAATGAGACTTAAATGATGTTTAGAACAGCACCGAGGAATGTGATTTTTGTGAATATTTGGATTTTCCTCTGGGTTTGTGCTGTGCACCTGGAATCTGATTGGCCACCTCCAGTTTGCAGGATTTGCCTTCCTGGGAATTCTTCAGTTTATCTTCCTTGACTGCTTAAGAACTAATTGTGTAAATAATTTTTCATTAATTGAGAGCATCTAAATAAAATAGCTGCAAAACATGCTCCATCAGATAAACTTAATTTCACCAATCTCTTCTTAAAGGATTGTAAAATAGTATTTTAAAAAATGATTTTCTGTCTGGTTTTGCCCCACATTCTCACGCTGGGAGATATTTTAAAGACCTGGCATATTTCCCAGGTATTTCATTCAAAACTCAATAAAGGAGGCTTTAATTCCTTTCCACAGAATGTTTTAATTCTGTGTTACAATTCAGATGAGTTTCTTTGGGCACGGAGGGTGCTGCAACCTCCTCTTCATCAATATGAAAGAAAGTTTTCCTCCTTTTACAGAAGAAAATGCCCTTTGTGTGCTGGCTTTACTTGGGAATGAAATGTTATTGGAGGTTCTAATTTGATGTACATATTTCTGATTACACTGAGGTACCGTGGTGTGATGAATGCTAAAAAGGAAACAGGGGCTGACGTGAAGGCTCTTGGTGCTGCTCTCTGTCACATTTTTTCCCCATTGTTTTTTTTTGGAAATTACCTTTCATTCCGTGGAGCATCAGTGACTTGCCACTTCTCCAGAATTCTCGGAAGGATCCTGGTGTTTCTGGAATGCTGGGGGAATATTCCCTGGGATTTGACAGGATGAGCAGTGACAGGGTTACAGGTGTTGCTGCTGATTTTCCTTCTGTGAACAATAGGGAATGGTGCCTCTGACTAGAGAGATGCTGACAGGCATATAATTGCTGTGTCTTTGCTTGTATTTCCAATTACACTGAAGGAAAAAGGGGCCTTTTCACCCAGGCTATGCTATGGGCATCCATTTGTTTAATGTGTGTTAGTTCAAGAAATCTGTAAAATTCAGCTTGGGATGTGGAAGTTTCCCACCCAATCCCAATTTAGTGGGATGGAAATGGGGATGGTGCAGAAAACAGTGTGTGTGGAATTGTGTGTGCTTCATTAAAATCAGCTGTTTTGGGGGCTGTTCTTCCTGGTCTTCTGAAGAAATCTCTTATCATTTAATGAACCTTTAGTGCTTGACACTAAGCTAAGATTTCCATAGTCCTGTCTTACCCTTTGTGCATTAATAAATTCTCTTAACAAAGTGTGAGGAAAGTGCCTGTAATCCTCCTTACCCTTCCCAAATGTGTTCTGGTGGTTAATCCATGTGGGAATTTATAACCTCAGCTCAAGCTGTATCACTGCCTGTGGATGTTACTGCTGGTCTTACCCACACAATCAGGAGAGAACAGGAAATTCTGAACTCTGACTTCTGCTTGGCTCAATGCTTTTTGAGTACTGAATTCATGTAAAGGCAGCACGTGCTCCTTCTCCCTCTTGCTTTTGCCAGAATCCATTTCCCATCACAAGCTCAAGTCACTGCATGCTGGGACAAGCAGACTGTGGGCTTTGAAAGTGCTTGGAGTTAGGTGCTGCTGAACTGGAAAATTTCAGGGGAAAAGGCCAGAAATATTTTATCTAGAAAATGTAGATTTTTTTTTGCCAGCCTTCTGGCAAGGGTTAGGGTTATGAGGTTTAAATTGTGGCCACCATTTCTGCCTACATTAATTAAAATAGTGCTTTTCCTTCCTTCATTATCAATGAAATCAGAGGGGCTTTGCTGCATCTGCTTCAGGTGCTTCTTTCTGTTTCACAGCCTGTCATTTCAAATTGTCAAATATTTACTTGTGTCGTGTTTGAGTGTGGTGCCAGGCTCTGTGTAATTTGTGTTTGTGTAGCTTTGTACCTGATGCTTTGGTGCTGTCAGGGTGTGTGAAATGTGGTCCCTGCCTCACCCTGAAACTGCTCATCACCTGCTGTCACTCTCTGGGCTTTGCTGGCAGCTGTAGGAACTGTGGGAACCAATCCCAAATTCTAGAGGCTCTCTGTGCTCTCTGTGTGCTGTACCTTCAGAAAACTCTAAGCCCACCTGGACTTGGCCACTTCTGGAGGAAAAAACCCCATTTAATTTGTAAGGAAAAAAAAGGAATTTGTAGCTTTTTCTTCATCAGGTTTTAAGATCCTATCTGCTAACGATATCCAGTTTTTTCTTTGAGTTTTGCCTGTGAAGTCAGTTTGCTCACAGGAGTGAGTTTGATCACAGGAGTGAGTTTAAACATCTGAATGTTGATCGTTAAATGAACAACTTGGGCTGCCTAGCTTGGCTTCTCCTGGACATCTCTGGCTGGATTTTGGGAGCAGGGTTTGGTTTTCAAGTGCTTATGTATGGCAAAATGAGAGTTTGAGTGTTGGCTTTTTCTCCAGTAGTTTCAACTCTCTCTGGCTCAGCTATTAAATGACTGAAGGTGTAAATATTGGGGATGCCTCTCCTTGGGCACCAAATCCTCTGTTCAGGCACTACAAGGGGAGCCCATTTATCTGAAATTTTCTCTATCAGATTTCATTGATTTCTTTATTTGCATAAAATGGGGGAAATTGTGGCTTGCAATGACTGCGCATTTGTATTTGAACAACATTAGAACTTGGATGGAGGTGTTGAAGGACCTTCTGACCTGAGACCTAAACAAATACAATGATTCACAGCACTGGCTTTCTTTGGATAGTTCTATTCCTGCAAGTTTATTACTTTTCGTTGTCCATTTTGGATGAGTTGCAACCATCATCAGGTTTATTAATTATTTTTGGGGGAGCTTAGGGTGCCCTCTGACTGCGTTTTCTGCGTCTGTGCTTATTTCAGTACAACTCTGACATTTTCAAAGTTTTTTGAGTGTGTCAGGGTTAAACTCAAGTGAAGCTCCCTGTGCTGGGGGTGTTTGCAGGTCCTGAGCCCACCTGGCAGGGCTGTGCACAAGCTGCTTACAGGGAACAGGCCAGGATCTCTCACTGGATCCCTCCACATCTCTCTGTTGTCATTTTTTTTTTGGCTCCAGCTCAGATTTGGTCAGAGCAGTGTTTTCAGTGTTTTACATTCATTGCAAGACGTTAAAAGTAGAATCTCAGTTCTACAGATCTTCACCAAAGATGGCTGTGAGGCTCCACTGTCAGGATTGGTTTTCTTAAAGATTTTCTTCATTTATTTTGATCTTCTTCACTGATTTTGCCCCACGCTTCCATGCGTTGAACCACTTCTCTCACGAGCTTCCTCCTTTCCCGTGGATTTCTGTCCACAGGGAATGCCCATTTGTTGTGGCTCCCATTGGAACCATAAGATCTATTTTCTGTTTTCTCTGTGTTTTCTTTTTGCTGTGTTTGCACACAGGATTGAGGAATCTTATCCTGTCAGCTCTGAACTCCACACCAAACTGATAACCACACACACAGAGCCTTGCAGGCAAACCTGGGAGTGTCGTGGCTGCTCAACCCTCCAGGCCAGGAGAAAGAATTTGTGTCCCCACCAAGGTGTGGTTGTTGAGCAAAGCAATCCCTCAGAGCAGGGGTGGAGGGATGGCAGAGACTGTGTTCCCTTGCAGCTGCATTCACTGTGAGGTTCCAGCCCCGTGATGTTCAGAAGGAAAGAGCATTATCTCAGCTCCTGCTGGGAAGCTGGAGGGGAAGATCACAAAGTGTTAGAGTTTGTAGTCAATCATGTGTTCGATGGCTTTTATCCTGAGAATCTTTTCAGAGGCATTCTTTTTTCTCCTCTTGTTTCTGAAAGACTGCAAGAGAGAGCCCTGAAATATTGTATGTGCTTCTGGGAGGTTCATGCAGCTGGAAATAACGAGTGATGGGAAGGGGCAAAGTGGAGAGAGCCACAATTTCATTGTGCCTGCCCCGTGTCCTTGGGCTGGCTCAGCTAATCCCTCTCCCTGGATCTGCCCGTGGTCACAGTGCCTTGGGTTTCTGTTTTCAGCCTTTGTGGTGTCCCAGTGTGGAACTGGGGCTTGTCCCACTGGGTTTTCCCTTCTGACCCAGGATGGAATCCGTTGGTAGCACAGGGCACCCCTTTGTCACCCGGGCAGAAGGGACCAGGGGAGCTCCTGAGCTCAGCCCCAGCTGCCACAACACCTGCACATCATTTATTGCTCTGTCTTTGTGGAAATCTCTCCATGAGGCAGAAACCAAGAACTCCTGAGTGCTTCCACAGCAGCATCCTTACCAATAAAGGGCATTTTTAAACTCCAAATTCCAGAATATGAAGCTGAAGCAAGTGGATTTTCCCCTGTGAGACTCCTGCCAGTTATTGGTTAAAACCAGCTTCTGTATCCACCCAGAAGGAGCCAGAAAAGGCACACAGAACATGAATTAATCCATGGATTATTCCTTTATGTACTCTACATAAATACTCTCTTTTTAAGCCATTTTACATCATGAGGAATGTAATGTAATTCAAATTATATATATTATAATCTAACTTGATAATAAATAATGACTTTCTTTCTCCACAAAAATCCAGCTGCACAGACTGAAATGCTCAAAGAGATTTATAATGCTTTTGAAAAGAGATTTTCTTGTCTGCCTAAATGCTAAGTGTTAGTCTGATTCCCAATTTGAAGTTGTCCTCTTAAAAAAAGTCTGCTGAGGTTGGACATCACTTTTGCTGTGCAGGGAATGCATTATTAGGGCACAGAAGTTGGAATTCATTCTGGAACAAATGAAACAAAACACAGGCAAGGTTGGATTTTTAAGTTTTTTAAAATTTTTTTTAATTGCTCATTTTAAAAGACCCTGTTTTATAGTGATGTGGTCTATTCAGTGCAGATAAACTGAAGACAGTGCTGGAGCTCAGCTCCATTCCTTAGCAAAGAAACCAGCAAAAAAATAGCTGATATTCAAACCCTCTAAAGACAGGGCTCCAAAACTTGGCATAATTAATAAATACAATTTATTTCAATAAATTTTCCAAAACTGGGTGCACCCTGGTGTTTTAAATATTAAACAACATGGAAGAGACTTGGACGTTCCAACTTGGACGCTGGAACTGAGTTCAAATCCTTTGGAACCAAAGGAATGTCACAGTGGAGGCCCCAGAGGTGCTTTGTGTGTAACATGAATTGAGGAGATGACCTGCACTGCCAGTTGGCCTCAGATTAAGTGATAATTTAAAAATAATGCTCTGAACTGTGTGTCTTTTTGTGAAAACAGATGAATTTCCAGCTCCATGCACGGCAACAGCTCTGCTGGTTCTGGTTTTGCTGGAGAATGAGACTCCAGCCTCCCTTGCAGTGGAGGGGGGGATCTGAGAGACTCAGGATAAAGTTAAATTGTCAGGATTTAAAAATGCTCTGTAGTATTTAGGAAATGATTTGTAACCGAAGTACAAATGGTAGAGGGCTCCAGGGTGTAAATTCAGAAGTTTTGCAGGCGTGCAAAAGGCAGGCAGGAAACAGACAGCTCTGATTTTTGTCTCTGATAAGAAATGGTTTGAAGTGCCAAACATTGCTTAAATAGCTGCAGCTCCATCCCACTCTGGGAAAGTTTAGAGCTTCCTGACAGCTCCACTTATAGATACTTTTGTCAATGAATTGCAATGTGTTGCAATGGTGCTCCTGCCTGGAATTTCTGGCTGTTGGGCAGTTTGTCTGAGCAAAGAATAAGATCTGTGGTAATAAAAGGTCTGTAAATATATTCTGTGTGATTTTAAAGTTTTTGTTTGGGTTTTTGTCTGTGTTTTTATTTTGTTTGTTTGTTGTTGTGTTGTTTTTTTTTTTAACAGAGTAGTGATATGAGCAGGTGAGAACAGATAATTGTTCTGACCCATGACTCTAAATAATTACAGACCTTCCTGAACTTTGACAGTATTAATTTTATTAATTTCAATACATAGATCCATGAATTTTCAGCTTGTAAGAATTTCAGGAAAAATAAATTCTCTGTTGCTGTTGGCCGTGAGTAACTTGTGGTAATAATGAAATTTCTTGGCTTTATAAATTCAAGATACTTTTGGAAATACTTGAACAAGGGTGTGTTTTTCACACAGGTTGCTGGGGACCTATTGCCTCATGGGGGATTACTGCAAGATCCTCAAGAAAACAAATCAGATATTGCTAGAAATATCAGCTGTGTGTATCAGCTTGTCAAAAGGAGAAACTGAAATTACATACAGTCAATGTGGTGTAAATAGCTGTAGACAGTGTTTGCCAAAAGGCAAAATTAATATATTAGAGGCACTTAACTGACAGCGTGTTGTTCTGAGTTATAGTGATTTGCTTCAAAATTAGGTTCAACAGTTTTGGTTCCCTACAAGCTCTTAATTAACCTGAGAAAACCGTGCTCCAATTAAAGAGGCTGGAGATGGTAATTGGGACTCTTTCCCTGGTCAAACCAGAGCGATTGCTCTCTTCAGGCCCATGGAGAAAGAGGTGTCTTTGTCTTCTGGTGAGTGAAAGAACAGAGCAGATGATTTGGGCAAAGCTGAAGCGTGGAATTTCTTTTTTCTTAACCAGTCCAGAAAAGATTCTCTAGAGCCAGATGCTTTGTGCAATTTGAAAACAGCACTGCATGCCTGAAGGTAAGAACATGCTAGAAAATATTCAGGTGGTTTGGATGAACTCAACTCAGTCAGGCCCAGTGAAAATACGTCCTTTGCTATTTAAGGGATTCTTTAAAGTATTGTATGATTTAAGGCCATTTGACACGGAGAATTTGTTAGGAGGAAGAATTCCCAGAGAGCTGGATGGTGTGGGTGGGTGGGAAGCAATATTGCTTTGCTTTATGGGAGGGTAAAGAGGGCCTAACTGGGTATCTGGAAAGATTCAGAGTAGATTTTTAAAAATGAGTTTGACAGCACGTAGAGGACAGATTTCATTAAAGAGTGGTCAGATTTTATTAAAAACCCACCTTCTGCATGGCTCTGAAAAGCTCCAAAAGAGGGGAAACACACAAATGTGGCTTCAGGAGGGCATTTGACATGGTCTGTTAGGACGTTTTCAGAAGAAAAGTCTGATTTAGGTGAAATGACTGAAAACAATGAAATGTTTTCAGGGGAATGGCCAATTTAGAAGAATATTGAGAGCTCTCTGTTATTCACTCTCTTGTTGAAATGGAATTCATTCAAGAATATCTCCAGGGCCTGATTCTTACATGTAAGTTTTTAATTACCATTGATTTCAGGATAAAAGCATTTCAGAAGCATTTTGCAGGGCAGGACTGGAATTGAAGCTGATGTTTACAAAGAGGTGTGGAATGAATCAAAAGCATTGAATAACAAATAAACAGGGAAATGTACAAATTAATGTCAAAAGTAAAACCTAAAATAAGAGAAAATTTAGTAGGTGGGAAGGAATTTGGGTTAGGGTAGGGTGTAGGATTATAGCAGACTTTGAACATTGACAGTGTTGTGTTTTGCAGAATTCTTAATCTGGGAAGTATGAGATAACCTCTGTAATGTGCACCAGCCCTGAGCTCACCCTCAGAGCTCATGAAGGCCCACTTGGCTTCTAATTTAAACACTTTAAAAAACGTCAAAGAGAAGGTAAAGCAAAGGAGAAATTTTGGTGAGCAGAGTTATTAGGGAAAAATAATACGTTTGGGGAAAGTGGGGAAGAAAACCCTGAGAGAATTGGAGAGCTGTCAGCTGAGAACACTACTCTTTAAAGAAAGAATTCTGAAAAGAGGATGGTGATCCAAGAAGCAGAGCAGGAAAAGTCATCACCAGTGAAGTTTGTGAGGAAGATTTCAGTGGGGGGAGAGGAGAGAGTCGAGCTGCACTGGGAGTGAGTGGTCTGGGGCTGGGCAGGGCTGGGACTGGGAACCTCCAAACTCTGGAGAGAAACTCAGGTTTCTCCCAGCCTGGTGGCATTTCCAGATGGACAAACCTCACCTTGCTCTTCCTGCGTGGCCTCTTTAGCTCCCATCATTTTGGAGGGAAGAGGAAGGGAATATTCCCTGAGGAAGAGGAGCCATCTGTTCCCTGCTGTGCAAAGACTGGTCCCCACAGATGCGGGCGCTGTGTTCCTTTGTAAAGTCCCTGCAGGGGCGTAATGGGAAAGCCTCAGGCTTGCTCTGGGTTGTACCCAGCTCTAGAATGTTCTTTGCAGCTTTGAGAAGTCACTTGCACCCAGCAGTTGTGCTGTTTCACTTCCAGAACTCAGAACCAGCCAGCACAACGGGGCAGCAGGTCCAGGTGGAGTTTCTGAGCCTGTTCACACTGCTGAGGTTGTGCTGCTGCTCTGAAAGGTCAGAGGGCTGAGTGCTGATGTTGCCTTAGATTTAAGTGGATTGTCTCCAGATATTGGAATAGCCAAAGGTGGCTCTGGTCCTTCCCTCAGATCTTCAGGGAGTTAAGCACTAAATAACACTCAGACCTTTCTGTCATCTGGAAGCTCAACAACTTCACATGACTTCTGACCCACCTGCCTCACCTGCATATTTTGGAGTTGCGTTGTTTGAAGCTGACAGGAGATGACAAATTTATGATCTCTGTTGGGGGAAGGGGAGGAATATCATTCTGTACCACTTAGCAGGAAGAAGCAGCATTACACAGCATCAAAGCAAGCTGCAATGCCTTTCACTGCTGAAAATTAGCCCGAGTAATAAAAAAAGGTTATGTGCTTAAAAAATGGAGCAAGCTGAAGAATTATTTTTAATGTGAGTCTTTTCAAATGAGGTCTGTTAACAGCTCATAACAAGTTCACAATCCTGGCTGGACTCACCATGGTCCATTTGCTGCTCTCCCTCATGCAAAAAGCAAAGCCAGGTTTTCCTGCAGCTTGTTTCAGAAAGCCACACAGTTCTCGTGATCCTAGCATTTTTTTTTTTAAATTTAAATCATTCAGGAATGTTTAATCTAAATAAATATGCCATTCTTTCCATTAGCCTACACTCATATATTTGTATGATCTGTGTTTAAGCAGCTGCTTAAATAGCTGCTTGCTGCTATATACTAATAATGTCAAACAAAAATTAATTAGACAGCTTAACGACCCAAAGTAAACTATTTATTTCAAGCTGCCCTTATGTTTACTACTTTCACATTTAAAATCTCTCATGTGACTGTGACTTGGCCTTTTGCCTTTTCATGTTGTGCTTTAGGACAAAGTGAAAAATCTGTTTTCAGAGATCTTGTTAAATTAAGCATAATCCTGCTCGCGTGCTGCATCTAAAGCCAAGGGACTTGTGCAGGAAGAGAGGCACAGAGAGAAGGAGAGAGCAAGCAAGCCCCCAATATTTGGAGTTATTTTTGGGGATATCAGTTTGGAGCGGTGACAAAGGCAAAATGGTAACAAGCAGCAAATTACCTTAGAGCCAAACTTGGAAATGTGAAGAAAACGCAGCAGCTCTGTGGAAACGTGCCCTTGGTGTCAAGAGGGGGGACAGGTGGGACAGATTGATTGGGATTCTCTCAATGCCTTTGTGCTCCTGAGAGGGAGCAGCACTGTGAGAGCTGCCTGCTGGCCTTTGGCTCCCGAGGCTTTTGTAAAACCAGCAATAGGTCCCAGCAGATTCTTGTACAAATCCTGCAGACAATGGTTTCTCGAGTGCTTTGCTTGACCTTCACCCAAGCAGAATATTAAGCAGTGAGAAGAGCAATGCTGGAAACGTGGAGGGCTCAATTTCAGCTCTGTTTATGTTTTTCACATGATTCAGTGCTAAGCGTGGAGAGTTCAGCCTTTGTAAATAAATGTGCTCCTTTCCCTTTGCAGTAGTTAAAAATGTATATGAAAAATGCATTTCTAGGAGTGGATTGCCTTTGTCCTTTGGAATTCTCTGAGGCAGCAATCCTGAACTGGTTTATATTTATAGGGTTTTTTTTCTTTTCCATTTGGAATTTTCAGTGCACTCCAAAGGAGGGAGCTCAGGGAAACATTCAGCATTTAGTGCCTGGCAAGGGTGGAGGGTAACAGTTTGAGAAAACCCAATCAAAACCAACCAATGAACCAAATGAAGAAAAATTAAAAATAAAATCAGTGTTCTGGGTTTGCTGTGAACACAAATAGGAATTGCCAGCAATCTCAGAGCTATTAAAATGAATATAATGTCAGTATGTGTCAGAGAGGAATAAATCCCTTCCATATATTTGATGTACATCAATCCTGTGGGGCAGAAAGGTTTTCATGTGGCCGGGTATTCTGGCAGGAAACATCTTCCCCAATAATAATAATAAAAGTTTTGTGTGGGATCTTTCAGGCTAAATGATATTTTGGGATGGGTTCACCATGTAGGTA
This sequence comes from Petroica traversi, assembly GCA_025920805.1. NCBI lineage: Eukaryota > Metazoa > Chordata > Aves > Passeriformes > Petroicidae > Petroica > Petroica traversi. Next base: position 1,407,745 of record JAHLSL010000013.1, on the reverse strand, counting down.
TCACCTGTTCCTGTGACTGTCACATTCCTCCTAAAGTCCTTGGTGATGAAAGAGGTAATAAAAAATAAACAGTGCTAGGTCACTCAGTAAGCAAATTTACAGCTGTTTTTAAGTGTTTATCTGTAATATTATATAAATAAAACCCATTGGTTTTATAATCTACATTCTCCTGAGGGAAGAGAGAAGCTTTTACAAGGTGCTTCTGAAGCAAGGCAGACTCAGCAGTGACTCTGCTTTACACAACCTTTCATTTCCCTCTGTGAGGAAAGGTCAGGAATCTGCTGCTTGGCTAAAGGGGATTGGGGTTTTGAGGTTCCTTTGCTTTCCATCTTGCTGGGATGGCACTGTAAGAATGGTAAAAATTATCTATTCTGTCCAAATACTTCTGTATTTACTCTTAGTTAATGATGTTATTATTTCTTGATTATAATATTTATTACAAACAGTATATATTGGAAAAAACCAAAGCCCCAGGGCTGGGTGTGAGTGGTCAGCATTATTCAAAATGAATGTTCTCTAGCATTTGCTGTCCCATAACATTTTCCATTTGAACTTGTCCTAATTGGTCTACAAATCACACAACCTTCAAACCTCCCTGTTTGGATCAAAAATAGTCATAGTGGAAGCAGCTCTTCTGGGTATTCCTGTTCCAAATTTTCTGATCTTTTTGGGAATATTGAAAGACTTTACTGTTCTCCCTAGCAGTTCTCTGAAAGCAATTGCAATGATTATCTTAATTTAGAGTTTTCTTTCACTCAGCCCAGGACTAACTAAGAGTGACTTTCCCAGCTAGAATAAAAAGCTTAAAAATAAGAGGTTTTTACAAAATAAAACAAAATATGCAGGTGAATGGCTATTGCAGTTTTATTTTTCCAACTCATCCTTTCTGAGACAAAACTTTCATTTTTTCCTACTGAAGCTTTTGTTATCAGTGCTTGTGGGCACTTGTGTACATGTGGTCTAAATATTTTGTATGTGTTTATACACATAGATTATTTTTCCTTTATTCACAGCAAAATATTTATAGCTGTTCTTAAACCCTCTTTATTTGGAGAGGCTCCTCTTTTCCTACAATTCCCAAAATCTCTTTTGCATAGAAGTCAATGTTGGCCTCAAAAACTTCCCGAGACTTCTGTTCCAGTATCTGAGACCTATAAATATTTTTGGATCAGACAGCAAAACCCATAAAAATTTTAAAAGCAACTCCTTATCTGCAGATAAAATTTTACCTACAAATAAAATGTAAAGTTGAAAGAGAATTTCCCAAGAGGGCTGTTTTAATAATTGTTTTTCAGAGATTTTGCAATATATCTGTTGGTTATGTTAAGGAAAAATTCGTCTCAATTTTCAGATTGAGCACATTGTGTTTAAGCCAGACTTGGTACCAGACTGCATTCAAAACAATGATTTTGCAGTTCTGTGAATTAAAAAAACCAAACCAACCAACCAGTTTAGGCTTCAGCTGATATTCCCTCAAGACTTTCATGTCTTTTTATTGATTCCTTGTAACTTCCTTCTTGGGCTTTTTTTAAAATTTTTTTCCCCTTACTAGAACAGAAGGACACAAATTTAGTACTCTTATTTGTTGGATTTTGGGTGAAAATGAACTTTTAATTACAACTGTGCTCCTGTTGGCTTAGCTCTACAAGCTTGAATGGGCATTTCTGGCAGGAATGGGGCTGATTTCCACTTGTGGGTTTGTGTCTGGAGACTTAAATACAGTATTTGATTGTGGTGATCGTCCTCAAACTGTACATTTGGAGAGTTGAACTCTACTGAATTTGTTGAGTTTAATTAGAAATTGGTATTTAGACACAGTTATTTTCCTTCTGATTAATTTGTAGTATGAGGCACAGGGGCAGCAGAAAGCATTGCTGCTTTTTCTGCATTTCCTGTTTTCCAGGTACATTTTTCACATTAACCTCATTCCTTGACTCAGGGCAGGGATGGAAACAGTCTGGCTCGGCCTAAATAATTCTGTGACTCTAGAGGGCATGGCTGGGAGTTCAGAGAAACCTGCTCTGACTGGGAACGTTCAGAAGTCATTAATAACATTTTTTCACTCCCAGTGAATGTGTGAAAGAGAATGGGAAGGGGAAAGGATCTTTAGGAAGGGGAAGGGGGGTAAAATGTGAGTTTGTGTCAGCTTTGCTGAACAGGCTAAGAGATTGAGTCGAGCCTGGAATCTGAATGTGACCTCATGCTTTATTTTACTTTTTCTGGTCTCTTGGCCTGTGAGGTGAGATCAAGAATTCAAGGGAAAAACACCACTGGCTGACCTAAAGGGACATGCAGAGATTTGTGCTAACTCTGCTGTGATAGGAGTCTTATACCTATGGATGAGGCACAGCACAATTATTCTGCCATTTCCAGAGTTTACAAACAAAACAAATGCACTCCTCTAGCTTGGGTAATGATAGGAAAGCAGCTTCACCTCTGCTCTACAGCAATAAATATTGGCCTTTGGTCAAGTACTGACAGTGCTGTTCTTTCCTGAGCACAGATTTGCAGGTCTGGGGTGGAATCTTTGGGTCAGGAGGGGTTCCCTTCCTCCTGGGCTGCTGCTCTGCCCTCAGGGTGGGGAGCCTTGAAGGACTTCCACTGCTGCTCATGTTTTCACTGCTCACTGCTTGCATGTTTTTATTCTCTTTAGGGCAAAAATATTTTCCTTCTAAGCAACATTTTGAAGCACCAGTAAGGATTCTGGTCTCCTCAAATGCTGTTTTCATGCATGATGCCACTGATGAGTTTGAGTATTGCTTAAAAATAGTCTTAATTAAATACACATTCAATTCTGCATTTGCTATAGAGTCCCTCAAATCTAGCCAACAGCACTTGATAATAGTAGGAATAGTTGCTGCTCTATCTGGTTTGCTTATTTTTTCATTATTATCTTGCAAAAAGCATGATTGTGAAAAGATAATAAAGCTGTTTTTTCAGTGATGGCAGTGGGACAGTGAAATGCCTGCCTTCTTGAGTAGTTCTGAAAGTCACTTTGGGTTTAAATTGATTTCTTGCTCACAGTGGCGTTACCAAGCTCAACCCCCACTGTCCATGGAAGGGATTTTTTGAAGGAATTGTACTTGCCTGCCTTTGGTTGTGTCAGCATTTCCAGGGGAAGGTAATGCTGCACTGAAACCTTGAGACAGTTGGAGCTGTGCTGAGACACAGACACCAGAGGGTTTCCAGAAGGTGAAATTTGCTTTGTTTCATTAACACACGGAACAAGAACAGGAAATCACAGAGAGGTAAGGAGGAATAGAAGTCAAAGAGGGAGAAGTTTGTGTTGTTGTAATTCTAGGAATGTTAATTAATGCAGTTGAAATAAGTAGAATAAGTAGAATTCAAGTTTCATATTTAAGAAAAGGTGATGAACAACACTGTGGAAAAGAGGGCGGGATGAATAATTATGTTGTTGGTATCTTTGGAAGGCAGAAGGCAAACATCAGTAGTAAATATTAATTCTCTCCATTCATGATGGAGTAGGAAAACCGTTCATCCCAAGTGAGAAGTGGAATTTCAGCAGGAATCATCCTGCAATGAGAGCCAGGGGTTTGTGGTGAGCCTGTGCTCTGTCTCAGCCATAGCTGCAATAACAGGAACGTTTTGTCTGATCCTGATTTCCACCAGGGTGGGAAAGTTACATCGTCCCAAGGCTGGATCACGGGTGGATTCTCTCTCTGTGTGATGGAATATTCCTCAGAAGTTTTGCATGGAAATGTGGCTTAATGAGTGCTCGATAGCTCAGCAAAGTGTGTGCCCCCAGAAGGAAGGGGGGAAGTGGTACTTGCATATGTTGTGAAAAACATATGCAACTAAATTTAGCTCATACTAGCAGATTCTACTTATTTTGAAGATTGTGGGATACTTCCAACCTTGGATGAAAAAGGGCATGGGAAGATTTTTTTTGATTTCTATTTGGGCTCTTGCATCTCTTTCGCCTTTCTTCCCTCCCCCAAGAAAAAGGAGCCTCTGAACAGAAGACAAATTATTTCTCTGCCTACACTTGTATCTTAGTAGTCTGATTTTAGCACTATGTCGTCATGCTGCAAGATTAATTGGCATATGCTGGTTTTTGTTTTTAGCCCTCTCCAGTTTTGTACAGTAGCTAATGCTTCTCCCACAAATCTTAGATTTAACTGTGAAGGCTTAGCTTATTATCCAAAACAATTTCTTCCCTGTTCTTTTGAAATGCAGGAACTTCAGAAACTGCTGTTCATTGTGGGTAATATATATTTTGTGTATTTTTTATTAGTACTGTTGGATAAAACCATTACTGGATGGCTTAATATTTATCTGCTAGCACTTTAGAAACTTTATTAACCCTTTCTAGTGGGTGTGCTGAGCTGTGAGTGCTCTGAGTGCAGTTCATAGAAATAGGATGTCAAATGGACCTCTTCAGTTCTATTTTCATAAATTATATTTTCCTCCCTGTCTTTTATTGGGGAAGTTAAATGCTAACATTGGATGTATCAGAACCTTGCTTTGATCTGGTTGGAAATCCATCGATTGTTTTCCCCTCTGAGGGGAAAAAAAAATCCCCACTGATATTATAATTGCATATCTCATCAGCTACTGAAAGGAAAAAAATACTTGTACCCCATATTCCAAAGTATATAATTTCTTCTCACAAAAGATACTTCCTGTCCCTACAGCTCATGCTTTGCATGTGGTGTGCTGCTGCCTTTCTGTCTCAAGCTAAACAAATACTAGTCAGTTGAAACAGATTTTAAGGATTCTTATTGTTTATAATCTCCTTATGGAGTCAGTGACTATAATGTATTCAAATTCAGGGACTGTACCTTGGATTTTCAAGCAGTAAAAGAAGGTTGTTTACTCGCTGCTCTGAAGCTTTAGAAGATATTCAGAGAATTCCCTTTTAACACTGCACTCCATAAAGCTGTTGGTATTTCTTCCTTGACAGCAGGTACCCTTAGGTGTTGAATCCAAAGATTTTTGGCATCCAGAGGCACAAAAGGATTTATAAGACAATTCCAAGAAGGGCGCTAATGAACGCTGAGTTGCTGTTTTTAGAGGTGACTGTCTCAGCTGCTTTTAAAGCTTGTCCTTTGTCTTTGGAGGACCTCATTTTACAGCAGAACTGCTGAAGGTTGAGTCAAGTTTGTTCAGAGCTGTATCCCCTGGAAACATATTGGCAAGCAAGATTTAGCACTGCTTGTCTTAATCCTGTGCATTCCTGGCCATGGCAGGGCTGCACATTCTCTAAGCTTTCTTCCACGCTGTACTTTGAGCATTTAAAGTGTGGGAAGCCAAAGGCATTAAAGAGATGATCCAAAAAATGAGCTTTTAAATTTTTTTCTGTGTTGTGGATATAAACTCAAAAGTTTCAAAAAGGGGTTATTACATAACATGAAATTATAGTGTTGAAGTAGTTTGAGAATCAACCTGAAATGTGAATAATGTGTGAAATGACACAACTCTTTTTAGCACCACTGCATCCTGGAAGTGTTTGGGGCAGTTCATGCCAGCAGCCCATGTACATAAAATGGGTGTGCAGGTGAGATTGGTCCAATGACTGCTTCATTTAGGTAAAAGACCTCTTCATAATCACCTTTTTCTTAAAAAGGCAAGCTTCTGGACCAACTCAAAAGCTTCCAAAAGAATGGTTATTCAGTAGGTCTGGAGAGATGAAGTGGACACTTATGTTTTACACACAAAAAGCAATGACTTCAAGCAGACCTCAAGCAGGAGAAACTCAAATGGTTCTGACTTCTGTCAGTGTAAAAATGAGTAGAATATGTTTGTTGAGTGTCTAATTATTGCTTTTAAAGCAAGAGAATTGTGACAGAACTGTGACTTAGAAGAAGGCCTGGATTTCAGTGAGTTTAGGCCTGGGCCACACTGGTTGTGATTATTTCTCCAGCACAATCCATTTCTTTCAGGAAGCTGGACCATGTAGCTCAGTAATTTAGAGACAATTTCTTTCAGTAGAATTCTGCAGAAAACTGAAATGAATTCCTTGGGGAATTCTCCAAGGCAGGGCTGGATCCTTCGGGAGGTCCTGGAGTGGAAGTGAGCGTCACCACTCCGTTGTATTTCATGGTACTTGCACCAGTATTTATGGCACTTCCTCAATATCGTGACACATTGTCTCAATAGCTCTGAGGAGCAGGGAATCACTGCTGTCTGCAAAGACAAAATGAGTCACTCAATCACTTGGGAAATTGGGAGATCTTGTGGAGCAGGGCAGAGTCATTCCCTGTGCCAGGGGCTGTGGGCCAGGGGTGCTGCAGCACTGAGGGGACACTCAGCAACACAACACAGGCCAGCTGCATTCACACTCCTATTTCTGCTGTGTTTTAGCCCATAATCTTGTTTTCTTTCTCATCAAATTAAAAAAAAAAAGTTCAATAAAGTTATTATTGTATTGTCTAAAAGTCTGAGTTGGTGAAAGGAAATATTCCAAGCTGTATCCTCTTCCTGAGACAGAATCTGTAATTTTACAATTGGGGTGAAGCAAACAGAGGGAGAGTGGCTGTTCCTAACTCATCTAAAATGTTATTTAAGGTGGTTGGTTTGGATTATTTATTTCTCTCAATTAACAAAGTTTTATTAAATGAATAAAAGTAAAAATAGTTCTATTGTTACTCCTTCCATGGAAAAACATCCTGATTGAGTACCACCACCCTTCTTCATTTCTTCCTTATGGCAATGCTGGCTTTGGGAAAGTAGGGCCAGGAAGGAAGCAGGGAGCCCAAATTGCTGGGCACTGAGCACTCACAATAGAATCTGTGTAAAATCCAGTTCCCAGCATTGCCCAGTGCTCCCTGCCACCAAATATTCCAGTCCAGAATGAAACCCTCACATCTCCACTGCTTGCAGCTGTTGCTCAAATGTCAAAACATTCTCCAAAGGATGTTTTGTTACAGAGAAAGTGGGTTTCTGCCCATGAAAAACTGATTTCTTAGTGTTTCAGTAAATAAATTTTTCTGAGAGAAATTTCCATTTAAGAAAAAACCCTTTTCCTTGGTATTTCAGACCACCTTAGTTCAAGAAGGAGGGAAAGTTGAGAGGTCTTTTAAGGATAGGAGCCCCTTTGTTGCAAAAGTTTTGTGATGGAGCATCAGGGAGGAGCTCCTGGTTTGTGAGCAGAATCTCGAGCAGGTTTTGGAGCAGGGTTCTGAACTCCTCAGCAAAATCCTTGGCCACTTGTTGTGATCTTTTAGACTTGACCACTTCATAAGGACTGCAGTTACATCAAAATGCACTGTCTTCTTTCAAGGGAGGAGTCAGATACTGTGCTCAGAATCTCCAGCTGGATTTGGAATTGAGAGGTCCCAGACATCACACTGAGGTGTTTTGGATTATTACTCTTATAGGCAAATTTTTCTATTAATTTAATAGTATGTAAATTAGAGTGAAAATATCTGAAAATCTCTGTAAAATCCTATTTTCTGTATGGGGAGATTTTCCTAAAAGGAAGCATTATTATTAATTTAAAATCAAAGGAATACACTAAAAAATTACATTATGGAGTGTCAGATCTGGCAACAGCAGTTATCTTCTCTGTTAGTACAGATAAGTAAATGCAGTTGTATTTCTGTTTTATTGCTGCTTTCAGTTGTCTTACTGGAATGTCAATATTATATATAAGGCGAAAGCATAAATACTACTCCAAATATTAAATGCTGTAATAAATCATATTTGCTTCAAGTGGGACATCCATTTAATCCCTGCAAAGAGAGAAAGGATCTTTGTTTTGAAATGTGTTGCAGTTTTGTGCTTCCAGTTGAGGTTAGGTATCCTAGAATAGTTTGGATTGAAAGGGAACCTAAAGTTCATCTTGTCCCACCCCCTGCCATGGGCAGGGACACCTCCCACTGTCCCAGGCTGCTCCAAGCCCCAGTGTCCAGCCTGGCCTTGGGCACTGCCAGGGATCCAGGGGCATCCACAGCAAATCTGGATGTTCTCTGGGCCTGCGCGGAGAACAATTCCTTCCCGGTATCCCATCCATCGCTGCCCTCTGGCAGTGGGAAGCCATTCCCTGTGTCCTGTCCCTCCAGCCCTTGTCCCCAGTCCAGCTCTCCTGGAGCCCCTTTAGGCCCTGTATGGGCTCTGAGCTCTCCCTGGAGCCTTCTCCTCTCCAGGTGAGCACCCCCAGCTCTCCCAGCCCGGCTCCAGCTCCTTGAGGATCTCTATGGACCTTCATGGATCCACTCCAACAGCTCCAACCTTATTTGGAGCCCCAGAGCTGGACCCAGTGCTCCAGGTGGGGTCTCACTGATGCCAATTACCCCGATAATAACTAATTACTCTGATACTTCATGCTTGCCAGAATCAAGACTAATCTTCGAAAATCCTAGTTCCTCTGAACTGTTATGTGTCCTAATGGTTTATATTCCACTTGACATCTCTTCCCTAATGGAAAAGCTGTTAGAGACTGAAGTAAATAGTTTGGGATAGGGTGGATTAAGGTTTTTTTTCCCCAGTAATTGCTCCGTGTGCTTCCCTGTGCTCCTGGTTGGATGGGGAGGAGCAGTGAGACCACGTTCAGTCTCTGTTTGGAGGTCGCTCTGTGAAGCTCGATTTGTGTAAAATGCACAATATGGAAACATTCTGCTACCCTGAGCTTAGCAAATGATCACTCTTTGGAGAGTGAGGGAGTAGCTGAGCTATTTCCATGGCTGCAGCAGGGACAGCAATACCTGCATCCATTCCTCCTGCAAAAGCGCACTCAGTGATGTTAATGAAAGTAATTAATTTGTTTCTGAAGTGACGTAATTTCTTTCAGCAGCAAGGGATAATTATTGGAAGTTGCAGTAACACTTTATCTAGCAGGGCCTGGGTGGGGAGGGGGGAATCTGAGTTTGAAAGTTTTTTATTTTAGACAGAATGTGTTTTGACGTGGCTCTGGTGTGTGGGTGTTGTGCAACATCAAAGGCAGGGACCCAGGGCTGCTGTGCTGAGATGTCAGTAGGTCAGTGCCAGAACATTTCTCTTAATCTTTTAATCATGAGGTAGCTAAGAGAGAGAATCTAATGTTTTTGTGACTCAGAATGCAGAACAACGTCACCTTGTCAAGAGCATTAACTTGCAGGGCTGGCAGCCCTTTGGGAAGTTTTTTATGTATTAACAGAACTTTTTCTGTTCTGGTCTCCAGCACCCACTTTGCTGGGAGGTTCCTCTGGCAGCTTCAGGCTGGGCACACAAATTGCACAGCACGTGATAAGTGAGCATCAGGGAAAAATTGTGTTGCCTCCAAGTCGTGAAAGAATTCTGCAATAGTTGCAGAGGAAGAACCCAGCTGGCCAGAATTGCACAACAAATCCATTCTTTTTATGGTTCTTAATTTGGTGGCAGGAATGGCAGAGACTTGTGACAAAACGTTTTTTGGCTGAAAAGATTGATTTCATTGTAATCCCCAGTGTTTGTGGGAATGCATCCTTTGGAAATTGCACCAAACCAGACCTTTGGGCACTGCTCGTTTCCTGCTGGCTCAGCCTGGCTTGGCAGGGACACCCAGAGCTCCATGGCATTGCTGTGATCCCAGCCTGGGAGCTTTGGAGGTGTCAGCACAGAGCTCCCTGTTCCCTACAGGACCTCCCAAAGCCTGAGCCACCTCTGCTTTCATTCTGCAGTTCTTGGTCCTTTTGGAAAGCCAGGAGTGTCCAGCAGCCACTGCTGACTCTCAGAAACCAAACCTTGATTGTCATCTTTTTCAAAAGTTGTTTTTGTTCCCCGTCCAGTGGGAAGTTCTGCAATACCTGTCTTCTGTTTTACGGAATTTCTCACTAAATAATATTTTTAGTTCTCCTTTTGTAAATCCTGTCAATAAATGAGGGAGGGGAGTGACAACATTTATGCTCTCAGGGCTGACTTAGCTGAGCAAAGTTAATTTTTGGTCTCTACTCATATTGTTCAGTCACATGCACTGCTCTGTTTTGGGTGGAAGGGTGGCAGGAGCAGGACTGACCCGTGAGGCCACTCGCAGTGACACAAGGCAGAGGGCAGGTGACAGCTCCATTCGTGGCCCTGAACCACAATAATTTCACCTTACTGCTTGCAGACTGTGGGACTGAAGTGCATGAAAGTAACATTAATCCCAGTTATTCAGAATTCATTATTTTGCAAGGGGTTTAACTCCGTGAGAAGGTTCCAAAGCCACAATTACATGGACTGGAGTTCTGTCCCATGCTGTGACATTTTGCCATACACAAATTTCGTTCAGAGAACCCAAACCCATTGGTATTTGTGTCGTTTTATCCTGGACTGATGTATTTCTGGGATTTTTTTGCATAAGTTTTCCGAATGCTCTCCTGCTCAGGGTGTCCAGCACCTTCTGCTATTTTAACTTGATTTTGCACCACTCAATGAAACAAAATGAGCGTCACTGCTCTGAATATTTGACGTTGTCACTGGAAAAGTCCAAGCTGGAAGGTGCTCCTTTAATGGCTTTTGTTTGGACTTTTTTTTTTAATAAAGAGACAGATGAGGGTGAATGTGACCTGCTTTGAGTAAAACAAGAGGCTGAGAAGTTTCAGGAAAACTTTTATGGTTATAGGAACAATTTTTTCTAAAACATTCGAAACTTTTCAGTGCTTTAGGCATGAGGAGTTCCAAGGTTTTTTTAGCACTTGAAGTAATATTTTTACCAGGTGTAGAGGTCCATTTATGTGAAAATATTGTACAGTCTTGTTTCTTTCAGGTTTTTGCATATAGAAAATATGTACAGGAACATGTCATAATGCAGGTACCAAATACATGTGCCTGACTGTAGAATTCAGATAACGAACCTTTACCTTGAGTGTAATTATTGTTAATATTGTTGAACAGAAATTGCAAAACATCCCAAGGTATGTAGAGGTAAAGAGAGATTAATATTTAGAATTTAATTGCTTTTTCTAAATTCTATAGTGTTGTCAGCCTGTTATTTTCCTTCATTATTTCTTATTCCAGGAGTTATAATTCTGTTTGTGACTGTTTCTTTCGGTGTTTTACTGGATTTCTTTTTCAATTTAATTTTGGCAAATTAGAGTTTATCAGCTTCTTCGCAGTGATCCTAGAAGTGCTTGAATATTTGACTTGGTTATGCCTATTGAAATAGAGTCTGAGGAAGGAAAAAATAGTGTGAGTGTCCTGAACATACTTCACTGCTGCTTGGTTTGGAAATACATTTCCTGATGGTCCAGCCTTTTTGTGCTTTTATTTATGTCCATTTTTTTTTGTTGTTGTTGTTTAAAAGCCTTGTTGACTTCAGTTAAGTCAGCTGGAGAACAGTTTTAAAGCCATTCCACACCGGTTTTCATTTCCACCTTTAAAACTGAAGTGTGTAATGCATCTCCACCAGAGATGTAACACTGAGGTTTGAACCCTGGGCAAAAACCAGCAGAGATGATAAATCTTTGAAGAGCTCTCATAAAACAGGTGGTTTCTCTAGGACCTCTCTCTCAGAGCTGCTTTTACCTCATTGGTGTAGAGCACCTCTGTACTTAGTAGGTTTGAAATTTCACAGATATCTGTGGCTTCCAAATGCCTTCTAAGAAAAGCAATAATTATTATTATTCTAATAAGAGGAAACATGAAGGGCTTTTCTCTTTGAAGTGTGTAACGCTTTCTGTATGATCTGATACCCTCCATCAGGGGAACAGTTGTACTCATTTAGGGAATGTCTTTGTTGAGGCAGCTCTTTGGAGTTTAATAACACTTCAAGGTGGATCTGATCTGTCAGCCTCAGCCCCTGTGCCCTGTTATTTCACAGGCAACTCAAGGAACCTTGAGATGAAGTGAGAGCCTTGAATGCTTCTGGCTTTTTAAAACAGTGTAGCAGAGCTTTCCTTTTCCTTTAGAATTATTTAATTTTTTTTTGCTGCGTTATTTGTAGATCGTATTGACTTAAACTCCAAACCAAACAAAGCCAACCCACTGCCTTTTCCAGGCAAAATAACCTCCAGCAGAAGTTCAAACCAGAATTTGTTGTCAGTGCTGAGGAGGGTGGATGCAGCTCTGCTCTTCCAAAGGAGCCTTCTGTCAGACCCTTAAGGACGAAAGCAAAAAAAACCCCAATTTTATTTCCATATCCCACATTCCACTTTAATGCTGCCTTAGAGCACTTTTTCTGTGGCATCACCAAACATTTATGGCCATAAATTGGAGGCAATCCCTGAGCAGTTGTCCAGGTTGTCCCAGGCCTGGCTGATCCTCCACCACAACCTCTGCTGCTCCTGCAGATCCTTGCAGCTCTTTTGGAGGAAGGGTGGGTTGTGTGTGTGTATGTGAAAGGCACAGTCCAACTTTTTAACTTGCCTAAACTAAAAAAACTAAACAATGAGTGGGGTCAGAAGGGCCTGTCTGTCCTTTGGTGCTCCATGCAGGGGCTGTCGTCATGGCAAAATTCAAATTCTTGGCCAGCCCAGTTGCTTGGTGTCCGTGCACAGCTGGCCTGGTTTTTGCTGGATGTTGACAGCAGTTTAGTAGCTGATTTTTTGGCTACTGAGAGATTTGGCTGCTGTTCCCGTGCTGCTTCATTCTGCTTTGGAAGTCATTTATCCAAACTGTCACACAGCTGGAGAGGGGCCGGGGCCCTTGGAGTCAGAGCTGCCTGAAATAATTTAGCTCAGGTGAACCTTACACCCCGTGGCTTGGAGAAGACAGGGCGCACCAGTTTTGTTCTGTGTGGGGGATGCAATGATTTAGCAATCCAGGGCAGAGACAAAAGACTTTTCCCAGGCACTGCAGAAATACAGAAAAGGCTGCAAGTTCACCTCCCCCTGCTCCTCTGCTGTCACTGTCCTGCTCTGGAGGTTTCTTTGCCAAAGCCATTTACTGCCTGCCATTCCTTGTCCCACATGTTGTCCTGATGGTCCATGTGAATGACAGGGGTCTCCTATTTCATGGACCTATTTGATGTAAAAGCAAATCTGAGTGAAATCCACAAAAATACCTCTGACAGTGCCTCTTCCCTCCTGCTGTTATATCAATGCGCTATCTTTTCAAAACTCATCTTTATTTAGCTTACAACTAAGTTTAATATTTCCCCTCAGAGCAGAGGGGATTGGTTGTTCCATGTGAGTAATCCCACAGCATTGCCATTTCATTTTCCTGGCAGTTGTGTAACAGCCAAGGTACTGTGACATTTATAATCAACAAGAATTCAGATCTGCTTTAGGGCACCAGGCTTTTTTTCCCCCTCCCTGTGAATAAAGTGAGGTGTTTTTTTCCTTCACTAAATTTTCCCTGATTTTTGGAAGAGAGGCAACATTGGTGTTTGAGAAACAGCACAGTTTTTTTCAGCAGAAAGTGCTGTTTGAAAAATACAAAACAGGAGCAATGAGTTATCTTCTTATTCATGGATGAGAAGCTGCTCTCCCTCAGATTTGGCTTTTTGATGTAGAAGATCATCCGAGGCCTTGTGATGTTCGGCACATCACATCCTCTTCCAAAAAATGAGGTTTTTCTTCCTGCTGTCAAATTATTTTGGCTGATCAAACTTCCCTGGGTCCAGGAGCTGCGTGGCAGTCGCTGCAGTGAGAGGGATGTGGCTCATGGAGAGGAAGCTGCTGTCCAACTTGGGAGAGAACAAATTCTGGCAGGATAAAAGGACCATTAAGTTCAGGCATGATGGTGCTGGAGAAACAGAAGGGGGATTTTCAGAGATTTCATTTTGGCCTTTATCACCACTAGAGTGTGAAGGGAAAAAAAAATTTGCTTTCCACCCACCAAGTGTGGCATCCTGGTAGCAGAGAGTTTGTGAGCACGGTGAGGAAATGCTCATGTGATCCTGCTGAACATTGGCATGGCAAGAAATGCCAAAAACGTGACACTTGTGGCACAGCCTCACCCTGCCAGCACAGGGTGGTAGTAATGAAGTCATCCCAAGCAGATATTTCTCTGTATCTGCTTGCATTTTTGTTTTATAATTAACCCACTCCTCAAAGCTAGAGGTAAATAAAAGTAGCTATCCCATTGATAATTTAAGCTTTTAAATCAGATTTTTTTGGGGGTGTTTCCATTATATTTTTTAATGGCAGTACAGTGGGTTAATAAATTCCTGTGTTCTAGAGAGCAGGGTTTCTAATTAGTCACCAGAAGTAGTTTGTTTTGGTTTTAATTTAAAAATTATTTCAGGGCCATTAAAGGGTTTAAGGCGAATCCATGAATTATTTCCTCAATCATATATTTTTTGAGATCAATTAGGTTCTCTCACAGATTTTTTTCTGGCCAGGCCTGGTTAGAGACTGGAAAATACTGGTCATTGGATAATAAAGCCACTTCCAGGGCCTTTAGCTGAATTCCCAGCAGAATAAGATGTTTCTGATCTGAATCTCCTATTTCTCTCATATAAAGTGTTCAACTTCTCAGTCCTTTCCTTTCCCCATTCTTCTCATTGTTAGGATTTTGCCAGAGCACCCTTAGAGCTCCAGTAGATTCATCTTGGTGGGATTGAGGTTTCAGGTCAAATGCATGAATCAGATCTTCAAACCAAGGAATGTGCCCCAGGATGATGCCTAGAGAATATTTATATAAATTGATTTATTTATCACGCTCATGTAAGTGTTTGTCAACAATGCCCAGATTTCAGCTCATTTTGTCTCAGGTTTGATGCCAAACTAGCAAAGGAAAATGTTCTTGCTCCTCTCCCCTTTCTTTCTCTCTTCACTTGGTTGAAAATGTTGGCCCCAATGAAGATGTCACCCCCCAGGCTGTGCCTGCAGCACAGGGCTCTGCAGCAACAGCAGCTCTCTATTATTAGACAATAATTCAAGGGAAGTTATAACTCTGGGTCATTTCCATACATTAGATATATTTAAAAGCATACACTTATTTAATTTGCATAATTAATACTTATACAAAATTCTGCTTTTCTGAGCTCGAGTGTGCTGAATGTTAATGGAGCTGCATTTGCAGGATGCTGAGGGAGATGGGAGCTGAGAACTGCTTGCTTTGATTTGTTGTGGAGCAAAAGCCTCCAGCAAAAGCCTTTGGCTTCCTGTGTGTCACTGCTGGAACCTTGCAGGAAAAATGCACTTTTTCTAAGGCAGCAACAGCTTTATTTCTAGAGCCTGTGCTGTCGGGATGTTTGTGAAGTCAGAGCTGGGTTCTGCATATTTTAAAGTGTGATAGAGAAAAGTTTAATTGATACTTTAAAAAAATCTTTGCTGCTAAAGCCCTTCCAAAAATGATGCTGGTCTAAAACATTTCCTGAATTATCTCCAGGCTTTGAGAAGTACTTGAATTTTCCTTGTTGTAAGGCCTAAGCTGGGAAACTGGCAGCTGGGTTTTAAATTTTTGTTGCATGGAACACTCCTAATGAGGCAGGTCTGTGTTTTATACTGTAAAAGGTGATTGTGGTGCTTAAAAAAAGTTGTTTTTCTTCATTAGATGACAGAAAAGTCTCCTGCCAAGATATTTTTGGTATAATCTCTTAAGTAATTGATGTGTCCTCAATCAGCGTGTAAGTAACAGAATCAACAAGCCACCACACCAGCAGAATTTTAAAGTGATGTTAAGTGGCATTAGACCAAAATATTTACCCTCTTTCCTCAGGAATGTTTTATAAAATAAACTACGAACAGTGTAAGTACTGAATGCCACTGGTGGGCAAAGCAGAAAATTTCATTTTATGATGTGCTGATGTCCATCAGAGAGGTCTTTGGTAAAAAAGCTCCTCAGTGAGTCATGGAAGAATGGAAAGCAGAAGAAGAATCAGATTTGGTTTTTATTTGTAGAATATAGCCCCATTGGATTATACCCTCCATCAGGTGAATGATGTTAAAAAAAACATAATTGCAGGAGTTCTCTGCACTGTCTTTCATGTTTCAGCCTTGCTTCAATAGGAACAATGTCGTTTATCTTCCAGGTAAATTGGAATAACAAAGCACTGAACAAAGCTGGGGGAGCTGCAGTTGCAGGGGCTGGAGGCAATAGTTGAGGCCTTGCTCCTTTTCTATGATAAATTAATCTCAAGAATGTTCCCTTGGGTGTGGGAGGTTTTACAAATCCTTATAAAAAGAAGTGACTCTGGCTAGGAAGTAACTAAGATCTGAGAAGGGGCTCCAGACACAGCCACTTGTGTGTCTTCCTGCTGGATCTTCTCTTGAAGCCTCCTGATTCATGTCCACAGGGAATCTGGGTCCTTAAAACAGGGCTTGGGTTCTTGTTGGGGAGCAGAGACCAAGCAATGAGGTAAAACCTGGGTCAGGATTTGTGTCTTGCCTGGCAGAGCTTTAGTTCCCTTTGGGATCCAGCCTCCAGCTCTCTTTTCCCAGCTTTGGGGACTTTTCCCTTGGGACTCTGAGGGTTGGGAGGAGAGGGGTTAACTTGCTGAGGAGATGTTACAGACACATGCCCTAATTGTAGGTGCTGTTAGGAGAGTGAGGCTGAGCTGTGATCAGCTGGGTAATTCCCTCTCACAGGAGAGGAGGAATGAATTCCTAATTGCTGAGAAGTGGAAGGCAACCTTATTTAACAGGCAGAGGGAAAAAGGGCTCCCAAAAAGGCCCTGTCAGGGTCCCTGGTTTGTCACACTCTGATTTCTGGAGGTGGGAAGCTGGTGAGAGTCTGACTGAGGAGCTTTTCATGAACTTAACCATAGCTGGGAAAGCTGAATCAATGGCATTTCATCTTCCTCATCACTCTGGCTCTCTGACCTCAGCTCACTTTTTACAGACAAATCATTATTGATCCACCAGAATCCTTGGAATTTAATTCATATCCCCCTCATAAGGAGCTGCTCACAGGTCGATTGTGCTATATGATTTATGAACCATTGCAGACCACATGAAACTGCTGTTTAGTGGGGGAGAAGGTGGTTGGAGGTGGAGCTGGGTGTGGGATACATCTTTAACTGATACATTTCTCCTCAGAAAAGTGGTCTGCAAGGAAAAATTGCATTATTTGTGTGCTGATGTGGTGTTATTGGAATGGGCCCTGGGAGGAAATGCAGATGTGGTAGAGGTGCTGGAGGGGACAGGACAGAGAAAGCTGATAAAAGCTAACTGGGAGCCTTGTTTTTGTATTATTTTGTGTGACAAGCAGATCTTTTCTCTGGCCATTTCTTAGGAAGAATGAGTCTCAGAAGAATGGCAAGTGAGAGTAAGGAAAAATCTTTTGCAGTTCACTTTTTGCCCTCTACTTCAGCCCTTCAAAACTTCAGGTTTATTTTTATCCCTGCCTGGGACTCTCTATGTAAAGCTGGTGACTTCTTCCTACTGGGGCCTTGCTCTTGCATTCCGTCTTTTGAAAGCTCTGGAGCCTCTGTAGGAAATGCATCCTCTTTGTCCTGTGCATTGGTTTGTACATTTTTAGGTGCTGACACAGTATAATTAAAATTGAGGAAGGCAGGGAAGGCATTTAGAAACAGTAATTACTGGTATGTCAGTAACAAAATTAGTGGGAAGTGAGTGTGAAAAGATAAATCATCCTCCTGTGAGCAGCTTTAGTGGATGGTTGTGCCCATGGGCTTGCAATGTTGTGTTTGAGCTGCAGGACCACAGATGTACCTGTGGCTGCCACTAATGATAAAAAGTCTCTTAATCTCAGTGAGGGAATTAGCTGACCTTTCCTTTGCATACGAAACACTCATAAATTAATTGATCACACATTGATATGCTGCTGCTCACCACGCGAGTCCAGCGTGGGTGGTTCCCTCATGAGAGGTGTGGGCCATGAAAGCATCTGTGAGGGTCTGCTCCTGGCTCCCAGCACCAGAACCCTTCAGCTCTGCTGAATATGGATGAGCCTCACTTGCTTTTTACCCTGAGCCTGCAGGGCTGTTTGAACGTTTTTGGCAGACCTTGGTTTTCCAGGATCAAAGGAACCTGAGCCAAAGCTCAGCTCTGCTCTGGATGCTGGTCCTGCAGCACTGCAAAGGAAAACAAATAATACTCACTTTGCTTTCAGGCTCTACAAACCTGCCTCTCGTAGCCGAGTTCAAAATCAGTTTATAGTCAAGCAGTGTAGGAAAATAAGGGAAGATTTTTTTGCCTTTTGTTGTTTGTTATTTTTTTTAGGAAGATGCTGTACATTGTCTACTTGGTTTTATTTCTTCCTTCCTTTTATTTTTTGTTTTGTTTTGTTTAAATGGAGCTGCTTAGATCTCTGTCAGGTGTGTTAAGATAAGCACGTAGGCAGTTACTGTGGCCTGATCATTCAGCTTTGGCAATCAAGTATTCAAAACTGTTTTGATTTCATAAAAGCTTCCACCTAGCGTTGGTAAACTACACGTTTAAATCTACTTTTGGGTTTAAAAAAGCTTTATAAAGATATAAAGTGCTCTGCAAAGGCTATATACTTCGAATTTTGAAGTCAATTTAAGTCCTGACTGCCACAATATTCCCACTGCAGAGTGAGTCAAGCCTGCTGCCTTGGGAGAAACTCTCCAGGCAGGTTAGCAGCACTCTGGGAAACAAGAGTTGCAAACACATTCCAGTCCAAATTCTGATGGTGTGAAATCAAATTGGGCACTGAAGAGGCTTCAAACCCCGAGAAATATCTGGTCAGCATAATAAAATCTTGGGAGCTGCAACTCATTTTGCCTCTTTCTGCTGTTGGAACCAGAGCTGACATGAACTTTTTTTGCACGGAATGATCCAAAGGGAAATATTGGATTCTGACCCTGCAATGAGTTTTGCATGGGCTCATTACCATTTAGACAGATGGGATACATTAGAGTTTCCATTTCTTGTTTCACTGTAGTAATAAATGGCAGCTTTTTTAATAGTTTATGTTCATGAAGCACTATAATTTTTATTACACTTCAGCGAGATTTGCAAGCTGCCATTGAAATGAAAACCAAAAAAAAAAAAAAGGAAACCATAGCAAAAGAAGAGCAAGTGATTGTAAAGCTGAAAGAAGATTTTAACAATGTTCAGCTCAGATTATCTAAGATAATGTTTAATTTTGCCATTTCCCTTTCCCTGTTCAGCAGCTCCTGCTTGTGCTGCTGCTTTGTCTTAGGGCTGTGTGAACCCCCCAGGCTTTGGGAGCTCCTCTGTGTAAAAGGTCAGGGATGCAGGCAAATGTTGACATTCCAAATGGAATTCTGAGCTTTCAGATGGTCTCTCTTTCCTCTGCCTTCTTCCCCACCCATAAATTCCCTCGTGCAGCCCTTGCACTCAGTGGCAAGGTGAGTAAATCCCCGTTGTGTGACAGCCACTGTTGGTGGCAGTGCAGTGTAAGGGCTGATTGCTCCATTGTGCTGCTGAGCCCCCCCCGAGCAGGGGGTTCCAGGCTCACAGCAGAGCCTGCTCCTCCTCCAGACCTCCCCACGGGCACATCAGCCCTCCTTTTTTCCCTGGGCTTGATTTAAACCTCTCTGCTCTGCACTGAAGGTGCAGCAGGAGCGATAACTCCGGCAAAGCAGCTCGTAAAGCTGAGGAGTATTGATCTGTGTCCTGTAGAATTAGGAATTCCTGGCTTGGAGAACAGTTTGCTGCTCTGAGAATCCCTGCTTTGTCTTCGTGTGCAGTGTTAAAGTCTTACCATGATAAATGACATTTTCCTTCTGCAAGTCCCTGCCAGGAGCTCGCAGCCAGGTGGGAGTCAGTCTCTTCTCCCAAATAACAAGAGGAAACGGCCTCAGGTTGCACCAGGGGAGGTTTCTGTTGAAATTAGGAAAGATTTCTTCGCTGAAAGGGCGGTCAGGCATTTGAAAAGGCTGCCCAGGGCTGTGGTTGGATTGTTCTGGGAGTTCAGAAGCCGTGTGGATGCGGCACTTGGGGACACAGGTCAGTGGTGAACATGGCAGTGCTGCATCAACAGGTGGATTCAGTGACCTTGGAAGTCTTTTCCAACAATTCTATGAGTCCTGCTGGTTTCTTATCCCAAGCCTCCTTGCCTAGAAAAGTCAGACTATTTATTTCTACACTCTCTCAGTGAACGGTTCTTGTCACAAATATTGGATGTTGAAGAAGCTGTGATGCCATTCCTTCAGAGCTTTTGTGTCCTGGTCCCCTGTCACGGCTCCTGTTGGGTTGGGTTATATTATGTTCACATTGGTTCTAAAAACACAACTTATTGTAATGAATGATAGAAAGCATCTTCAGATGCTCCAGAAAAGCCCACTGAGGAGGCAACATTAATTATTGCACTACAGAAATTAATACATGAACTGGAAGGACGCGGTTTTCATTTAAGAAAAAAAGGAGGAATCCTTTTTTCACTTCTAAGGGAAAGCAGCTGCCTCATACAGAGTATTCCTTTGCAACAGGGTCCTGCTTATAGGATATTACAATAAAATACACATTTTCCATTTGGCAGCAATGGGTATGGGTCACTTTGGAAGTCCCTGAAAGCTTTTGATTTTGCTGGTTTAAGGGGAATAAAAGCAAGTAAATGAAAAGATGAAGACCAAGGCTGTTGTAAAGCTTGTTAGTGATTTGAAATGGTCATTGTGAGACAGTTGAAAATGGACTTAAAAACCCCAAACAATCACCTTCTCCCCTGCTCATCCAAAAATTGGCCATTTTGTCCATTTATGAGTGAAGCTCAATCTCAAGCAGTGAGAGAGGAGAGTAGCAAAAAGATGTCCACTATTAGGCTAAATATGTAAGTACCAAAAATGGGAGCAGAGAAATTTTAAGTGAAGTTAATGCATCCTTGCTTTGCATTGGGGGGGCATTCTGTTATGTGTGAGTGGTGGGAAATTAGATGAGTGCTTTCGGCCTGTGGAAATAGGACTGGTGAAGAAATATGCCTTTAAATCAGAATTCCTGGGCTCTTGTTAACCCTTTTACTGCTTAAACTCATGTGTGAGATTTATCTGGAGACAAGGGCCATGTGTCCTCAGTGGGAAATAATCAAACTGCCTGACAGGAATGTTTTAAGTCCAGTGGTTGAATGGACAATGATTAAGTTGGTCCCCTATGGATGGAAAACTTTATGGCCTTTTATGTGCTGGAAATAAATCCAGCCTTTTCCATAAGCGTACGTTTAGTGTGCCACTATAAATGTATCAAATAGTAAATATAACGTGCTATTCATGTGAGAAATATTTGAGGGAATGTGTTCCTTGGAGCCCTTGGCACTTAACACAATATAGGAGGTACTGTTTGGGAGTAAGATTTACTGCTAAGGGAACAAGTAATTATGAAAGTCTGCTAAGATTGAAAATATTACAAATTTTGTTGCTTTTTGCCATGGCAATTTGTACTTGAGGCTTTCTCTTCAACAGCCGGAGCAGTTTTGTACTTTTGGTTTTTTGTTTATTAAAGGTTTTCCCCAAAGCTAAACTGAGAAGCTGCCAGGAGCTCTAATTGGGCTCTTCCAGAATCTGAAGGAGCCCACAAGAAAGATGGAGAGAGACTTTTTACAGGGGGTGGAGGGACAGGACACCAGGAACGGCTTCCCATTGCCACAGGGCAGGGATGGATGGGATATTGGGAAGGAATTGTTCTCTGGGCAGGCCCTGCACAGGGTGCCCAGATTTGCTGTGGCTGCCCCTGGATCCCTGGCAGTGCCCAGGGCCAGGTTGGACACTGGGGCTTGGAGCAGCCTGGGACAGTGGGAGATGTCCCTGCCCATGGCAAGGGATGACACTGGATGGAACTTGGTGATTTTTAATGTCCTTTCCAGCCCAAACGTTTCTATGATTCCATCCTGCTGCTGATCTGAACTGATTATCTGAGCACAGACCATGGCTGTTGGATGCTGTTGTTTGGCCTGGCTGTGGAAGCAGAATCCACCAGCAGCCTCCTGCTCTGGGGCAGCTTTTGTTTTGTGAGACTGGTCCCAGCTCAAGGATGATGCACAGAGATATTTCCCAGCTCCCAGATGGAAATGATAACGGAGTTGCAGAACAGTAAATGGCTTTTGGTGGAATGAAGAAAAGCTGTGTGCTGCTTTTCAGCTGGAGCTTGCAGTGGTGTTCCAGCTGCCTGGAAAAGCAGCTCTTTGGGGGTCTCTTTGTAGCCCTATTAGAGGCTGCAGAAATGGCTTTTCTGGGAGTGCTGCAGGTGTCTGAGGAGTCCTCTTCAATTCAGGCAGTAAATCAAGCCAGCCTGCAAAAGCCAAACCTTGCTTATGCTGCACATCCCGGGGATTAGAGGTGCCTGTGAGTGGAGGTTTCTCACAGCTCATTAACCGAAGGAATGGTGACAGCAGCAGGGAAAGACCTTCAGTTGTTGTCTGGAGGGATCCTTGTGGGGAAACCTAGGATGAGAATGATGCCATTACTTATAAATAACAGGTAATGCCCAGCCATACCAACCTAAGCAGAGTCTGCAGGGCTTCCAGGCTGAGTTTTGGTGGCAACTCCTGGTTCCAGTTTATTTTACTTGCTGCAGGCCTGATGCATTTTCTACCTTTGCTTGCATTTGCTGAAAAATAGTTCTGCTGTTTTTCCAGCTTGTATTTGTTGTTTCATTTCTCCACGTTGTGAAGACTAATAATGAAGTTTCATGTTGCTTTCCAGCTTCTTGAATTTGGCATGACAGTGCTCGTTATGTAAAATTAAATATTTGGCATCCAGTGGAATTTGCAGTAATCTTAAAGCATTTTCATCTTAAAACCATCACTGATAAATTTCTCTGAGCACCCTGTGCACGCTTTTCTAAGACTCCATGAATGCTGAAGCCTCTGAGGATCTGGATGTTGATAGTCTCAAATGAGGGCCAAAAATCCTTCAGAAATGTAATATGTCACCTACAATTCATTGTATCACATCACACAATGTGATATATCTGCATTTATTCTGTGAATGACACATTTTACCAAAAAAGTTTTTCGAGCCCTCCAAGTCACTTTATGAACAGCATTTTTGCATGTATTTTGCATTTAATGTCTCTGATCTCTGCTACAACAGAAATCATGTTAGATTTTCTGCAGTTGATGGCAGGGGTTTTATTCCCTTGGATCCCTCTTCCATTTTTCTCTTGTCAACATGCTTATTTTATCCAAAAAAGAAGACAAATATATTACAGAGTTGAAACATTTAAAACAGGATAGTTTTATGCCTGTATTTCCTCAAGCACTTGCTCATGTGCTTGGAAATTTTCTTGAACAATGGTTTATGGTGCTGTGTACCCTAAACCAGAGCTGATTCCCCTACACAGAAAGACATTAACACCAAGAATCTCTAATCCATAATAAAGGGAACCTTTTTCAAAAAAAACCAAGGCATTTTACAGAGGTAAAAAAAATTTGTAATAGAATATATAAGCTGAAATATGTCCTAAAGGAAAATAGTGGTGACTGATTATAAAAGTCTGCTAAGATTGAAAATACTATAAATTTCATTGCTTTTTTTGCCATGGCAATTTGTACCTATGGTTTTCTCTTAAACAACTTGAGCACATCAGTGCTTTTCGGTTTGTAGGGGTTTTTTTGTGTGTGTTTTGTTGTTTTTGGGTTTTTTTATTCTCTAATCCTTAATAAGGGAACTTTACTTTTTAAGCTGAGATGTTTTACAGAGGTAAAAACCCTTGTTAGAGAAAATTTAAGCTGAAATATGTCCTAAAGGTTGGGAAAATAGTGGCGACTGATGGATCTCTTCAGATAGAGTGATTAGTGGGAAACCAAGGCAGGATAATCATCATTTGTGCTCCTACCATGGGGAATAAAGTTTGTTCCTATTTTCCTCCCCTATTGCAATACAGCAAACCCCTCATGCAAAATCCAGCACATTTGTCCTGGAATACCTGGGGGACACCTCCAGAGAGCAGGATGTGTTTTGAGGGCAGCCAGGGAGGAGTTGGAGGGACTGGAAGGTGCTGGATGGGGATGGAAGGTGCTGGAGAACGATGGAAGGTGCTGGAGAAGGATGGAAGGTGCTGGAGGGGAATGGAAGGTGCTGGAGTAGGATGGAAGGTGCTGGATGGGGATGGAAGGTGCTGGAGGGGAATGGAAGGTGCTGGATG